>VZRH01007518.1:271480-292389 GCA_013397555.1 Urocynchramus pylzowi
TTTTTTTTTTTTTTTTTTTTTTTTTTATTAGCCCTGTGGAGGCTGAGGTACAGTGAATTCTTTGTATGGGATTATTCCTTTGAGACCTAATCTTGCTGGCTTTGCTTGTATGAGTAATCTTTGCTAACACACGGAGTCCCTGGCAGAGCTGCAGTGCCAGCACGCTGCTCACCACTTACAAATGCTCATTTAAAAACCTACCTGTCTCTCTGCAGGCTTTGTTGTCATCTTTGATGAGGGTTCAGTGCTGGGGAAGTGGCCAGATGTTTGCCAGAGGTCCTGATTCCTTATCTTTGGCATCAGAGGCTTAGGTTTCATGCGTGCTGCTGTTTCCCAGCAGTCAGACTAAACAGGTTTAGGGTCATTACAAGGTATAAACACTTGGGTTTGTTTTCAGCGCCCCAGGAAGTGCAGGCAGCCAGTGCCCAGGGAACAAAAAGCTGGTGGCTGCTGCAGAGATTGAAGAGGCATAGGCTGCCACAGGGGCAGGGTGGCTGTGGGGTTTCGGGCGTGAGGAGAGCTCTGATTTTCCCTGGGAATCAAAGAGCTGCTCCCCTAGCAGCTGCTGTGAGCAGGGGGAAGGGCTGAGCTGTGGCTGCAGCAGTGGGGTGATGCTCCTGGAGCAGCCAGCCAGGTGTACCTGTGGGGCAGGGGCTTGGTGACATGCAGGTCACCTGCTGGGGTGCATGGAAACATCACATAGGAAATAAACTGAGTGACAGGGCAGCTCTTGCAGCCCCTTGGAGAAGCTGACTTCGTAAAAAACCATCTGTGGGATTTAATTTGGTGAGTGTGACACCTCCTGAGTGTGGGCCCGTGTGTGGGTTGAATATCAAGGGCAGTTGTGTGCCCTAAGGAGCTTTTTCTGGTTTGGGTTTGAGTCCCCTCATCCAGTGGGGACAAAAGGAGGGAGGGGGCAGCCCACAATGCTCGCATTGACTTCAGTGCTGAGATTGCTGCTGCAGCCCTGAACAAGGCTATTGAGCTAGCAGAGTTCAATAGCAGGTGAGCCTGGGCTTTAATAGAGTTCAACTGCCAACCCCCACCCGAAAACAGCTCCACAGCCTGGGGAAAACTCCCGAGAACAGGGGCTGAGCCAGTCATGTAAAAAAAACAACAAAAAAAAAGCCTGGATTAAAAGGAAATATCAGTGTTTGCGGGTGATACTGCGACTCTGGCTCTTTCCCTCTGATCTTTTGTTAGTCTCGCCCTGATTGAGCTGCCTGTTGGAATGCCATTATACTGTCAGTCACCCCAGGAACATTTATTTCAAATGTTTTAATCTCCCTGCCTCTGTAGCACCAACGCCACTTTCACTAGAGTGAAGCCAAGTTAATGTCATTAGATTACATCTGATGCAGGGGAAGATGAAAGATAATTCAAAGTTACTCCGTCAGGTTGGAAGTTTAAATATCTCTCCTCCTTGATGCTTCCAGAGCTGGGGAGTTCTGACTCCTAATTACTGTCCTCTTGGGATTTTTTCCCAGGTTGTTTTTTTTTTTTTTTTCCTTCTTTGTAATCTAGGCAACCACTGATATTTCTGAGTTAAAGGGAACAGAGAACATCTCAGGTGCTGAAGAGGTCTGAGATGGAGGGAAAGGAGGGTTGTTGGGAGGGGAGATGCTCAGAGCAGCTGCATCCACCTCGAGCTGTGTCCCATCTGCCTCTGTGCCTCCAACCAGGGTGAATTCAGAGCCCTGGGGATGGAGGAGTCAGGCTGCTCCTGTGCCAGGGGTTTTGAGGGCTTTGTGATCCAGCAGAGCATTCTGTGAGTGAATAAGTGTTGGGGGGAGAGTTGGTGTGGGGGCAGGAGTGTGTGGATGGTGTTAGGGGGACATCAGGGCAGTGAATACAATTTGTAGAAGGTGGAGCAGGACCTGGTGGCCTTCAGGAGGAAAGACCTTGCTGCAAACCCCCCTGTGTGAGGGAGATGCTGTAGCAGTTGTTGCCTTGAAGTGATCATCTCCTCACCTTCCTTCAGCCATCCCTGCTGCCTCTGCCAGAAACAGCAGCTCTTTGGCTGTGTTCAGGGTGTGCCCAGCACAGAGCATGGCTTGTGTTACTGGGCATGGAGCTTAAACCAGTTTGGGTTTTCCACTCCCTGCTGCGTGTAGGAAGGGCTGGTTTAGCAGTACCTTGTCCTGGGAACATCTCATCTCCCAAACACATTTGACTCACTAATAGCATCAAGCACAGCCTGAAGCAGTTTCCCTGGAAATTGCAGCCTTGGACAGCCACATGCTGAAGAGGATCAAGGTCCTTGTTTATTTATTAGCTGTGTAATCAAACACCTCCTGTACTGAGCTGGCAGGGCCAGGTACTGTATAAAAAGGAAACAAAAGGTGGTGGTGGCCCCAGAGTGCAGCTAATTCACTGTAAACAACAGATGGAGATGGGCAGAGCCTGGCACAGACAGTGGAGAGTGCCTGTGCTGGCTGGGCAGCCTGGGTCTCCTGGGCATGGAGTCCCTCAGATGGAGGATGAGGTGGGTCTGTGGGTGGCTGAAGGGACCTTTCTTTGCTGGGGAAAAGCAAAGGGGGGAAAGGAGCTGGAAATGCTGGGGAAATCAGGGCTGGAGTTGTTGAGTCTGTATAAGACAGTAGCTGGTTCTGGTGCTCACGTGTGTTGCCACTGCCTGGACTTGGATACTCCAAGGATTTTCAGTAGAGATCTGAAGCAGTTTGGAAGTTGGCACCTGGCTGCTGGGGAGATGTGGTGGTGGGCCTCAGTTTGCCCACAGGTCAAGGGGAAGTCACTGCCCTGTGCTGCAGGGATGGAAGCAGCAGGGCTGTGGTGTGACACCTCTCTCCAGCCCAGACACGAGGAGCTGCATGGATTCTGATGGGCTAAATACCACCCAGAGCAGGTGAACCCCACCAGAGCTGCTGGCAGAGCAGCTGTAGCCTTGGCACAGCTTTGACTGGCTGTCCTCCTGCACCTGGATGGACTCTCAGGCAGGGATGGCACTGTACAGACACTCCTTATGAGATCTCCCTGCAGAGAACTGGGCTCTTCCCCTCTTACTCCTCAAACAGACCTCAAAGGGTTATTGTTTCTTGGTGGTTTTATTCCAAGCATTTTGTATCTCTTCATATCCCTTCTGTTTTCTGTTAATGGAGAAGTTCACATCTGGGGTTTGGGGCTGTTCCTGATGATGAAGCGAGGTCTTGAGTTGGCATATTAGGAGAAGTCAAGCACATTCCTATCAGAAAGCATCAAAATAAATACTTCAGATTTTACTGGACTCTCCTTTCCAGATGCTGTGGTCTGCACAGGGGTAAACTGGGGAGGTTCAGAAGTCTATAGCCCATCCTCCTCTTCAGTACTGCTTCACACCCCAGTCCTGGAGAGAACAGCACCTTCCTCACCCATCCTGTGGCTCTGCCTCAGCCTGAGATGTTTGGAAATAGAGCTCCCTTGGCCCTGTCTGCTGGTGCTGAGCAATTGGGAAAATATGGCCTTGGCTGTCCAAGAAGTTGTCAGTAAAATTCTCAGAGCCAGCTCTCATGGAGAGCAGCACAGAGCTGCAGCTGGCTGGGTGAGAGCTCATTTTTGGCAAAAACTGGGATAAACTTTAAGAGAAGCAGCAGATTCACCTGCTTTAGCCACTCTGGTTGGATTTAGTGAGTCTCCAGCTATGCTGATAGCTCCTGCTATGCTCAGAGCTGCTCTCCTGCTGCCCTGGGGGGGCTCCTGGGAGTCACTCCGTGGAGTCTGGGGTCCAGGGCCATGCCATCACCACCAGGATGGCTTTACCACAGCCCAGCTTGGATTTCACCTTTTGAAGTTTATAATAGGAGCAGTGAGGTCTGGGGAGGGGGAAGGGGGCTGGTGCACTTCCAAAGAGTTCAGGGCAAACAAGCAGTGAGCAGAAAACCTGAGAGCAGCCCCCCATGAGCCCCCTGGGTGACGCAGGCATTGAAACTCCTGAGCTGCTGATGATGCTTTTTCCCTGGGGGATTCTGAGGTAACCCAAACTGCTTTCACAGGGAAACAGCAGATGCTGGTGAGGGGCAGCAGGGGCGGGTGTTGTGGCCATAAATCTTTGCAAATTCTCATTGCATGCAGGTATTAGGGGAGGGAAGTGAATCAGGTCAGTTAAATTTGGGTTGCTGGGGTTGGGTACTGGGGTCTTACCCCATTCCAGAGCCCCAAGTGGGGCAGTGGGGGTGTTTGTGCAAGGTCTGGGGTCATCCCAGGGATTCTGACAGTGCTTGGGGTTTCTGCCTCTCTCCTGCATGACCCACCTCCCAGGAAATTCACTTTTTCATGGTTTGGGGTTAAACATGTTCAGCTCCAAAGCTGAGCCCTGTGCCAGGAGCAGGATGGTGCCCGCAGTGAGAGTATAAATAGAGTTGCTCGAGGAAGTGAATTATTCCTGGCATTTCTTCCCTTGAATAATGTGGTTCTGCAGGAGGAAATCTTTCAGCAGAAGAAATTGCTGGTTCCCTTCGTGCGTGGCAAGACCATCCTTCTTGCTTCCTGGAAGTGAGGAGACTCCTTATGTGCTCTTTCTCTTGCAGCACCATCTGTTGCAGGGCATGAAGATCCCTGCTCAAGCTCCCCCAGGCTGCTGGGTATGTCTCTGGTGGGAGACAGAGCAGGAACTTCTCCTTGCTGCCCCAGGGGAGCTCTGGAACCTGGCCTGGTTGTCTTCCCCATGGCCCAAGTGTCACGTTGGAGAATCCCACTGGGGTGATTCCAGGCATCTGGAGACCTTTCTGGCACCAAACTCCTGCAGCTTCAGGGGGATCCTGCCTGGCTCCCAGCTCTGCCCACCCCCTGTCTGCAGTTCCTGAGCGCAGCTGGTGGCTGCAAGCTGGGATATTTAACAGCTGGATCATTTCTTTCCACAACCACCCTCCTCACATCATCCCCTGGGGAGAGATGTTCAGGTTCAAGTGCAACATCATGATGGGAAGCTGGCTATTTATCGACTTCATTATTTATTTCTCTCTGCAGTAGGGTCTTTTTTTGTTAAAAAATGCAAAAAGGCTGATTTGTTCTGCCATTGCCCGTTGGAAGAGGGCTCCCTCTCATAAACCAAGCTGTCTGGGGAAGCCTTTCATGGAAAGTCACCAGATCAATAGTTTTGCCTTCTGTGTTTTTCCATGTGTGGCTCTGTATGTTCATATCTCTGTGTGTTCATAACTCTCAGTTGAAATTTTTTCATTACATTGCATTTTTTCATTACATTGCATTTATTCATTACAATTTCACTTCTGCCTTCATGGTCTTGCATTGTAGCATAGAGCATCTTTTGATGTTATTTAAACACTTCTGCACAGTCTGAACTGGACTGTTTGGGAAGCCTGATTACAGAGAGAAACCCCAAGCACTGGCTCAGTAGAAGAAGTGAGGAAACATCTGGCTTTCCCCCCTGGGTGATGCTCTGTGTCCTGACTCCTCCAGCACAGAGCTGGTGAGTGAAAGGCTGGAGATGTGGTGCCCAGGAGAGATGTTGTGCCAAGGAGGTGCCTGGCTGGGCTGAGCCACCCCAAACACCCTGCAGATCAGTGACCCCACAGTGCTGATGTGCCTCTGGCCCCTGCAGCCAGCAGGGCATGCTGGTTTTCCCATTTTGCAGCTGCATTTTGGCTCCAGAGTTGTTACCTCCATTGGAAACATGCTCCTGGAAACCCTTTTGGTTTTTGGGGTTTTTTTCTGGACTCCCTGTTGTACCTTGCCAGGTTTTGTTCTGGGCCTCAGTAAGAAGCTACTGGGAGGTCCCTGGATCTCCAGGTACAGCAAGGCACAGCTTTCCCCTTCTCCTGGGGGTCCTGTGCCCATGACAGGGCCCCCAGGCCTGGCTGGGAGAAGCAATTAGTGGGTGCAATTAGTATTGGGCCATTGACATGCTGTGATTTGCATAGACAGACCTGGTGGTGGCAGGAGGAGCCTGTGCCAGAGCCACAGGAGAGGGAGCTGTCCCTTCTGTGAGACACAAGCATTGGCTCAGTGGCCTCATCTGGGCTGTTTCTCACTTCCCCAAACCTTGCTGGTAGGAAGTGTTGGCAAAGCCACAGCAGAGCTCATGCCAGCCCCTGTGTTTGGCAGCTTGGTGCCGTGCCACAGCCAGCAGCTGCACTGCTGGAGTGGATGCTCCACTCTGCCCATGGGGAAGGAGCAGAAAAGCACCCAGAGCCTCTGGCAGAGTTATGTGGGACCTCTTGGCACCTGTTCAGGCAGAGTTGATGTCCCCTGGCTGTGGTGAGAGCATTGACCATGGGTGTTCAGCGTGTGCTGAGCTTCCCTTGGCACCAGCCACGTCCTCCAGGCTGCTCCTCAACCTGCTGCTTGTGCTGAAGGGCAGGAAAAGCTCCCCTGACACCTCTCACAAGGCTTGAGGGTGCTAATCCCCACGTCTGGGCTAACCTCTATCTCAGGTAATCCTGGTCTTGGCCCCTAAAAATGAACTCTGCTGTTTCAGCTGGCTCCAGGTGCCTTTGTTCCCTGCCCGTGGACCTGCTGGCAGAGCCCCACCACAGGGCTTGGGTGCTCTGCCTCTCATTGCTGAGAGGTGGTTGTTCTGAAAGACAATCTGGGTTTTTCTGCATGCAGAAGCTGCGTGTCACAGCAAGGCATAAAGTGAATATTGCACAATAATCCCGTCCTCTTGCACTGCTGAACTCTGCTGTGTGAATATGAATATTTGCCCGTAAATGTTTGCCTGGTATTCAGCATTCTTGTACGTGTGTGGCAAAGGTTGTTAGAGCCTTCATCACCTCCACAGGAGGATAAAAACACAAAGGGGAAATCTCATTGCCTGCAGCAAGCAGAGCACAGGCAGTGACATGCAGAGCTGTGGTTTGGGTGGCACAGCCACCTCCTGTGCAGGGCTTGGGGAGCCCTGGCTTGTCCACGTCCATTCCTCAGGTCCAGAAGCCTCTGGCAGGAGAATTCCTGGGCTGGTTACTGAGGCAGTGGCTGTCCCTCCTCCCCCTCTCACGTCTCCATCTGTACTATCAGCAACAGGTTGGAAAGAAGCAGAATTAGAGACTTTCTCAAACAGTGTGAGATTAAGCTGTGAAATTGGCTGCCACGGGGGGGGGGGGTTTTAGCTAAAAAAGCCTAAAAAAGCTGGAAGTGCTTGGCAAAGAACAATGCATCAGGAGCTGCTAAGTGTGATGGACCAGAAGCAAAGTCCAGCTGAGGGAGCTGCCAGGTCTCACCTGGGAGGGGCCCAGGGGTCTGCTCCTGCTGCTGGCACAGGAATTCTCTTGTGGATCACAGGGTGACCCAGGGAGGCTCATCTTCCCTTAACTGTTGCTGGAGGGGAATTATGGTTGGTGTTGTTTGGTTAAAAATCCAAAAATCCTGCTGTGCAGGGAGGAATTTTCCAGTTGGCATCAGGTGGTTGGTAGCAAAGAAGGGAGCATTTCCACTTTGCACCGTGGCCTGGGTAATTTGGGTAGAAATGGCCATGAAACCCATGTTCCCTCTCAGCTCTTGTGCTGCCTGGAGCTCATTAGCCCAACTCCTCTGCCCTGTGCAAACCTGCCAGCGTTTAAGGGCTGCCAGAGGTTTCTGAGCAAGCACAAAAAACCCCAAAACAGTCCGTGGGTGGGTGTGAATGGCTGAGAGCCACTGTGTGTCCCACAGAACACCAAATGTTTCTTGTCCAGCTGCTCAGCTGGACCCTCCTTAGGACCAGGGATGGGATTTTGTTGAGCACCTGCAGAGATGGAGGTCCAGGGGCCAGCATGGGCATTGTCATGGTCAGGACAGCATCTTGTGTGTGATGTCCAGAGCAGATGAGGGGGTTTGGGGACACACTCAGCTGGCTGGTGGTGAGCAAGGGCCTGATGAACTCACAAAGCTGAGCTCATTGCTGAAGGTGCAGCTGGGAGGGCTGGGACTGGGTTTCCTGCAGGCAGTGAACCCCACGATCTGTCCCTCCAGCACTGCCCTCCCTGGGCTGTTTGCTCTGACCACAGGCAGACCCAGAAGGTGCCCAGAGGCTGGGACGAGGGAGTCCCATTGAGCTGCAATCACACTGAGCTGAAATCTTGTTTTTGCATGCCCAGGCTGTGATCCCTGATCAGCACAGACACCCAGAGCTGCCTTTGTCACAGCTGTGCTGCTGCTCTGCCTGCTCCTGGCTCACCACCCTTCCTCCCACCCCAGCACCTCCTCTGGAGCTGCCTCCTGAAGAATCCAGCAGGAGAGGCTGGCAAGGGGAAGGGCTGCAGGCTGGCCCAGATGCAGCACACAGAGTTAATTGAGTTTGACCATCCCCGGTGCCCCCGCCCGGGGGATGCTTTGTTTGGTGTTGGACAGGTTGAGCTCTGCCCTGCCTGCACGGGGGGTCGTGGCCCCCTGTCACATCCTGGGGAGCTGCTGTCCCCGTGGTGGGATGTGACAGGGTCAGCTGTGAGCTGTGCCCTCTGGGGGGGCTGCACTGTGCAGTTTGCAGCTCTGTCTGCTCCCAGCTCCCTCACTGCACTCGGGCTGTTGGGCAGAGTGACAAAATGACAGCAAAGCCCTGGGCTGCAGCTGATGTCTGGGTGTGTCCCCATTCTTTGTGCCCCCATCCCTGCAGTCAGGGATGTCACCTGTGGGGGATGCATTTAGGAGCTGTTTGACCCCTCAGCTTCCAAGGATGCATCAGCCAAGATGTCCAGGGGTGCTGGAATTTCGGAATTTCACCCTGTGAGATCACACCCTTCTAACCAACTACACACCCGTAATCCCAGTGTTATTAATCAATTTTGGAAGCCTTCTCCACAGCCTCAGGTCAACTGCAGTGTTCTCCTGGGGGTCTGTGCCTTTCAGCACAGAAAGCCCAAAATTCTGAGCATCCAGGGTTCCAGCAGAGGGGAAGCTCTGTCCTGGCTGAACTCTCCAGCCAGGCATTAAGCACATGGCACACCCAGGAAGGAAAGTGCACTGTGCACTGAAACCATCCCATCCCTGTGCTGTCCTCAGGGAGAGGGCACTTGCCACACCTCCAGATGTGGGAGTGGAGCCCTGAGATGATCTCTCTCCTGCCCTGACCAACCTTTTCCAGCCCTCTCCCAGCCCAGAGCTGTAAAACAGATTCCAGCAGGATCCTGGAGATGAGGAGCAGGGAGGGACCTGGGCACTGTCCTGCTCTCCTCCAGGGGCTCCAGGCACATCCCTTACTGGGAGCCACAAGCCTTGGTCCTCTTGGGGGGGAAAAGAGTCAGGAGGGAGCTTTGGGGAGCAATTAACAGCCTGAGCTTGTTGGAATCCAACCCATCCCTCTCGGTGCCCCAAACCCCAGACAGGAGTTGGGGCAGCCCTGGCAGAACCCAAAAACACTTGGGGCTTTGAGCTCAGCCCATGGAACAAATCACCAAGCTTATATGAGGAGTCACAAGTCACAAAAGTTTAGACAGCACAGTAGCAGTAGTTAGAGGGTGAAAGGAGAAAATTTGGGATTTGGTACAGGGGGGTTTAAAACCCTAAGATGGAGGGATTGGAGCGTGCCCTGTCCTTCTTCCTTCTTCTTCCTGACATCCATCTTTTAGGTGATGCTGGCATTTTTAGATTGGTTCAGAGTAGAAAGTCACTGTCTAACACAGGTGTTAGGGGTTGGCACACAATTGTAAATATCTAATAGGTAGTTCATGGTATAAAAGACAGCACCAGCCCCCTTGGGGGGCAGTGAGCCTTGGACTGACCTGCTGGCCAGAGCTCGGGGGTCAGACAGAAAATATTTTAGATAAGAGACAATAAACATCACTGAGAACATGAGCAGAAGGCTCCTGACTCCTTCTTGGACAGCTGGGCTGGGAAAAGCAGCTTCCACCAACACCTGGGGCCATCTCCAGCAGAGAAGACCCCGAGAGGAGCTGAGGCAGTGCTTGGGTCAGAGAGGCACAGTGATTGCCTGGTGATGTTCCTGCTGGAGGGGATGATCAACCAACGTGGCAGGTACAGATCTACCTGCACCCCCAGCTTTGGAGCAGGGACACTGGGGACATCCCCTGAGCCCTGCTCTGCAGAAGGACTTTCAGGCACAAGCCTTGGGTCACCCTGACTTTGCTGACTCAGCCACGGGCCCTTCCCTCAGCAGAGATTTCCAGGAATGCCCTCCTTAACATCTCCCACTAGGCAAATCATAGCCAGCATGTGGTTAGGGAGAAATTGGATTTACCCTGTAATCTAATCAATGTTAAATAACAGTAATTCTAACTCCGAGCTCCGTGTTTAAAGTGCTGTTGGTCTCTGGGGTTCATTGGAGTTATTTAATTTAATGAAATCCCATTACTGTCTCATGAGGGTGCACCACAGGGATGTCTTTCCTAGCAAGGAAGGCAATGGTTAAAGAACTGGGACAACTATCCAGGGACAAATATCCAGTAGGGGAAAGGGGCTGAGTGCAGTAAGCTGAGGGTTTCACCTGGCAGGGGCTCAGAGCACTTTGGCTGCACCACTGCAGTGGTGGCTGTCACTGCTCAGGACGTGGTGGTGAGGAGCACATGCCCAGGTTCCTCCTGTCACCTCCCTGGCCAGGCTGTACCACCTGGTGCCACCTTTTCCCTTTTCCTGGCCCAGACAGGAGATGTGTTCCTTAACCCATCTCAGCACCACACTTGCTGTGCTTCCTGCAGTGGGTTGTTCTCAGCACTGGCTCTCCCTGTGCTGCTCCTGGCTGTGTTGGACCTTGACAGAATCAGAGAATCACCAATGCTTTGGCTTGGAGTGGGCCTTACAGCCCAGCTCATTCCAAGCCCCCTGCTGCAGGCAGGGTCACCTCCCACTAGCCCAGGTTGCTGCAAGCCCCACCCAACCTGACCGTGAACACTGCCAGGGATTTAAGATGGTTCCCCCCAAACCTGCTGTACTTTTCCCATTTGCAGCAAGCAATTTTTCCTAATCTACTTTTCAGAGGGAGATAGGAGCTCCTCCAGGTCTCATTTCCCACTCTGCTTTTGTGACAATTTCTGAGCCTTCAATCAATCACATCCCAACAGAGTCAAGCCGAGCCTATTGCACCAGTTGCTTTCCTACATGCTGAGCTTATTGTATTCAAACATCTTGGAATTCTCTCAGCAGAAGGCAGGGACTCTGCTGCTGTCAAATACCAGCCAGGCTGCATCCTGTGTGCTGGGGGAGTGTTCTTCCCCTGTAGCACGTGCTCCAGTTTCCCATTATTACTTCTTTAATAAGACTGATACTTACTCTGCATCGCTCATTCTCTGCCAAAATTGGAACCATTAGAGCAGGAAGTGACAATTACCTTTTGAGCAGTGTGGGGTAGGGACCCAGTGGGGTGCTGCCCCAAAGCAGAGGGATCAAACCTGCCTTTGGGGTGTAAATTCCTGTCTCACCCTGGACCAGCTTCCTAGGGACAGTTGGGATGACTGTCAGGGGTGTCCAGCATCCTCTAGAGGAAGGATTGCACCCACAGGTGCTGGGAGAGGACACAGCTGGCTCAGTGTCAGTGGAAGGGATGGGAATGAGGGGTTGTAGCTCTGTGCTGCTGAGTTATCTTGGGACATCCTTGGAGCTGCCCATCCCCAAGGAACAGCTGGTTTCTTCGAAAACCATCTCTGTGCTGAAAAAAAACCCAAAACATTAAAAAGGAGCATGTCTGGTAATGTAATCATGTTAAGTGCTCCTAAAATCACGTCTGCGCTGCACAGCAGCATGCCAGAGCTCTCCAGAGGAGCAGATGTGGCAGGGGTAGGTGCAGAGAGATGGGGCTGATGCCTCAGGTTTAGCTTTTCTATTTTTCTGATTCTGTGCTGCTTTAGTGTGTGGGTCTGGGCTCCACATCAGGGGATGGTGAGCTCTCTGCACAGAGCAGGGAGACAAAACAATTCCTGCTCCAGCTGGGGACCAAGGACAAATGATCCAAACCTCAGGCCCAGGAGCACAAACAACGTGGGCTGAGGAGAGAAAAACAAGCAGGGTGGGGCTGCATGGGCTAGAGCTGGAATGGGACAATGAACTCCAAGGTGCAAATGGAGCAGAACTTGTAAAAGTGAGAGCCCCCGTGAGCGGCCGTGCATTTTGGGGCCATTTTGGTTCATCTTGGGTGCAGCCCTGGCTGGGCTCTGGTGCTGCCCAAGGTGGATCCATGGAGGAGATCCTTTTAATAAATCCCTGCTTTATTCTTTAGCTCTGTCCAGCCTCTGCTCCAGCTCAGCCTTCCCAAGGCATTGGGGCAAAGGAGGGATTCCTGGAGGAGGGAGGGCGCGACGTGCCCCACGCTTTGTGACCGCAGCCTGGCGAGCACTGCAGGAGCAGCCCTTGCCCCCTGGGGGGTGGCACTCTGTGCTCAGCACTGGGTGAGGCTGGCAGGGTCCCCTGGGGTGGCGTGGGAGCAGTGGCAGTGCTGGCTGTGCTAACGAGGAGCCGCGGGCAGCGATGTCGGGGCTCATTATGCACGTCCCTTTCACGCCGCCTTCATTATTCCCCTGCTATCCAGTGTCATTAAGATATCAAGTTCATTTAGGTACATCCACATTGGCAGTTTAATTATGTCTGGGTACTACTCTGTATTTTATTCATGGACTATCTGGGGGCGGTTGTCAAACACGAGACCAGGAGATAAAGGTTTGGTGGCTGCAGAATGCTAATGTCCTGCTGGCTCCCTTTTGACAAATACACATGCCAGTTATTGCCAAACTGATTATTTCATTCATTAACACCACATACATCAGCTCCCTTCACCCAGTATTATTGTGTACATTCATCTTTTCATAAACAATTACCTGACAAAGTTGAGAAAGGCAAGTGTTGGGGAATTAATGCTGTGCTGGGAAGTTGCTGGGGTGGGTTAGTAACAAGGTGCTGGGGGTGTGTAGAACGCTCCGTTAGCGTGATGGCTTCATTAATCAAATTAGGGACAATGTGTGTCACATGTGTGCCATGCTTCCCAACAGCCTGGCTGGGTTGTGCTCCCTGTTGGGCTCCCTGACCAGTTCGTGGGGATGAGGTGGGTGAGGTGAAACCCAGGGGACCCTGTGGGAAGGCTTGGAAAGCAGCCAGACCATGATCTGCATTTCTTATTATTATTATTTTTAGTAGTAGTAGTATTACCATTATTATGATGAGGAATATTTGCGTGAAAACAAACATTCTTTGTCTATTGTTTCTGTCTTTTTTTCCAGCTTCCTCATAGTGCTTTTTCCCAAGCTGGAACCCTGTGCAATAGGACTAGAAGTGGTGGTAGGAATGATTAGGACATCACGAGTATGTAACCAGCTGGGGAGCAAAGCCCCCAGTGTTTCTTCTTTCTGCAGTTTTTGACTGTCAAAGCTGGTGATGGAGCAAAAAAACCCAGCAGGGAGATGTGAGCAGTGAAGAGTAACCAAAGTCATGAAATAAGTGATCCCTGCAGCTTTCTTAGAGATTGTGGTGGGACCCACCAGGAGGGACAGGTCCAGATCATGGAGATCATTCCTATCTCCAGCTCCTTATGTCCAGCACAAACCCCTGTGGAAGGGATCAGACCTGGAGCTGCTCCCAGCCATCCCCTTGAACACACAGTCCACAAGGTTTCAGTGTGGTGTCTTGTTTTGTTTCTCCAGATGCTTTGTGCCCTCAGCTGTTTCTGCAGGCAGACTCACCCCTGGATGTGGGGAAGGAGCAGCTGCAGGAGGCCACCAAACAGCCAGGATCAATTCAGCTTTTCACTCAGGCAGACATGCTTGAAAAAGTAATGCTTCAGGGGTCACACTGCTGCACTGCTCCAGTGCACGATTTGCAAACTAAATAAAGGATCTGAGTGAGTTTTAAGTGCCTAACTCCCTTAGGCCCCTTTGGAAAAAACCCCACTGGAGTAACTAAGAAGCTTTCACCGTGCGTTTGCAGAAGCATTAATCCTCCTTGCTATGTCAAGTCTCTTTGATCACACTTCAAAATCTTCATCTCCAGGGGTCCTGTCTGGGCTTTCCAAAGTGGCTTAAGAGCAGAAGACCTGAGCTCCCAAGGCTCAGAATCCTTTTCCAAATCCCTCCATGCTGGAAGGGAGAGATCACACCATGCCAGGCTCCCCGTGGTCCCACTTCCCTGCAGGGTGGGGCCCACCATGGGTGATGGGTGACTGCTGTGGTGGGCTGTGGGGTTTAAAATCCCTGCTGCTCTAAAGGGTGTCAGCCTGGGCTTAGTCAGTTCTTCCTGTGCTTCCTTCTGCATTCCCAGGGAAGTGTGATGGAAGAGGAAGAGGGTTTTGCCTTTGGATGCTGAGAAATGAATGGTGAAGGAAGGTTGGTCTTGCTGAGCAGGGCAGCCCTGGAAAAGGAGAGGCTGGAGTCATCTTCAGGAGCTGATCTGAAGCCTCCAGCCCACGCTAGTTCAGAGCTGGGTGAGGAGGAGCAGTGTTTATTGACCTGGATCCAAATTACTCAAGTTGACTTATGAACTTGAGATCAATAATTGGGGTTTTTTTCATCCATCCATATTCTGGAGAACACTTCATCTTGCTTTCTTTCTTCTTTATTTTTTTTTTTTTCTTTTCACATTATTGAGCTGTATTCACTCTGAACAACCTTGGTGTCTCACTAATCCCAAGGCTGAGCCTCCACATCCCTTCCCTGTGACAGGAGCATGGTACAGACCTGCAGCTCAGGCAGAGCTGTGCCATTTACTCATGAAATTTAGATCTGCTGCAAACTAAAACTTCCTGGAATGTGTCAGATGACCCTGATACTGGACCAGACAGTGATGCATTCCCTGGGAGAAGGTGGAATTGCTGAGCTCAGGGAAGAGCTCTTGCTGCATGATCTTGTGAGCAGTGGCTAAACTCCCTGCCTTGACTGTGGGGCTGGAGACACCAGTGCCCATCTCTGTGCAGCTCCCTCAGCCCTGGCCCTTGCCTTGCCCAGAACTTGCAAATTGGGCCAGGAAGAATCTTTTCCAGCTTTCTGGAGACTTTTGCCTGCTTTGCACTGGACTGCTTTGCTCTGAGAATGAAAGTACAGAGCCCTTTCCCAGCCATTAAAGTTCCATTTAGCAAAAGGACAAGGAATTGGCACAGGAAGGATGAAGAACCACTGCAAGAGTAAACTTGTGTGACTCTATGTATTTTAGATCACAGCCTGAGGTCAGGCTCCCTTTTCTGTAATACAAATAAAGGGCTTTTGGCCATGCAGCAGGAGATGTGTAGTGATACATAAAAAAGTCACTTCTCAGCATAATTTAAGGAGCAACCTCTATTCTCAGCAGTGAGGTCCTGTGAGATGTCTGGGTGTTTCATGAAACCCTCTGCAGGCACAGACACACACACTGATGTGCACACACCATCTCCAGCAGTCCAGGGCATGCCACAGCAATTTCCAAAACTTTATCATAATCTCTGTTGAACTGTTTAGGACTCCACAACAAAATCCTGGCTGGCAGATCTTTTTACCTCTGCAGATAAGGGAGAAACTCCATCTCCTTGCTCCCAAAACTCCAGCAGCCAGTTCATAATCTCCAGAGACACAAGGGTGCCCAGAACTCCCCAGGTGTGGCTGTACAGCCCAGAGGGTCCCAGCCTGCTGCATCCCCTGCCCATTTCCAATATTATTTCTCTACCTCCAGCTTCACCTGCCTTAATTTAGCTGGTTTAGTCCCTGCACTCCCTAGGTCCTGATTTTCAGTCTCTGAGATTTGGTGGCATTTCTTCTGAGGGAAGGAGAATGGAGGAACACTGTGGGGTTTTTTCACAAATCACCTCCATTTAGAGGTTTTTCTGTGTCCTTCCAATTTTCAGACAACATTTCATTCCCCTTTACCTTGTGTGCACCTTCCCAAGCACCACCCCTCTCTCCAGCTCCAGTTCCCCCCTGACTCCTGTCCCACCCCTCTCCTTTTCCTGGGAAGGAGCAGTGAGTGTGCATGGCCTGCACTTGCACCAAGGAAAAACGAGGCAGACTTGGAAAATGAGCAAATTGCATTATGTATTGCAGGCAATAATGCAGCTCCCAGGGGACAGAGATAATGTAGTGAGAGACAAAGGAGCAATAGTTTTTGCTGGCCTGAGCACTCCCTTGATTGTGGCCTTTCTGGAATTATTCCTGATTTCTGTGTGATGGTTTGTGTCACTCTTTGACTTTTCACTTTTGTCTGGCTTGAATCGAGCCCCAGAGCTGATAGGGGATCAGGATGTGGGCAGAGGCATCCCCCAGCACCAGGGATGGGGCTTATTTTCAAGCTGGCTGTGATTTTTGGGGTTTTTTCTGTCTGGGGGATTTTTTCTGGAGAATTGGTGGTTTGGGTTCCCATTTTCTGCTGGGGGCAGATGTGCCACTGGCAGTGGGAGGGAAGCAGTGGAGATTCCCTGAGTTTTGGGTGCAGAAAGAGGCATCAGGATCAAACTGCTGGCATCAGCCACACAGTGTGTGTGTCCCCAGGCCACATCTGGGTTTGGGGCTGATGATCCATGTGTTTGCAGGACACTGAACTGCCCCTGTGGTGGGGATGGATTTCCCCAGCAGCCTAGGTGGTGAGAAGCTGTCCAAGTCAAAGCTCCACCAGCTTTTGGAAAAATCCCATCTGGGATGCTTGCCTGGGGGCTCCCCAGGGTCCCTCTGCAGAGACAGCCAAGGCTCTAAGATGTGCTTTGGATTCTTCTTCTCATTTCTTTTTCTTTTCTTTTCTTTTCTTTTCTTTTCTTTTCTTTTCTTTTCTTTTCTTTTCTTTTCTTTTCTTTTCTTTCCTTTCCTTTCCTTTCCTTTCCTTTCCTTTCCTTTCCTTTCCTTTCCTTTCCTCTCCTCTCCTCTCCTCTCCTCTCCTCTCCTCTCCTCTCCTCCCTTTTTCTTTCCCTCTCTCTCATCTTTCTTTATCTCTTCTGCTTTTTCTGTCTTGTCTTTCCACCTTTCTGAGACCTAAGCAAATTCCAGGAAGGCATCAGTTGTCTTTAACACCCAGAGGAAAAATCGAAGGGAAGGGTTCAATTACCCACATGAAAAATGAGTCTCCTAACAGAGGTCTATCCATTTGCTAGTTGTGCTTGTTTTAAAACTGAATTATAGAGACTGCACATTTTTCCAGAGACAAATGCATTAATTTTTCTCCAAACAGACAAGAGAGAAGCAGAGGGAAAATAAGATAATAAGAGTTTCCACAGTGATTTATATGCCTTTGTGAAAAATAATGGGGGCAGACAGCAGTGTGCTGCAGCAGCTGGGAGGAAGGGGCAGGGGGGTGGCAGGGACAACTGCAAGGAAAACTGCCAGAAGTCCAAGTCTGATTGTTGGTTTTAGATGATATAAGATCACTTTATGTCTCTGACTGGCTTGAAAAATCTCTCTTCCTCTCTCTCTCTCTCTATATATATATACACATATAAAATATAGTCCATATGATGCACTTAAAACCAGCAGAGACTGTGGTGTTTATACAGGAAAGGATTGTGTTTCTGGCCGACCTCTCCCCAGCCCTCCTTCTTCTGAGGAAGGATAAACTGGGACCTTTAGAAAACAAAGTGGTGGCTGCAATTTTTAACAGATTTGCTCTTGTATATATTTATACAGGGCAGGCGAGCCCCTCCCCAGGGCCGTCTGCTTGTGCCTGTGGGCAGAAACCAGGGGGGTTGAGTTTATTTTTTTTTTAATCTGTTCACTTTGGTTTGATTTATATGGTAAAAGAGATATTTTTATTACAGTGCATAGTAAATTGGGTTTCTTTATTGCTCATGAGAGCTGTTTCCCAAAATTGGACTATTTATATAGTACACTGATTGCAATGCATTTCTGATCTTGATGTCTAACTGTAGGGAATAAAAAAAAAAAAAAATTACAGAAAATCAGATTTTTTTAAGAAAACCTGCAACTTCTCTTGAAATGAGATGAAATGGGTAACTTTTCCTCGAGATGATGATGTGGCACTCAGCAGCTCCCAGGAAATCATCTTGGTTTGGTGACTAAAGACTTTTGGTGGGAATTGGAGGCTCTGGGAGGTTTTGAAGGAGTTTTGTGGTTTGTCCATTGGTGTAATCCACAGGAAACACATCCGTGAGGCCAAAGGCCACCAGGGCTGTGGTGCCTCCTCTGATGTTTCTCTGCAATTATAGGAATGATGATTCAATGAATTAATTCCCAGTTGGTTTCCCAGCAGAAAATCCTGCAGCGTTCAGATGGATGTGAGAGTGGAGGGAGGCTGGAAGTGATGCTTTAAAGCAAAACTTAAATCTCTTCCAGGGCAGATGGTTAATTGTGTAGTTCAATTTATTTGCCTAATGCAAATCGTGTCCCATTTGCCCACGGCGCCAGGAGAGCCAGATTCCTGTTTGTTTTGCTAAAAGCTGATGTTTCAGGGAATATTCTGCAGCTCCCACATGAACCTTCCCATTTCTGGCCCCAGAGGAGCTCTGACTGGCACACAGGACAAGCAGTGGTTCCCATGGCAAGGTGCTGGGGTGGGGATAAGCTGCCAACACCCTGTTGGTTTGCAAGATTCAACCTCTCATGCTCATGGCTCCATGTCACCGTTGTGACAAGAAATAATAAAACTCACACAAGGTGTTCCAGCGTCTGAACAGGAACAGGAAAGGAGAACTTTATTTTTCTGACCTCCACATTTATAGAATTCTAAATTGGAGAATGACATTGCCACCTCTCCAACCACACTGCTCAAACTAACAGCCCATCAAAATTCTCCTCCTGCAGAGAATAATGCAAAACAATCATTATTTACATGAAAGTGTGTGAGAAACTCCATTACAAGGATGCAAACATCAGAAGGCTCAGAGAAACTCAAAAGAACAGGGTGACAGCTCCAGACCTGAGAAGGTGCTTTAGCTCCTCTTTCCCCATTCCCAAACCAGGCAGTGTCTGTGGGGCTGGGTTCCTGCCTTGGGCCAGGAGGGTGTTTCTCAGGGAACCTCCCAACTTCCCAAAAGGGCCCAGTTGAAGCCTGTAGAGATTTTTTCACAGATTCATGGCTTTTCAAAGGAGAAATTTGCATATTAATAAGAAGCTGTTCAGACTGATTGGCTTAATGTGTTTGGTGTAAGTATAATTAAATGTCAGGGGAAATATATCATGAAGTAATGAAGCTGGAGTTAATTTATCAAAAAAAACAAATCCTAAAGAGGGAGACACTTCCAAAAACAAACAGTTCTTTAACCTGCCTCCTTGAGATGATTTGCTTAGTCAGGGCTGAAATGTGTGGTCTTGGAGATCCTTGAGTGAGAGAGACATGAGGTGGTTCTTGGTTTGGGGATGGAGGTTTTTCCATATTCTCCCAATTCCAGAGCCTTCTGTCCTGCCTGAGCCCACCAAGAGGGTTCCCCCAGGTCCAGGTGGGGGAAGGTGCAGGCCTGGTCCCTCCCAGCCCAGCAGCAGCTCCTGTGAGGATGTCTGGGTGGATGTACCCCTGTAAGACTTTGGGGATGCCCTTAGGGTGGAATAATGAGATTGAGATTTATTTATATCAGGTGCTGGGCCATTTGTGCCCATTTTTTGGTCATCCCTCGGTCTTTACTCTTGGAACTTTTCAGAACACGTGCCATCTCCTGCTCTGTTCACATCCCAGCTGGGCACAACCCCCAGCCCACACAGGCACATCTTTAAAACAAACAAAAATTGCAATGCAGGTGCTGAAACTGGATAGTTTAAGCTCACAATTGAGGAAGGTGAGGTCCAGGCTGAAGGCTGAGCTGATCCCTGTCGAGGCTGTGGCTCCTGGCATCCTTCTGTGTGATGGAAAGAGGCTGGGAGCTCCCTCTCCATGCTGCAGACATGCAGTGGACAAACAGGCAAGGATTTCCCAGCAAAACTCTGCTTTAGGTGAGTGCTGGGTTGATGGGATTCGTGTCCAGCCATGTCCTCTGCTGTCCTCTTCCAGCAGTGACTGACCCTCCTGCGTGGTGGCATGGCAAAAGGGAGCTCTTGATTTGCACTTTGCACCCCTTTTGCAAGGGATGTAAAAGGATCATGTCCATTGTCTCAGCTGGAAAATCCTCCTTTGGCATGACATGACATGGAGGGGAGTCAGCAGGTTGTAATAAAGAATCCCTTTTCATTTGGGAACGACTCTGGAAATGGGATGAAATCACTGCCAGCCTGATTTTCTCCCTTGTAAGGATCAGCTGGTGCTGCAAGGATTTGGCCAAGCTCCTTCTGTGTGGAGCTCTGCCCACTGCTGGGGTTAAGCTCTACATGAGTGTTGGGCCCAGGTCTGATGGGACAGGTGGAGTTTGTCCTTCCCCACTCCCTGGAGCTGCTGGGAGTGCTCTAAGGCTGGGTCAAAGAGCTCATGGCCAGCCCAAGGGGAGCACTGATGAGCCCAGCCCCAGCCCCAGCCCCAGCCCTGGCAGAGAAGGATCCTTTAGGAGATGCCTGGTGGTGTCTCCATCCCCATACAAAGGATGGACACACGTTGAAGGGGCTGTGACCAAGAGCCCTGGGGCTCTTCATCTGTTCCTGGTAGGCAGAGGGCTGGGGTTTACCAGCAATTAGCCATTGGAAAGAAAACAGCTCTGAAACACCCCTTTTCCAAACCCAGAGGAGCTGGCAGTGCCACCTGTGATTGGCTCAGCCCCAATGAGTTTCTTGTTCCAGCAGAGAAAATCCATGGCTTGCAGGGCTGATGACATCAGGGGGTTTCTGCTCGTCAGTAGCACTTAGGCACTGCTGGGCTGTTTGGGAACCACAGGCTGGGTTTTTTGGGAACCTCTTGGCACAGTTTCCTCTCCCAGACTGGTCATGGGAGGCTGGGACATTGGGGTCACTGCTCCCCACTACCTGCTGCCCCCAAAGCAGCAGCTCAGCCCGTCAATAATTCATCAGAGCAATTAGGCAGAGGGTCTGCGTGCTGTAATTAGCTCTGATCCACTCTCTCCCCGTCCCCAGGAGAGCAGGGGCACAGGGGCTGAGCCCGGGGGGCACGGGGGGCAGGGGCTGGTGGGCACTGCCCCCTCTTTGTGTGCAGAGGCTGCTCCTCACTGCACAGCCAGGAGGAGTGACACCAGGGCAGTGACACCAGGGCAGTGACACCAGGGGAGT
>VZRH01007518.1:292842-317178 GCA_013397555.1 Urocynchramus pylzowi
ACCCAGGGGAGTGACACCAGGGGAGTGACACCAGGGCAGTGACACCAGGGCAGTGACACCCAGGGGAGTGACACCAGGGCAGTGACACCAGGGCAGTGACACCAGGGCAGTGACACCCAGGGGAGTGCACAAAGGGGCGTGACACCCAGGGCAGTGACACCCAGGGCAGTGACACCAGGGGAGTGACACCCAGGGCAGTGACACCAGGGCAGTGACACCAGGTCACACTGTGCTGCTCTGACGGGGTCTCCTGGGGTGTGTGACCCCCTTATCTTGGGGACACTGCTGCTTCCTGCCTCGGCTCCCTGTGGCTTGGCTTGGCTGCCCTCAGCCCAGGATTGCTGCTGCTCCTCCTGAGCAAGGTCCCAGCCTGAGGAGTAGGAGGGATCTTTGCCTCTGGAGTTCTCAGCAAACAAGCTGCCTTCTCCAGGACCTTCCCTAGATGGATTTCCCAGCTCCTCAGGAAGGGACAAGGCTTCCTGGCTGGGAGAGCAGCTGGTTCCTCCTCCAGGGCTGCTCTGGGAGCTGGGTGTCCCAGTTCATTCTGGGGGCAGTGACATTCCTGGAGGGGTTTGCTCCTAAATGCTGAGGTGGTTCAAGTGGTGGAAGGAGTGGAGGTGCCCGTGGGGCTTGGTGTGCAGCTGGGGGGGTCTGCTGAGGACCCCAGGGGTGGGAAATGGATTTGTAGAGAATCCTCAAAGCCTGACAGAGGAATCACACAGTGTGTGCATCTGTATGCAAACCTTGAGATGAGAAATGCTGACTTAGAAATGCCATGGAATAGGACAGACATTGTTGGGAGAGAAATGGAACTAAAAACAAGTTTCAAAGGATGGCCTTGCAAAAAAGAGTGGATACTTTGGAGAAATAGAACTGTGAAAAATACATTGTAGTAGGACCCAGGAGGAGTAATTTTAGATGATTGGCTTTAAGGCATTTACAGCATGGTGTGGCTAAAGCTGATAGGCCAAGAAACACTTACAATGTATTGTAATTAGGAAATAGTTGGCTTCTGATTGTGATGGTGTGAATTACAACATCTGTATTGTCTCAGCCTTCACATGAGACTGAAAATGGAATGAAAGTTTTTAAAACTCCTCTCAGTTACCCCATCTGTGGGTCAGAAAAGGGCTTAATCCAACACCCTGGCACAGCCCTTGGGTGGACACACAGACACCTGTGCCAGGATGTGGTGATGGCACAGCAAGGGTGGGCAGGGCTGCCTACCCTGTCCCACTGTCACCCCTGCCCTGCTGCAGGGGCTGGATTTGGGGCTGGGAGCCCTGGCTGAGCTCAGTGCTGGGGGTTGGATGGGAGCTCCCTGAGGAGCCCTGGGGGCTGCCTTTCAGGCAGAGGTTTGCACCCATGCCAGTCAGACTTCAACTTCAGAGGGAGCTTAGCTGGAAGGGGAGGAGGCAGGGACAGGAAGTTTTGCTGAGATGCTGCTTGACAGACACGGTGTGGAAACAGCTGCTGCTGGCTGCAGATGTAATGAGACCCATCAATACTGAGGCTTGCTCAAATAAACACCAGCATGCACTGTAAGGATGGGCTCAGGAGCTCCCAGAGCCCTCCCTGTGTGCCAGCAGCAGCCACAGAGAGCAGGGCTGGGGGCTGGGGCAGGAGGGGCTCTGCCTCTGGAGAGCAGAGCCTGTGTTATCACTGTGTTATCACCAAAGGGGTATCAGGGAGAGGCAAAGGTGATGCAGACTCCATCAGCAGAAGGCATGAAAAGGGCTCTTTATTCTTAGAAATCCACAGTTCTTATAGAAACAATGGTGGTCCTAAGACATGATTGGCCTTTAGGAATCTTCTCTCACCTATTGATCAAGGAGGTTCAACTCCTTGTAAACATCTTCAACAAACAGAGATTGCCTGCCAGGTGTAGAGACTGGGATAATAATTGTTTTAATTCTTTCTCACATCTTCTCACAGCTTCCCAGGAAAATCCTGGGAGAGCTGTGTCTCTCTCTGTGTGATTGCCACACTGTGTTTGGGAAGGTGGCACAGAAATGCTGTGCCTGTTTGCCCCCAGCAGTGGTGGCTGTGACCAGGGCACTCAGCCAGCAGTGTGATGTGCTCTGGCACGGGTGCAGGTGGCTGTCTGCCACCAGGTCTGGTTTTTGGGGTACTTTTGTGAGTTCCTGAAAGTGTCAGCGTGTCCCACGTGCTCTGAGAGCTGTCCCTTTCATCCCATTCACAGCATCCCAGAATGGTTTGGGTTGGAAGGGGCACTGGAGCTCACCTCATGCCAAGCCCCCTGCCATGGGCAGGGACACCTTTCACTAGCCCAGGTAGCTCCAAGCCCTGTCCAGCCTGGCTTTGAGCACTCCCCTGGGCATCCTGTGACAGGATCTCACCACTCTCATAGTAAAGAGTTTCTTGTTGCTATCTGATCTGCTTTCTTCATACTTCAGCTCCTCAGGAGTGCTGGAGGTGGTAAAAGCCTGTGCTGGGAGGGACCTCACTGCACTGGGCACAGGGACCATGCATGGAGGCAGGACAGCCACCTCAGCACATCCTGTGGGAGCAAATACTGCAGGGCTTGTTTCCTGACAGTGGGGCTGAAGCAGGGCTGCTGCAAACCTTTCTGACCACAGCCAAGGGGAAAAAAGCCACAAGTATTTCAGACACCCTCATCCTGCATGGCCTGCAGTGCTTCCATGGGGATGGAGGAGCAGAGACAAAGGAAATTCCAAGGCCCCTGACTTGTTTTGGGAGGGTGCAGCATCCTCTGAGAGATGGCAGTTGTATCACAGATCCCTCCAATAACACCAAAATTCCCCTGAGCATTATCTCTATGCAGAGAGAATGCCCCTACAGCAGGATGGGTAAGGACAGGGGAGACCCAGGGCTCCTTGTCCTCTCCTAGGACTATTCCTGCCTCTTATTTTGCTCCAAGCTCAGCTTAATCCATCCTCATTAAAATCAGTGGCAAGGGTGTCCTTTTGCTATTAATGCCAGCTGGGTTTGATTTTACATCCAAAAACACAATGAGTGATTTTCTGTTTTCCTTGCAGACCTCTCTAATCTTTTGCCCCTCTCCTTTCAGCTTCCTCGGTCTCACAGCTTTTCTTGGAGGTTTTTTTTTTAAATTTTTTCTCAGTTTCCTGAAATGCATCTTTCTGTGTATCGATTTCACCTGAGATCTGAAGGAGGGCAGAGCAGGAGGCTCAGCTGACTCCCATGTACACTCACAGCTCATCAAAGCAAACACAGAGCCTTGTGAGAGCTGCTGGGGCAGCACAGCCCCTGGGCTTAGCAGCTGGCCTCATGGGAGGGAGGAATTAATCTCTTTAGGCAGCATTTTTGAATTTATATATCCATCCACGCTCCTGGTTACATGGAGTTATCACTCTTGCTAGAGCATCTTTCTTTTCAATCATCTCCTGAACATGCTGTAATGGCACTTCTGGGAGTGTGGGCTGGAGCTGGGGGAAGGGGAGTGCTTGTGAGAGCAGCTTTTGGCTTTTTTATAAATGCCTCTTGCAGAGTCACTGTTTAAAATGATTTGGAAGAAAAAGAGAGGTGGTGGGGGAAGAAGAAGAGCTGCTGGTGGCAGCAGTGGCCCAGGGAGCAGCACCCACCCCTCTGGGGCTGTGAGGGTGCAGCAAGCCACGATGCTGGCCGTGCCTCAATTCCTCTCTCCTGCTTTTGGTCTGATAGCCCCACGATGGAGAAGGCTCTGTGCTTCCCCCAGGGCTGCCAGCCCTGTCACATGCCTGTCACCACCGTGTCTGGCTCCCTCCTGGAGACAGAATTCTGGCACTGTTTCTGTGGAGAAGTCAGAGATGAAATAAGCCCCCTCAGACAGTTCATTTTCCCTCTCTGCCCTGCTGCTCCACCCTGTGTAGAGGGCCCCATCCACCCTGTGACCATGTTGCATTTCTGGGAGCAGATTTGGCCCTTCCTTACCCTTTTCCACAGGAGCCAGTGTTGGTTGCAGAGCTGTGGGGCTCTTTCAGAAAGAGCAGCATTTCTTTGATAACAGTTTTCCCTGCACTTGCCACCACGACAGACTTCCCTTCCCTCCACTGCCTCAGGCTGGGGTGCTCCAAATCCCAACCAGACCCTGGACATTTCTCCAGAGGAAAATCGAGCTGCAGCAAAGCTGCTGAGCTGGGAAAAGCTAACAGAGGGCAGATTTCCCCTTTGCAGTTTGCTTTAAGGGGTTTGTTCTCACATCCATTGGCAGCTCATCCCAAGCCATGAAAGCAGGGGGGGTCCTTGGATGCTCTAAAACCACATTATTGTCAGTGGTGATTCCCTTTGTCTTCACATCTTCAGGCTGCATGAGGGGTCTTTCATACTTCTCACCTTGCTTATTCCCCAGCCTGACTGCTCCTAATTCTTGGAGTTTCCCCCAGACAGAACCTCTCAGCAGAGGTTTGACTTCTCTGGGACCACGTCTTTGCTCAGCCCCTGTGTAAGGGGAAGCAAAGGGAATTGCTTTAGGAAGGGCCATTCCTTGCTCTCTCATTTGTAACATAACAGCCTGGGGTTTGCTTATTATTGCTGGTTTTAGCTGCTGTTGGCTTTTCATTGTTGCTTTTTTGATAGATGGGTTCAATTTTGCTGGCATATTGCACAGGTTTGCAAAGCAGCTGTTGCTGCTGCAGGATGGTAGCAGCGAGGCGGGCAGGGAGCAGTTCATCTCACACACGGGGTCAAAGCCAAGGGGCAGGGTGAGGGGGCTGCAGCTGCCATGAGAGCTGCTGGTGGCATGGTGGTGACCTCACTGGGGCTGCAGCCACCCCTCATCCATCCCCCATTTTCCCCAGGAAGGACAGGACCCGTGGAGAGGGAAAGTGCTGAGGATGGGTTGGGAGGCAGGATGGATCTGTGTATCACCAAATAATGAATCTGGCCTTTTGTAGATGCTCCTGTGAAGGCTGGCCTAGAGCAGAGGCTGGACAGAGCTAAAGAATAAAGCAGGGATTTATGAAAAGGATCTCCTCCATGGATCCACCTTGGGCAGCACCAGAGCCCAGCCAGGGCTGCACCCAAGGTGAACCAAAATGGCCCCAAAATGCACGGCCGCTCCCGGGGGCTCTCACTTTTACAAGTTCTGCTCCATTTGCACCTTGGAGTTCATTGTCCCATTCCAGCTTTAGCCCAGGCACTCCCACCCTGCTTGTTTTTCCCTCTTCAGCCCACGTTGTTTGTGCTCTTGGGCCTGAGATTTGAATCATTTGTCCTTGGTCCCCAGCTGGAGCAGGAATTGTTTTGTCTCCCTGCTCTGTGCAGAGAGCTCACCATGCCCTAATATGAAGCTCAGACCCACACACTAAAGCAGCACAGAACCTGAAAAATAGAAAAGCTAAAACCTGAGGCATCAGTGGGTCTGGGTGTGGTGTAGGAGTGATGTGTGTGAGGGATGGGATGTGGAGTGGCATGCAAGGGGGATGAGGAGGAGAGGAAGAGGAGCTGGGAGTCACCTGCTCCTCTGGCTCCTACACCTTCCTGTGCCTTGTTTAACATGAAGGAGCTCAGGGTATCCAACCCCCAAATCCTGTGGCTCTTCAGCAAATCACACCCAATCCTGGCCCAGGAGGGCTCTGAACTCTCAAGGGGACCATGGAGCAGGATGGACCCTGGCCCAAGCCCCAAACCCTTCCCACTTCAGTCTAGGAGAGCTTCCCAAAGCAGCCACTGTGTGGGATGCCTTTGGGTGAAAGAAGGAATTTACTGAGGTCAGGGGGCTGAGGTTGCACATTTTTACGTGGCACCAACTTGCTGCCTTCTTGGAAATCCCAAAAAATAAAGTCTTGCATCCTGGCCCTTGAAAATTCCCCTGTCCTACAGGAATTCCAGGAATTCACTGTTATTCCAGGGAATTTAAGCCTCTGTGCAGGAAACCCCAATGTGGGCAGAGAGGAATTTAAAAGGGAAGGGCATTAGGATGGTTGAGGTGTGTGGTGTTCCTGCCATTGCAAGAAGGGAGGTGGGATCCCATCCAGAGGGCAGGGCTTGAACAGGCAAAATGAATTTGGGCTTGGAACACAAGCCCTGTGAGGAACAACTGAGGGAGCTGGGGGTTCAGCCTGGAGAAAAGGAGACTCAGAGGTGACCTCATCACTCTCTACACTCCCTGAAAGGTGCCTGTGCTCAGCTGGGGCTGGGCTTTCTCCAGGCAGCACTGACAGAACCAGAGGACACAGCCTCAAGGTGCACCAAGGGAAATATAGGTTGGATATCAGGAAAAAGTGTTTTACAGAAAGAGTGATAAAGCTCTGGAATGGCCTGCCTGGGGAGGTGGTGCAGTCACCATCCCTGGGTGTGTTTAACAAAGCCTGGATGTGGCACTGGGTGCCAGGGTTTAGTTGAGGNCTGTATGATCCAAATGCCTGTGAAGGCATCTGAGGGAGAAGAATTCTTGTGTATCTATGTGTGAACATCCATGTCAACGCATATGGATATTTTTGTTCCTCTTCCTTGCCCTTGTGACCCACGTCTGTGTGTTTTGCTGGCAGGGACCTGATGCCCAGGACGCTGGAGGGGCAGATCACCATGGAGAAGACCCCCAGCTACTTTGTCACCAAGGAGGCCCCGGCCCGCATCTCCTCCATGTGCAAGGGCACCAAGCTGATCGTGGTGGTGCGGGACCCCGTGACCAGAGCCATCTCGGACTACACCCAGACGCTCTCCAAGAAGCCTGACATCCCCACCTTTGAGAGCCTGACCTTCAAAAACAGGACTACGGGCCTGATCGACACCTCGTGGAGCGCCATCCAGATCGGCATCTACGCCAAGCACCTGGAGAACTGGCTGCTCCACTTCCCCCTCGGGCAGATCCTCTTTGTCAGCGGGGAGAGGCTGATCAGGGACCCTGCGGGGGAGCTGGGCAGGGTCCAGGACTTTCTGGGCCTCAAGAGGATCATCACGGACAAGCACTTCTACTTCAACAAAACCAAGGGCTTCCCGTGCCTGAAGAAGGCGGAGGGCAGCAGCAAACCCCACTGCCTGGGGAAGACAAAGGGCAGGACCCACCCTGACATTGACCAGGAGGTGGTGCAGAGGCTGCGGGACTTCTACCGGCCCTTCAACATGAAATTCTACCAGATGACAGGGCAGGACTTCGGCTGGGACTGAGGCTGAGAGAAATAATTTAAGAAAAGGAAAATATAATATAATATATATATTTTTTTTACCTATCAGTAGAGAGGGGGGGAAATACGGAAAAAAAAAAAAAATAATAGCTGTGCTGAAACATGGTTTGCTCTGATTTGATTTTTCTTTTTTCTTTTTTTTTTTTTACATTGCTTTGTTTCCTTTCTTCTCTCAGAGAAGAGGTGCTGTGTACATGCAGAAAAAGAGGCTGTGAACAGCAGCCTGGTCCTACTGGCATGAGCAGCTTCCCTCAACGGGCCCAAGGTTTAGCCCTGCCTCTGTAAAAAAACACAGGTGCAAAGGTTTTAGCACTGACAGGGGTGCTTGGGGTAGCTCAGAGTCTTCCTGAAAGTTCAGCCAGGTTTTGGCTTGCAAGGGCCATTTTGGCCAGACCTCACCACTTTTGACAATAAAACAAAGGTGGCTTAATACCTAATTTGGCTTTCCAAATGTTACCTTAGGGGATTTTTTTATTGCATGAAACAGTTGGTGAATTTTGCTTCCACTTATCCAATTTTTTGTTTTACTTTTTCCCCCTCTTAAATCAAGCTCTTTTCATCAGCCAAGCTTATTTTTCCTCTTAAGGAAGCCAAAACCAATAATCCTTTGTTTTGTTTTCAGAGAAAATAATTTTGGTAGCCAAAAGTGAGAGAACACAAATGATTCTTTAGACTCTATAATGAAAATTGCCAGGTAGTCAAACGGCCTCATTCACAGGAGCTGGCTCTGAACCAGTGTTCCCCATTGCATCCCTTTTGCTGCTCTGACAGCAAAATGGTTTTCTAAGGTGATTTTTTTTTTTTCCCTAAGGGGGGCCCATCTGAAGGGATTTTGGGGATGGGAAGGAAGGTCCACCCTGAGATGGTGCTGATGGCACACCCTGAAGGTGTTGGGGGATCCACCATCCCAGCAGGCATATTCAGGAAACTTCTTGGTGCCCAGTGGACATGGTTTAAGCCATAATGATGAATGTTTTAAGTTGGGCCAGTCTTAAGTGGACTGGAGGAAGGGTTGGTTGGGAAAAGGTGAACAATAACCATGTCCAGAAAGAGGAATGAGAAAACAATAGTTCCTTACTGAAGGAGAACTGAGGGGGAAGCTGGAAGGTTGTGAAGGGCTTTAAAAATTCTCAGGCAAAACCTTTACCACATTTTTTTTAGCTGGTGAAAATGTTTCAGTGACAGAAATCTGTTAGTGGAGCAGAGTTTTTTATTACCATGGGCTCATTTATCTGCTGGCTCTTGATCTTCAGCATTTCTGAGCTGTGGGAGTACCCAGTTACACCTTGGTGCTGCAGAAACAACCTGGTGGTGCTTCCTCTCCTGAGCCCAGCTCTGAAGAGCCCCTGAGGGGGTAAAACAAACTCTGTGGGGATCCAGGAATGTGGCTAGGAAGAAGCCTGGGGAAAAAGTTCACTGGCATACCAGCCAAGATATTCATGAAATCCCAGCAGAGCAGAGAGTTCAGAGTCCAAAAGAGAACTGGATCAGAATTTACAATTTCACCCGAGAGGGAAACATTTCCACCTTGGCAAGTTAGGAAATGAGTCTGGTGACCCACTCAGCCTCATGGCACAGAGTTCTCTGCATGTGCTGAGCCACATCTTCTCCTGGCTGCCCTAAACCACCTTTCTACTCAGCCCTACACGTCTCCTTCTGTTCCCAAAAATGCTGGAACCTTCCTGTGCCCTGAAGACACAAACCCACAGGGTTTTGCATGCCAGGCCCATTTCCCAAGGGAATGAAAACAGCTTCATCCAGCTGGTGAGGCCCCACACGAGCTGTCACTGCAAAGCTGTACCTGAGCCCAGGTTCCCATGGCCCAGCTGGTGGAGAGGTGGTGATGGGTTGGTGGCACCAAAGCCAGACCGTGCTCAGCACTCTGTCCTGCTGTGGCACAGCTCAGTGCCACATTCACTACCTCCACTGATGCTTGCACCTCTTCCCCCATTCATGTCCCATTTTAAGGCCTTTTCTGGCAATGTGCCATGCCACATCTGCATAAACACTTCACCTTTCAGCAGAAAGGAGGGTGAGGCACCACACAGACCCCCAGCAGGCCCCCTTCTCTTGCCTGCCTCCCTTCAGCCCCTCAAAATTCATGCAAGACATGGTGTGAGAAGATCAGAGATGGTCACAGAGCTTTGGCTCCATGGTCCCTCCCAGCATCTGCAGTTCACATCAGCAGCTGGGAGAGCTTTGGGCTCCTGGTAATGGTGTCACTTTACCCCTCCCCAGTGTGTCACTGGAGGTGAGGGGAGCAATCTGCCTGTGCTGGTCAGAATGGGCTTAAGGTGTAGCCAAAGGATGGTGGGTAATTATTGGGACAAATATTCTAAGAGCAAGGTTTTGGGGCAGGAGTGGGGATGAACAGCCTCCCATGCTGTGCTTTTTCATTCAAATGGAAAATCCAAGGTAGTGAGGATGAGGCATCAGTCACTCACAGGCATAACCAACAGGGCCAGCACCAGGGAGGCACAAAATCTGAGGTCTTCCCAGCTGAAAAGAAGATTTTAGCATGCCATTTCTTTGGTATTTCAAGGAGAATGAAGGTTGGGGTAATACAGACATGCCTTTGACAAATGATTGTGGTTTAAGCCCAGCTGGGATCTCAGCCCCTCACTCACTCCACAGGTGAGATGGGGAGAATTGGATGAGTAAATCTAAGGAAACCTGTGGGTTGAGATAAAGAACAATTTAATGGGTAAAGCAAAAGCTACACACACAAGCAGAGCAAACCAAGAAATTAATTCCAGACTTCCCATGGGTGCTCAGATGTCATCCCCAGGCCAGCAGAGCTCCCTCACGTTTGGAATGGTGACTGAGAAAGCAAACACCATCACTCCAAATATTTCCTGCCTCCTTCTTTCCCCACTTTTATATGCTGAGCATGATGCCATATGGTCTGGAATATCCCTTGCACCTATCAGGTCAGCTGTCCTGGCTGTGTCCCCTCCCAGCTCCTCGTGCACCCCCAGCCTCTTCACTGGAGGAGCAGGAAAATCCTTGATGCTCTGTAAGAGCTGCTCAGCCCCAATGAAAACATCCCTGGGTTATCAGTACTGTTCCCAGCACAAATCCAAACCACAGTCCTGTGAACAAAATGAGCCCTACCCCAGCCGAAACCAGCAGACAAATACAAGCATCACTTACAAGTATGATGTTTTAAAAAATCAATGTAGTTCTATTGCTATTTTCTCCCACACAGCCACATTTGCACTACCATAAAGCAGCTTTATAGGGCCACAGGCTGGTCTCCCCATATTGCACAAGCTACAGCAGTACCAAGCATTTTTTACAGCTGAGTATCTGCACCTGCCACCAAATCCCTGCCATTAAATCAGCAGAGCCCTGATATGCACACAAGCCCATCAAATGTGCCTTTAAAAACTCTTCCCAGCACATCAAGCTCAGCCACTTGGGAATACTTCCCCCTAAATGCTTCAATGTTTTACTCCCCCTCATTTCCAGGGGTTGGAATACCTTGTTGCACACCTTGTAAAGCTATTTAGGGATCTGGGGCTGTGATTGATTGGTTTTGATCTGGGCCATAAGTAGTTTTGAAAATCCCTCCACATATGAACAATGGCTTTTAAAAAGAGGTCATGCAACCAAATTGCTTTGAACTCTAATAGCATTTAAGCCTCTAAACTCTTTAGGCTTATTTGAAAATCCAGCCATGAAGCTTAGATTATTTTAACCTAAGAAGAGTTGAAGGTAAACTATTGAAAACCTCATCCCTCCTGGGCCTGCAGTGCTGAGCACGTGTATTGGAGGGGAAATCAAATAGAGCTATAAATAAAAAAGTGTTTTTCTTAAAAAAAAAAAAAAAAAAAGGCAGAAAAATCAAAACATTATGAGAAAGCAATTAGGTTATTAAAATGCTTCTGATCTCAATAATCAAATTTGCTATTAGGCATTGATGAAGCTCAGGCTTATATGTGATACAACATTTGGATTTTAGAACAAATCCAAATTTTGGCTTTGTTTTAGGAAAAAAAAACCCAACCCACACCAACCTTTACAAGGCATCCTATCAGCATCAAGTGCCAAATTGATCATGAGGAAGTTTTATACAATGAGGGTGGTGAGGCCTGGGCTGCCCAGGTGGAGGATTCCCCATCCCTGGACGTGTCCAAGGCCAGACTGGACTTACAGAAACCTGGGATGGTGGAAGGTGTCCCTGGAAGGAGATGAGCTTTGTGGTCCCTTCCAACCCAAACCATCCCATGGATCTTTGAGGAGACAGACACAGCCACAAATGGCACCACAGCTCTCCTGCACTGAGACCACCAGGAGTGTGGGCTTGGGTGTGCTGAGCACAAGGATTGCCCCACAGTCTTCAAAAGTCATTTTTTCCCCCCCACTGCTGTTGACATGCTTTGGCACAGCCTCGTAGAGCCCAGTTCAGAAAGGTCATTGAAGGTGAGATCTCCCTTTAACCCATCAGCAACAGCTTTCAGCCCACCCTGGAGGGTGGGGAAGCTCTTTGCTCTCTGTTTCAACTGAAAAATGCAGAGAAATGGGGTTTTCTTTACCAGTGCAGTTTGGCAAGGCAATACCAGGAGTGTCTGCTGCTGTGAAACCCATCCCTGCCATTCCTGGAAGGGCAAGGGTGGGGCTGCTGTGCCCGTGGTGTCCTTGGTGCTGATTTTGTGCCACGGGGAATTTCATCAGCTGCCACTCAATGATCTGCACAGTTAAAAGGAGTTTGTACAGCAGGGTGCCATGGAGATCAGTGTGTGAGACTCCTCTGCCTGATGTCAGGGTGGCCTTTGGGTGCAGCACTAAGAAGTCAAATTTCCAGCAATATTTTGGCCTTTCCTACCCTGCACAGGGTGATTCTGACTTGCACTGATTCTCAGTTCTCCCACATGCACACTTCACAGCATCAAGTCTCCAGATGAAGGGGGAAATATTGCCCATTTTCCTAACCATTAAAATATTCCTTGATTGTATACAGCAGTTTCTGGCTTTTCTCTCCTCTCTCCCCTTCACTTGGTGATACTGTCATCCTTCTCCCTTTGGTGCTATTTCAGTACTAAAAGAAAAATATTTTAATTTAATTTAAGAATGAAAAAGCACACATTTAATAAAGTTTACGGGTACTGAGAGGCTGTGCTCTCTTTTTGCTGGTGGCAGCAACCTGGGAAGAGGGGGCAGGTTTATGAAAAAGAGGGGAAACCACAAAATTACCCGTTTGTGCCTGAATTTAGTCTCCTAAACCTAACTCACCTGGCTCTGCCTTCTGTGAGCTCATCACTGGCATTGTTCCCATGACCTCTTGTCTTCCACCACATCAAGGTCAATGCCATACTCCTTTCTTTAAATTGCAAAAATCCTCCAAAATTGAAGTCTCCCTGTCTCCCCCAATGCTCACCCCTTTGCTGTCCCTGGCCCTGCCACGTCCACAGCATTCCTCCACTGAGATGGAAGAATTCCTGCTTGCCCTGACCTGGGTAGCTCAGGAATGGTCCCAGTTCACAGAGCACTGTGTGAAACTCGAGGGGAAAGGAATTCCTCAAGAAATATACACAGTGGAGAAGCCCCCCTGTATCAGGTTTGCTGTGTGGTCAAGTAAAATGATATTCTATTTACTTTTTTAGATGTATAAACAGATTAAGTCCCAGGGAAAATATGCTCCCAAACTTCATAATATTTTATTAAACCACTGAAGTTTAATATAATCTTTTGGCTTCCACAGAAAAAAAATTTTCCATTTCTTTTCTGAGCACCTTTGATTTTATTTTCTTTTAATTACGGTTATCCAGAGTTAACAATCTGGGGTTTGCACTCCACCCAGAAAGGACTATCCAGATTAGAAGTGGGGAATTCTGCTGAAATACAGAAATACCAGTGTGGTGGTAAGAAGCCAACGACACCTGGGCAGAAAACTCTGGAGAAGCCAATGTGCAGAGCTAGTTCTGCTCAGCCAGGCAGTAACAAGGCTGCATTCCTCAGTTCACAGCATTTATTACCTAAAATATTGGCCAGCCATGGCTTTTGTGAAGAGTTACACCTCCTTCTTCTTCTCTGCCACGCTGCCCCTCCATCCTGGGGGAAGCTCTCCTAAACTCAGCTCCAGCACTGCCCTGGGGCTCAGCACTCATGGACACAGCTTTGGGTCATCATCCATTGGGGTGGGAAGCTGCAGGAGATGGCCAGCACCACACTGAGCCTCCAGCACACAGCTTGGCCCCTGACCTTCCAGTTCTGCTGGCCAAGGAGCCCTACAGGCAGCCTGGCCCCTGACCTTCCAGTTCTGCTGGCCAAGGAGTGCCCTACAGGCAGCCTGGCTCCTGGGGAAAGCTGCTGGGAGCCAAGCAAAGCCCCCCAAGGAGGGCCCAGCACCTGCATTCCAGCATGGTTAATGAGGAATACCAATGGCCATCATGGTCTTCAGACAGGGTGTGGCTTCATTCCAGCATGGTAATTAGGAATAACAATGGCCATCATGGTCTTCAGACAGGGTGTGGCTTCATTCCAGCATGGTTAATTAGGAATAACAATGGCCATCATGGTCTTCAGACAGGGTGTGGCTTCATTCCAGCATGGTAATTAGGAATAACAATGGCCATCATGGTCTTCAGACAGGGTGTGGCTTCATTCCAGCATGGTTAATTAGGAATAACAATGGCCATCATGGTCTTCAGACAGGGTGTGGCTTCATTCCAGCATGGTAATTAGGAATAACAATGGCCATCATGGTCTTCAGACAGGGTGTGGCTTCATTCCAGCATGGTTAATTAGGAATAACAATGGCCATCATGGTCTTCAGACAGGGTGTGGCTTCATTCCAGCATGGTAATTAGGAATAACAATGGCCATCATGGTCTTCAGACAGGGTGTGGCTTCATTCCAGCATGGTTAATTAGGAATAACAATGGCCATCATGGTCTTCAGACAGGGTGTGGCTTCATTCCAGCATGGTAATTAGGAATAACAATGGCCATCATGGTCTTCAGACAGGGTGTGGCTTCATTCCAGCATGGTTAATTAGGAATAACAATGGCCATCATGGTCTTCAGACAGGGTGTGGCTNTGCCCTGGATATGAAGATCAGTCCTGGAAGTGGAGATCAGCCCTGGAAAAAGGTCCTCCTTCACAGACACACCAGCCTCTCTGAGTGTCTCCATTAATGCCAGGGCAATGGTGGGGCTGTAGTTAGATCTGCTTGGCCAGAGTTTCTCCAGCTCATTTCTTTTGTTCTTCCACCAACTGCAGTGATCTAGGGCGTGTGAGCAGCAATCTGAAGGAAATGTCTGGGAGGTACTGGCTGGGGAGCACTTTCCTTCCCTTGCACAGGGCTGATGGAAGAGAATTCATAGATTTTCTATCCAGCTCACTGCTGGGGACCCCCATGGCTGGGCACAGAGGAGGTGGCAGTGGAGTGAGAACGTTCTCTTGAGCAGGTTTGGGAGCACAGAAGCCAAATGCATCCTGTTGACAGGACAAACACAGTCACCAATCTAATTTCTCAGCTTTCTGCACACTCACAGCTCTGCCAGTGCAAAATGAGCACCAGTGGTTTCCTGGGATCCACAGCTCTGGGATGTGCAGCTCTGTCTGTGCCCTGAGCACAGCCCCTGGGATTTGGGCAGGCTCCAGGGGGGGCAGGGCTGGTGCAGGCAGAGGGAGCATCCCACCAGGGCCCCAGCAGCATCCCCAGACCTGGTGGAATGCCAGGAGCCGTTTCCCCACTGGCTTTTAATCAGCTCTGTTAAGTTCTGACAGGGTCTGTTGGCCCTACAGTCCAAGAACTGCAATTCAGGGGCACATCCTGTCCCACAGGCACATCCCCACCCACCTGCCATGGGAATTATAGAGACAAAACCAATGGCAATGATACACCAGGACTTAAAAACCCCCTCACTGCTCCCCTTTCCTTTGACTCAAACCCAGTATTGTCCTGAGACCAAACTCCTTCATTTTTCCACAAGGGGAAGATTCAAGGTTAAATGAAGAAATTATTTGTATGACTTCTCTGGGGAGCTGCTGGGGCTCAGGGCACAGCCAGCTCTGCCTGTGTAAATTGGATATTAACCCTGCTCATCTGAGTGAGCAAGATGGGAGCTCCCCCTGACCTGCAGTGACCCTGGTGTCTGGAAGATGCTGCTGAAGTAGTAAAGGACTGCACATACACATCTGGGATCATATCTGGGCTTTCACCAGCTTAGAAAAGCTTGTAAATGGCAGAATTGACCTTCTTCCAGCAGAGCCTGGTCCTGGAGGCAGCATTCCACAGCAGATCCCAGAATGGTTTGGGTTGGAAGGGACCTTAAAGATTATCTCATCCCACCCTCCTGCCTTGGGCAGGGACACCTTCCACTATCCCAGGGTGCTCCAAGTCCTGCACCAGGCCTTGGGCATTTCCAGGGATCCAGGGGCAGCCACAGCTGCTCTGGGATCCCAGGGAATGGGGGTCCAAACTGAGAGTTTGATGTGTGAAGCACCTAAACCCCTGTCAGACATGGTGTGCCCTGGATGGGGACAGGGAGGGGCTGGTGGGGCACGCTGTACCCTGGGCATTGTCCCCTCAGAGGGCAGTGCCACCAAGGAGCCTGCAACCACTGCCTGGACAGCCAAACTATCCCACTAGCCTGGGAAATGCATCCTGCCTTGACACCCCATATTTTACCAGCTCCACTGAAAAGAAAATTGTCATATGCTTCCACTTTTCGAGGAGCTGAGCTGTCCTTTTGATAGCAGCTGCCAGCATAAATATACATGAGAAACAGGTTTTCAGTTCCTGAAAAATGTCTAAAAATTGTAAACAATCCTCAAGTCATATGGGGATAAACAGTCAGAATTTTAATATTGTTTATAGTTTAAAAAAGCAACAGTTGTCTGAGTCGAGTCAAGCCAAGTCCTTTTGAATAGATAATTTTCAAACATTTGGTTTCAATTCTCCCAAACCTTCAGTAGAGAAGTCCCATTCATGGAATATTTAGCTTACAATTCAAAATGAAAAGTATTACAGAGTAGAAAACTGGATTTTCTGTTTCAAAAAATAAATGGCCTCAGATACTAAACCATCTTGAAAACCCTCTGTAGAAAAAAAAGGAGAAACAAAACCACTCAGCCAAGAAGTTTATCCAGGCTGTTCTTCTGCTGAAAATTCCAGTTTTGCTGAGTTAGTTGTTTCACTTAACAAACAAGAATATTCCATCAAAAATACAGCCCTGCTTGTCAGAGCAGACATGGCCCTCCCTGTCCCCCACCCTCCAGCCCCTCAGCCTTCCCCCCACTGCAGCACAGAGGTTCTGGAGCTGGGGAGAGTGGAAAAGAGAGTTCTTTAATTTCCTCTTTGCATTAGAGTTCATTAGGAAAAATCCAGAGGCTCCTCATTGTCCCTGCATTTGCATGTCTTCTGTGGATGTTTAAATTATATTTTCCTGTGGTTGTTTGTTTTTTTCCCATTTCATGTGTCTTTCCTGTATCACTGACACTGGATTGCTTCCCTGCTCACAATTAATTCCTGAAATAATTTATTTCACTTCTGCCACTGTTCCTCAGCTGGATGGCTCAGACAAACAGAATTTGCTAGTTGTGTTGCTGGGAAATTATTTATTTAAGCTATTTTTTGGTATGAGGGAATAATCAGCCAAGTTGCATGGCAGGACTCCTTTTCCCAGGCTGGATAAGACATTTCTCAGGAAGAAAGGCAAAGTTACTAAAAAGCTTTACTGGATGCATTTTGAATGCTTCACTTCCCCTCCTAAAATCATAGAATAATTAAGTTTGGAAAAGCCCTCTAAGATCATCAAATCCAACCATTAACTCAGAACTGCCAGGTCCACCACTAAACCATGTCCCCAAGGGCCAGATTTGCACTTTTTTTTTATCACTTCCAGGGATGGTGATTCCACCATTTCCCTGGGCAAAAATGCACCAGATCTGATGGCTTTTTGAACCAGAATTTAGTTCTTTACTCAGAGGGTAGGAGGCCCTGGCACAGGTGCCCAGAGCAGCTGTGGCTGCCTCTGGATCCCTGGCAGTGCCCAAGGCCAGGCTGGATGGGGCTTGGAGCACCTGGGACAGTGGGAGGTGTCCCTGCCATGGCAGGGGTGGCACTGGGTGGGCTTTAAGGTCCTATTTAACAAAAATCATTCTGTGATTCTAACAAATCAATTGTCATTTTGGTTTGGATTAATGTTGCTGTCCTCTGGTCCAGATTTCCTCGATGCACACGAAGGGGTGTCCGTGTAGGAGACTGGAGCATTTGGAGCTCTGGCACACCCTCTGTGCAGAGGATCAGAGAGTTCCTGCCCTGAAACACAGTGGAGGCAGCAGAAAAAAAAAAAAAAAAAAAAAAAAAAAAAAAGGGCTCCCAGATGTTTCTATCAGGTTCTTTGCTACCTGTGTGGCCTTGGCAGAGCCCTGGGGTTTCTTGGATGCGAGCTCCCATGCTCCTGTTGGATCCATCCCAAGGTAGGGAGCTGGCTGGTGCTCAGAGAGGAGAAGCCAAGCTGCAGCTATTTCCTCCTTGCTCTCCCAACCCGAAGGCTGTGCTCCAGTATCTCTGCTGAGAGAAGGAGTTTTTTGTTAATCAAATGAAATAAAGATTGGAGGGATGAAAGGGGAGGTTCCAGGGAGCTGCAGGTGGTGAGACCCCACGTAACTGGAGGGCAGCAGCTGTCTCTGGAGGGCTCAGTCCTGCAGATTTGTCATTTCTGCTTCACCCCCTTCTCCATTCCACCTCCTGGCCTTGCAGCAGTGAGGCTTTTCCACTCCTCCTTCCTCCCAGCCCTTCCCTCCCTCTCACCCAGACACTCACTGTGGGTTTGGGCACTGGGCACAAGGCTCACCCAGGGCTGCCCACACACTGCCTGGAGACAACAGGGCCTAAACAGTGGCTGATTCTGTCAGATACAGGCTTTGGGGATTTCCATGCCTAGCCCTTGGCCCTCGTCCTTTCATGTGCCAACCACCCAAACCCAGAATGAAGCAGATGAAAGCGCCCCAGGGTGTAAAAATCACTCTCTGCCTTAGTAATCTCAGTTCCAATTTATTGGCATGTAAACTACCAGTTTCCTTTGGTTACTCCCTGCTGGAAACTCCTTTTCCAAGCTCTCCTTCCTTTCCAGCACCACCACACCCATGTCCAACCAGACATGACACCAGGAACTCCTGCAAATCTCCTTGCACACAGGCTGGAGCTCCATCCTCAGGCTTAGATTCAGGCACTTTGCCCCATGGTCAATTGGAAGCAGAGACACTCAATCATCCTCCTGTTCCTTTCAGTCCTGCAAGCACTGAAATCCAGCCAGGCTTGGGAGGTTTTGGTAGATGGGTGGACAGCTGATCTCTGCAAAGTGATCTGTGAGCCAGCTCAGGAGGATTCTGCATTCCAAGGCGACTGGAGGAAATTTCTGCTTTTACATCGAGTTCCTGGCTACCTTTGGGCAGGAGGCTCCCACACATAAGGAGCCTGTGCATAAGGTCTTGTTTGAAGATTTCTGCTCTTGGCATCCTTGCACTCAGCTTAGGTTCTGCAGAACTCCTTGTATCATCCACATCAGCTCACATCCACCTCAGCAAGGCCCTGGTCCTTCTTCTCCCCCTCCTTGCTGCCAGCCAGGAGCTGAGCTGGTGTCCTGCAGCTGGTGGGTGCAGCAGGCACTGCAGCTGGTTCAAGCTGCAAGGCTCAGTCTCCCAAGAGCCAGAGGAGACTGTGGATGGAGCTGGCTGGGACTTGGAGGCAGGGAACCTCTCCTGCCAGGGCCCTGTGCTGTGTTTCCACATGGAGTCAGCTCTAATGGGAAATGACAGCTCATGAAAGCTGCTATTCATGGCCCTCTGAAGAGCTCATTACCCCCTGCTCATCCCTCCCCTCTGTGAGATTCACTCTGGCTTGTCTCCAAGCCCAGAGCCAGAAGTGTCTGGAGAATCCATGGCAGCCCCAGGAGCTGGAGCTGCAGCAGGGTTTTCCATCAGTGCATCCCAGCTGCCCGTGGAGCACAGCCACAGGCTGGGTCCTGCCCCACTGCAGAGCCAAGGCCCATCCCAGCTCTCCTAAGAAGTTTTTTTAGGATCAAAACTTAATCAAGCTGGCCAGCTGTGCTATGGAGTGGGAATTAATTCTTCTATTTATACCTCACAGTTCTGATATTTAATGGATGTAAATGACTTTCCTCTGGAGAAACACATCATGTAACTACCAGGAAAAGAATTCCTACCCACAGGCCCTAAGACTGCGAGACAGGCAGTCAAATGAAAGGGTAAATACAGCTTTTTGAAAAGAAATCTCAAAGAAATCAGCTCTTACCTCCAAAACCCTGACTGTGGCATCATTTTGCAAGGAAGGGGTTCCTGCACAGGACACTGAGATTTCAGCAAGGATGACTTGGTGGATAAGGGGAGGGTGGCAGGGTGAGCTGCCAGGGCCTGTCCTCACAGAGTCCTGTGATGGTGACCAGCAGGAAAGGACAGAATTCCTTCATCACAATCTAACATTTCTGGGCTTGTCCATCTCCTGGGACAAGCCTCCCCTCCCCACCTTTGCCCTCACTGGAAATGCTCACCAAGAAGGGAGCTCACCAAGGCTCTGGAGCTGATCCATGCCCTGCAGCACTGTCTGCAGAGATGCTCGTGCTCCATCAGCTGTCAAAGCCAAGGGGGTGGCCTGAGATGGACCAAAGGAGTGTCATCAGCTTCCTAAAGCCAGGTGCCAAAAAATCAGCCACCAGCCTGAGGAGAAGCAGGAGTATTTAAAGGTGCCTGGGGATAACATTCAGAGGAGAGCATCAATTCCATCCCTGATATCCTGGAGCCCAACAAAGCTGCTTTGTGTGTCTGGCTGTCAAACAAGACCAATTCAACACTTCTGGCACACAGTAACACTCTGTCTTCCACTGTGGGGGGAGAGGAAGGGGCTCCAAAGAGCCACCACTAATATCTTTAGCCAAATACTACCTCATTGTTTTCGTGCCTGCCCATATCCATCACCTACTCATCTTCCCTTCAGCTTTTTGCTAAACCTACAGCAAGCAGATTTTAGCCATCCCTCTTTGGGGCTGTGACAGTGAAAACCTTCACATCCAGAGGAGCTCAGTTCAGCTCTTCCATGAGAGTGGGACACTGTGTGGAAAAGAGGGTTGGAGGGACCTCGAGCTGCTGCTGCTGCTCTGAAGAGGAAGGCCTAAGGGATCTGTGTCTCCCTGGAAGGATTTACATTTCCACAGCAGACTTTCAACAGCATTAACAGCCAAAGCCTGCGAAGAAAAATGTCTATTTGTGGGTAATAAAGGCAGACAGATGCCCCCTGCATGCAAACTGCCAGTGCCTCGGAGACAAGAGGCTCTAAATAAATAATAACAAATCCTAGAGCTGAATGCACAGTTACTATTTGCATCATAAATAAATGAAGAGGCTTTTATTTACTCATTCTGGGGGCAGAGCACAAACCAGAGGAAATCCTCAGAGCTCCCACACCAGAGACTGTCATTAGCTCAGCACAACTGCTCTGTCCCCTGCAGCAGTTTGCCCCAGGAGATGCACTCAGTGCTCATCAGTGAGAGGGAGAACCACACAAGGCCTCCATGAGGATGGAGAGCTGCTGGAAAGCAGGGACAATGACCTGGGTATCCTGGCCAGTGGCAAGCTGGACATGCAGTGCCCTGGCAGCCAGGAGGGCCACCCTTGTCCTGGGGGCAGCAGGCCCAGCACTGCTGGCCAGGCAGGGGAGGGGATTGTCCCACTCTGCTCTGCACTGGGGCAGCCCCACCTCCTGCCCTGGGTGCAGTTTTGGGCACCAGGATAAAAATAAAGACATTAAAGTGTTAGAAAGCATCCAAAGGAGGCCATGAAGATGCTGAGGGGCCTCGAGGAGAAGCCACTTGGTCTGTTCAGCTGGGGAAGGCTGAGGGGAAAGCTCAGGCAGTTGCAACTTGCTGGAGAACAGCTGCCATGAGGGTGGGTGACAGCTCAACCAAAGCAAACTGATTTGGTTTTCCAGTAAAACATTCCTTTTTAGCTCAAAATAAAGTTGGTTTACCTTCTGGAACATGCACATTAGTGTATGGCCTCTTGCTGTAGAAGGAGGATAGATTTCCTATGGGCCCTGGTGGGTCATTTATTCATAGAATTGCAGAATGATCTGGTTTGGAAGGGACTCCAAAGAAGAATTCCACTCCCCTGCCATGGCAGGGACACCTTCCACTGTCCCAGGCTGCTCCAAGCCCTGTCCAGCCTGGCCTTGGGCACTTCCAGGGATCCAGGGGCAGCCCCAGCTGCTCTGGGCACTCTGACACACCTTATCATCCTTCCTCCTAACTTACCATGCTCAAAAATGATTTTATTTCTCTGTAAAGTGTGACCACCTCCAGCTTTTCTCTCAGCTGCAGAGGAGATGCAACATGGTCCCTCTGCACCCCCTGCCCCTCCTGTGTGCCAGCCCCCCAAGCAGCTCTCAGAGCATGGCAGGGCTGAGACCACCCCCAGCAGGACATTCCTCCCTTCCCTCCCCACCCTCAGCCTTTGCATGGCAAAGCAGGGAGATGCTGTAAATGCAAAAGGAGCCTCCAGCTGCTCCTCTGTAACCCAGCCACCCCCTGACCCTAAGTCTGGACCAACCAGCCCCTGGGGCAGGCTCATGCTCATCCTTTGCTGATGTCCATGCCTCATCCCTGGGGTGATGGCAATGAGACCCCCAGTGACCAATGCAAGCATGCTTCTGGCAGTGTGGGCTGTGTTACTGGAGTGTCAAGATTTTCAGCTTCACAGGAAGAAAGGCAGCACTGTGTGGAGAGTGGGAGAGCTCTCAGAGAAATCCCCTCAGCCTGGTGTTTCTTTTCCTCTGCCAGACACCGAAACATCCCTGGGATTTTCCTTGTGAGCGTTGATTTTGGAGGTTTCCCTCAGCTGAATCATCACTTGTTATGGCACTGAGTGACTGCTCTGCCTGGCTCTGTGCCACCACCATGGCACTGGCCACATTCTGTAAAGCTTTGGGTTTCCCCATTAGAGCAGAGCAAGCCTGCCCATGTTTCCTTGGCAGAAAAGCAGGCTGTGACATGAGATCTGTGGCCAAAAAATCACCATAAACCCAAAGCTATTTCATTTTAAACGACAGCTCCATTTACACTGTGGTGGGAATGAAGAAAGGCTTTCCCCTGTAATCCCATTTGTTCATTTTTCCATGCTCATTATCAAAAAGCACCACAGCAAGTTTTCAACACTGGCCATGTCAACCCATCCCATTACAGTAAACTCCTTCTGTGTTGCATGAGTAGCTAAACACATGAATAATTTAACCATGGTTTAAACAACGTTAAAGTAAAAGTTTAATCAAGACCAACTATGACATCTTTCCCTAAAAGAATTACAGACCAAGGCTCTGGCTCTGGTTTCACTGTGCTAGAAGGACACACAAATTCTCAGGGAGGTTTCAAACAGACCTGGGAACATCACCCAGCTGCAGCAGGAGGAGCAAGGGGAGAGCCAGGCAGGAGCTTGGGGCTCCTGTGCTTGCTACAAAGATGGAAATACCATGGAAAATGCAAGGAAAAGGGGCAGAGTAGTGGATATGAAAAGAGCAAAAACACTTGGGCTAAGCAGAGACCACTGGGAGGAGTAACCATGCCCAGGAGGCAGGAAAATCACAGCCCAGGCAGGAAAATCATAGCCCAGGAAGGAAAATCACAGCCCAGGCAGGAAAATCATAGCCCAGGAAGGAAAATCACAGCTCAGGCAGGAAAATCACAGCTCAGCAAGGAAAATCACAGCTCAGCAAGGAAAATCACAGCTCAGGAAGGAAAATCACAGCTCAGCAAGGAAAATCACAGCCCAGGAAGGAAAATCACAGCCCAGGCAGGAAAATCACAGCCCAGGAAGGAAAATTCAGCCCAGGAAGGAAAATCACAGCTCAGGCAGTGGGAGAAACCTGGTGAATCAAACAGTGCAGAAAGGATCATCCATGAACATAGAGAGGGTCATTCATGAGCAATCACAGGAAGGATTATCCATGAACAAACACAGAGAGGGTCATCCATGAACACAGAGATGGAAATAATCATGGAAAGATGGAAACAAACCCAGATGAACAAACACAGAGAGGATCATCCATGAAAAAACACAGAGAGGATCATCCATGAAAAAACACAGAGAGGATCATCCATGAACACAGAGAGGGTCACCCATGAACAAACACAGAAAGGATTATTCATAAAAAAACATAGAGAATTTCATCCATGAACACAGAGAAGGTCATCCATGAACAAACACAGAGAGGATCATTCATGCACAACCACAGAAAGGCTCATTCATGAACAAACACAGAGAGGATCATTCATGCACAACCACAGAAAGGCTCATTCATGAACAAACACAGAGAGGATCATTCATGCACAACCACAGAAAGGCTCATTCATGAACAAACACAGAGAGGATCATTCATGAACAACCACAGAAAGGATCATTCATGAACAACCACAGAAAGGATCATCCATGAACAAAACCAGAAAGGATCATCCATGAGCACAGAGAGGGAATCCATGCACACCTGCTGGTCTCACAAAAGGACCAGAGAACCACGTTCCTCTCATTCTGTGTGGGAGCCCTCAGACACCTGAGGTGCAAAATATGGCACATTTCTAATGCCAGCAACAACAGGGAAAGCAGATGCTGACATCCAGCTCCCCTCAAGCAGCACCAGCCTCTTCAGCATCCACATTTCACCAGAGCTGTTTTCACCAGAGAATTTTGAAGGAGAAAAATTCACCAGTTACAAGTTGAAACTCAATGTCAGCCAGGCAAATCCTCCCTCTCTGGACCTTTCAAAACACTTTCTGAAGCCCTTGTGCAGCCCAGGCCTCACTCTGCTCACAACCTCTGATTTATTAACTGTTTTAAAGGACTTTATGGCTGTTTCTGCAGTGGGAGATCACCACAAAGCTCAGGCCACACTGCTGGCTCTGAGCTGCATGTTTGTGCCTCTCCAAAATTCACAGCCACGCTGATTTTATTCCAAGCAGCCAGGGCATCCTACAGTCCAAATGGTTCATTATCTCTGGCTTTCTTTAAAAGGTCAAGAAATACTCTCTGCTTGGCAGATGGACTAGGGTAGGAGTCGTGGAGTCTCAGGATTTGTAACATAACAAGGTCATTAAATTGCAAACCCTGAGCAGAGGCAACACCAAAAATCTGCCTGAAGTTCTTAATGAAAGAAAGAAAAAAGTTATATTTTGAGAAAATTATATTTTCCCTTTTTTACAAAAAAAAAAAAAAA
>VZRH01007518.1:321247-358438 GCA_013397555.1 Urocynchramus pylzowi
AAAAAAAAAAGAAATTAAAAAATATATACCAAAACGACCACCAAACCAAACTAAACAAACAACAAAAACAAAGGAAAAAAAAAGCCCAGACCAAAGCCCTGAATTTGCAGGATTTCTTAATAGAATGTGTGAGAGTGTGAGTGTGTGTGTGAGAAAGTGGTGGGAGATGTGTGGGGGTGATGTACGTGGGAGCATTTGGCTGTGACAAATGCACAAAGGGAAGGTTTAACCAAAAAAAAAAAAGAGACTTTGTGTTTAATGTTGGACCCACTGGGCTCTTACAACCTCCTCCTGCCACAGGAGCATCGGGGTCTGAGCCCTGGGAACCCCTCTCCCTCTCTCACATCCCTACCTGGGAGTCAGGTTGTCTTGAACTTTTGGCCACTGGCCCCAGGATAGCCAGAAATTTTCCTCCAAAGAATTATAATTTTCCTCCAAATAATCACCAAATAATTAGACTGTGATAAGAGGAAACAAAGGGCCCTCGGAGCACTGAGGGCTGCAATAAGAGATGAATTATTAGGCCAAGATGGAAATCTCTGTTGATAAATGACTGGCCCCAAGCAAGGAAGGACTCAGCAAAACACAACAACATCCTTGTTGTGACACAAGGAAGGGGAGGGAACAGCATTAAAAGGCACAACAAAGCCCCCGTGCTGCCACCTTGGCCAACTGATTAATCAAGTGATATCAATATTCCCCCTCTTTCTTTGTATCAGTTGCAGCACCCAAATGTGGTGTGCAGGATGCTGTGTCCAGTTCTGGAGCTGGTTTGAAACCACAGAGAGGTCCCTGGCAAACACCCCCGTGGGGAGGGAGGGTAGAGTGAAGCTGCCAACACATCCCAAGGACTGGTGCCAAAATCCAGTGGATCCTCACAGAACTTCGAAGGTAACACTCCAGCACTGAGCCAAAGCAGTCTGGGGACAAAAAAAAAGGGGAGACAGGTTTTTCCCTTTCTCTCCCTCAGTAGGATGGCTGATGGCTCGTCCTCCAAGTGGAAGAGCTGCCATTTATTAGTGCCCAGTTCCTGGGATTTTTAAATCCTAGTTCAGAGCTGGGGAAACATCCACTGTTGTCACTGAAAATAAACCTGACAGTGAGGCACTGGGTAAAGCACTGAAATCAGCAGGTTTTGACATTGCAGCTACTCCTGGGCTTTGGGAGGGGAGGAACAACGTTCTGATGTTCTTATGCCAACAAGGTGCAAGAAGAACCCTGGGATTGTACCCAGCCATGATCAATGACATTCCTGGAGTTCCCTGTAGCCTGGAATGCAGCTATCCCTGGGGGCTGCACTCTGGTACCACTATTTTTTGTGGAAGAATTAAGTAGAAACAACTAGCAGTATGTACATGTAGTAGAAACAACTAGCAGTATGTACATGTATGTGTATGTTTGTTGTGTATGCCTATATGCACACACCTTTAAAAAACTGAAATGGTTTGATATGGAATTAACCTCTTTTCTTTCTTTCTTTCTTTCTTTCTTTTTCTTTCTTTCTTTCTTTCTTTCTTTCTTTCTTTCTTTCTTTCTTTCTTTCTTTCTTTCTTTCTTTCTTTCTTTCTTTCTTTCTTTCTTTCTTTCTTTCTTTCTTTCTTTTCTTTCCTTTCTTTCCTTTCTTTCTTTCTCCTCCTCCAGCAACCCCTACCAAAACACACCTCTCCATTTAATGAGATTAGCAAGGTACCATGCTAGACCTTTATTAGTTAAAGCTGACCATGCTGCAAAACTTAGCCTGAATTGTAATGAGATGACTGCCAGAGTGAGGAGTGCAGCCAGCAAGCAGATTTATTCCAAATGGGTCTCTGCCTTAGGGAACATGCTTCCTTCTCTTTAATGCCCTGAAAACTGGTAGCCAAAGTTCAGCTCTCCTTGCCTGTGGTGCCACTGCTTCCTGCTCACACTGGCCTCACACAAGCTTAATTTCACTTCTGTGGTGATTTGCATGAACACAAGGTAAGAGAGAAATGAATTTATCTCCTGTGATGGCTCACAGCAGGATTTGGCATTGGGGACAACTATACATGGCAAGTCCTGCCTTCTCTGCTTTACTTGACTGGCGAATTGGAGAGACCAAAATATAAAATATTAACACTGTTGGGTGTTGATATCAGCAGCACTTATTTTTACAGCCATCTTCTGCCCTCAGACAAGTCAGTTTGGATCCCAGTGTTTTGTTTTGTAAAATGGGGACAGGGAGGAACAAGTGAGAGAGAAAGAGAAGTTCTGCTATCAAACAAACGATGCTGGCCCACCCTTACATGCTGATGTGGCCCATCAGAAATCCTTCAGGAGATCACATGGCTTTCCAAGGTCATGCCCAGAACTTTTAAAGGTCTCAGGAGGACCAGCACGTGCCTTGGGGAAGGAGCAGAGGCCAAAGCATGGCCATGGATGAGCATTTCACTGCAAATGAGTTTCTTGCTTTGGAGCAGAAATGACAAGCATATGCAGAAGAGATCTGGTATCCATCAGCCTGTTATTTATAGCTCAGCTTTCACACCATGGATTATACCCATTCATGCTTGTTCTTTGGGGCTCTCTCAGTGCCCTGCCTCCTCACCTGAGCCATGAATCTGGGTGTTTCACCCTGCCATGACCAGGCTCTTCACGTCTCATTTAGTTGTGTGTTCACTAAACGTGCTCTGCAGAGCTTGGCTGCTCCTGAAAAGGGGTTTTGCAAGCAGAGTTATCTCCAAAACATCCTTCTGAGCCCTGGACTTGGGTGATGAACTAGACTGGTTCATCAGCTGTGCACAGGGGAGAGATCTCCAGGAGCCTTTGGTACGTGGGCCCCAGAGGACAAACTGCCTCTCTGCAGCTGGATCAATTAAAATTGGCATGGAGGAGAACAGTCTGGTGGGGCAGCCAGGCTCTCTGCTCTGCTGCACTCTGCCAAGGACTTCACACCAGGTCCCACCTTGGCCAGCTCACTGGACACTGCAAAACCTCCTGCACTCAAACCATTCCCGACAGCAGAACTCTCCAGCTGGGCCTGAAACCAGCTCCTCCCCAGCACCGTGGCTGAGGGAATCTGCAGCCCATCCACCTGCTGATCACTCACACAGAGCAGAGTGAGCCTGGTGGGGCCCATCTGGCCTGCCTGGAGCCATCCAACTCTGTCCTAAGCACCGAGGTTCAACAGGGGCTGTTTGGTCTCTGCTGTTGATTGAATGGGATTTGTTGTCCATAATAAAACTCCTGGCACATGATCAGCCACTGTATATAAACCCAAATTACACCACAGCCAGGGTACTGCAGAACAGCTCTAAAACACCATTAAAAGAGGGGCCATCCCAAGCCCAGGCATTCTGAAGAGCCATGAGAAATCTGGCAGTGCTGTTCAGGTCCCCCTCAGGTAGACTTGCAGGTGGAAAACATGGCTGATGGTTGTCCTTGAAGGTTCCTGGCCAATGTCTGAACCCCAGCACAAAGGCTGGGGCAATTTCTTACGTACCTAGAACCAAACAACAGAAGGTGGCACGACACTCTGTCCTTGAGGCCACAACAAACAGCATCAAACAGTTTATCTCTGCTGGATTTTACTGGCAAAGCAGGGCAGGGGCCTGCATCAGCAGCATGTCCTCCTCCCAAACCCACAGAGATAAAGCTGGCAGAGGCCCAGACCTCTCAGTCATACCAGGGGCTCCACAACCACAACAAATGCACCACCACAGCCACCTTCTGGACACTGGCACCTTAAATCAGTGTTAATTTAAATACCAAAAAAACACTTAAGAGCTTTGACTGAGCAGGATGTCCTCAGGAGAGGAGGTGACAGGTTTGGTCTACTGCTACACCTGTTGGTGGTTCAGTTTAGGGGAGATGGATCTTATGTCCTTTTTCTGGAATTTGAGGGCTTAATTCAGGTGCCTAAATGCAGACAGCCTCATCTAGTGCCTCTGCAGACGTGGCAGATCTGCCAGTTCCACACAGAGGTCTCATGGTGGCATGATGGGCTTAGTGGGCAACCAAGCAGTGTCCAAGCAGGAATTCAGGAGGAAAATAAAAGTACAGATTGAGGGCTGTGGGGAGGAGCAGAGCTTCTCACACTGAGATACTGAAGGTGCTTAATAATTTAGCTTATCAAAAGGAGAGGAAGAAGTATCTTATTAAAGATGAAGAGCACTTACTAAAGATGAGATATCTTATAACAGAACTCTCTTTAATTTAACAGACAAAGCCATATCAATATCCAGTGGCTGGAACCAAAATTAGACAAATTCAGACTGCAAAGAAAGTGCCAGTTTGTAATTGAAAGAGTAATGAGCCATTGGAATTACTCACCCTGGGCTGTGATGAATTCCCCACCATCTGAGTGGATGCTGTTCTAAAAAGCACCACACTACAGACACATATTTCTGTGTTGGGGAAATAATGGTAAAGCCTTTCCAGCTTGCATGAGTTTTTTGTGCTGTAAAACACAAACAAAAGAAGTATCAGACTGCTCAGTTACAGATGGAGAGGGAAAGCAGAGTGGGTGTAAGTGGACAGCCTGTGGCAGTGATGCCTTGAGAGGCTGCCTGGAACAGAGGCTGGACAGAGCTAAAGAATAAAGCAGGGATTTATTAAAAGGATCTCCTCCATGGATCCACCTTGGGCAGCACCAGAGCCCAGCCAGGGCTGCACCCAAGATGAACCAAAATGGTCCCAAAATGCACGGCCGCTCACGGGGGCTCTCACTTTTAGGAGTTCTGCTCCATTTGCACCTTGGAGTTCATTGTCCCATTCCAGCTTTAGCCCAGGCAGTCCCATCCTGCTTGTTTTTCTCTCTTCAGCCCACCTTGGTTGTGCTCTTGGGCCTGAGATTTGAATCATTTGTCCTTGGTCCCCAGCTGGAGCAGGAATTGTTTTGTCTCCCTGCTCTGTGCAGAGAGCTCACCATCCCATAATATGAAGATCAGACCCACCCACTAAAGCAGCACAGAACCTGAAAAATATAAAAGCTGAAACCTGAGGCATCATAATCATTAGACACAAAGATCATCTACATCCCAAAGTTCTAATGCAATTCCATCAAGTTTTTCCTTTATTTTCCTTTTTCATTCTGCTGACTGTCAGTCCCTCAGCTCTTAAATACAGAAGTGTGGCCCTTTGGAGGAAGGGAATACACACACTCCTTTCCTTGGAGCAGTGGGTACAGCACTGCCTGAACCACAGGAAGCACAGGATGGATGAGAAATTCTTCCCTCCCTTTGGCAAATACAGCAGTCAGGACACCAAGAGGGTGGTCTGCCTGTTGATTCAGGAGACAGAATTCAAACTGAAAGCTCCATGTGGAGCAAATTAGCAAAAACTAATTCTAATCCGTCCCACGCTGGCACAGAGGCACGCCAGCCCTGCTTAAAATTGCACCTCCCTTCAGCTCTGGGCTGCTCCTTGTCCTACATGGAGGAGAAAAGGAAGGGGAGAAGCTGCACTGCAGTCAGTGTGCAGATGGTCTGTGTTACTGAGCCTCTGGGGGATCAGCCCCTTGCCCCCGTGCCCCAGGATAAACCACAGCCTCCTCCAGTGTGCTCAGGGAAGAACAGTGCTCCCCCAGATTGTTGGTTTTCCCAGCTTCTACAGAGATGGGGCAACTGAGAGGTGTTTTAAAAGATTTTATTCCATTATCAGTCTCATTGAAGGGTGGAGACATAAGAGATGTAAGACTCAATGCCATTCCATCAGGAGCCAGCCTATTTCCTGGTTGCAATACCTTAGAAATGTTTTTCAGCCCATCAGCTTTTGCCCCACAATGCTGCTATTACTTCTAACACAAATCACTTATATTTTTCCCCCCATGTAGTCCTGCTACAATGCATCTTTCACAGTTCTAATTCTCTAAAATATCTGGTCTTTTTGCAAGGCTACATTTTAAAACTTGTTTAAACTTGTTTCTAGCCCAATCTCTCTCCCAACAATGTCATCTCTATTCCCTGGCCTTCCTAAGTCAGCACCCCTTTTCTCAGAGTTTGCACACAGATGTACAAGACTGTGTGAGCTTTCTGTCAGGTTTTGAGAATTCTTTACAAATCCATGTCTCACATCTCCCCCTCTTTCTTGAACTGCAAAAACTTCTTTGATGGTCTTACTCATCATCTGCTGCACACAGTGAGGTACACAAGGCACTATTACTAATACTGCTACTATAAAAATCAATACATGGAAAGGTTTGGAGTCCACCTGGATAAGGAGATGTAAATACTGAGCCCCTATCAGCCTGTGATCATCATCACCATCCTGTTTAGGAGCTACTCACATCTTTGAGCAGTTACTCCATGTCTCCTCCACCTGAGGAGAAACTCTGGAGCCCATTTCCAGCAGCCAGCAGAGCACTGGTTTTCTTCAGTTGACACAAAGAGTTTGTCAGCTTGTACACTCTCAATTTCTGCCTGATTTAAAGTTGCTGCAGATCCTGGGAGCAGCTCAGCAGCTGGAAACAGAGAACTTGCAACCCTCACCTCAAAGGTGCTCATCCAGCCACCCCAGGTCCTGCCCAACAGGAGCATCCTCTGTGCAGTGGCCTTCAGGACACGTCCTTGGTCCCTGCCTGGGAGGGGGGAAGTGACACTTGTGGTGGCTCTTGTGGAAGGCAGAGCCAAAATGTGTGCCTTCACCTTCTTCTGCAGACAGAAAACTGTAGAAACACCCAGCTGGGCCAAAATAAATATGTTTGGCATCTTTCCTGCTTCTGCACTGGCAGAAGTTTTGTGGTGCTGGAACTGAAAACAGGCCTAAGCTTTATTTACACTGAGTCTTTTTCCCACACTTNCCAGCTGGGCCAAAATAAATATGTTTGGCATCTTTCCTGCTTCTGCACTGGCAGAAGTTTTGTGGTGCTGGAACTGAAAACAGGCCTGAGCTTTATTTACACTGAAGTCTCTTTCCATCACTTTGGCAGTAGGAAGGGGCTCAGTCGTGGTACATATTATATTTTCTTTTCAACATGTGTAAATGAGGATCAGGCTTTTACACGGCTCAAAATAGATGTAAATGACCCTTTATGCCATCAAAACAGTGTTGAGAGGCACTTCTGCAATTAAGAAATCAGCCCTATTATGCTTTTATATCGTTCTCCATTCATTTAGTTTTAGTATCCCAGCCCTGGGCAATTCCCCTTGACCTTGGCAATCTGTTCTGAGATTTTACACAGTTTGGGACTAAAACCAGGGGGCTGAGGAAGGTGCATGAGCTCAGACAGAAAGACATCAAAACCTTCAATCTAAACTGAGCTTGAAGACCCTCCTGGAAGACTCCCCATCCCCAAAGGCCATCTGAACTAGGTTTATTCTGTCTATTAGTTGCTCTGATGATTCCTTTTAAAAGATTGTATATTTTACTGATTTTTACAAAACCGTGAAAGGAGAAAAGAGGCAGAGAGAGAATAACAAGACATGCTGAGCTGCCATCAGGGTTTAGATGGCTCTCAGATGGACCTGCCATGCCTCCTGCTCCGACCCAGGAGAATCCATACTGTGGGGATTGAGAGAGATGGACCATGCTATGCAAGGAAAGCCAGCTTATTACATTGATCATTCACATTTATAGTTCTCTAAGTTCTGTACAAAATTTTCTGCTCTGAATCTTTTGTTCTTGCTTCTTGGGTAAGACAATCTTTTTGGGGATCAAGTCATTGGGCATTGCTCAGCAGACACTGGGCACGTGTCTGCCCAAGCCTCTGGTTTTGCTGAGTTACCAGCTTGCCCTGTGCAGGAAACTGTGTCTCCTCAGTCAAAGGACACACTGATGAGAAGGGAATGCCCTTCCTTGGATCCCCACTGTTAGATGCAGTAATTTTCCTTGAAGGGGTGCTCTGTGAGCACTGAGCACCCAGGCCAGGATAAGGGAGCAGCTTCTGAGCTACCCGAGTTTGAGGTGGTTGAGGTCAGTGACACAAGAGCCACCCCTCCTGTCTGATTAACACAGAGAAATCCATCAGCCAGCAAGAGCTGGCCAAGGAGCAGACCCCAGACAAGCTGGGGCTCAGGATTTACAGCCTGGTAGCCCAGGGGAAGATCTCTGTGGCCAAGGCAGCCCGTGTCCTCAGGCTCAGCCCTGCAGGGAGTCTAAATCAGTCTCCAGATACTCTAAACCCCTGCAGAACTCTACTTGTCCTCCTTCTTGCCACACTATATAGCAAGTAAATTACCAGGGACCTTAAAACAAGGTGATCTATTTCCATACTGGTGACAGTGAGAAACTCTGGAGCCAAGAAGGGAATGGCTGTTATTGATTATTGGCTGATTGATTACTGTGGGTGCCCCTCGCTGCCCAAACTGCCTTCTGCCCTTCCAGCTCTGGAAGAGAAGGGCTTTCATTCTGCCTTTTGGACTACTAAATCCAGATGCCACCCACCTTACTGCTCCACCACATGATGTCTGGATAGACTGCACTGTTCCTTTGGAGTGGCCATCACCTGGGGGGACCCTGACAGGCCACCAGGGCCACCAGCCCTGAGAGCTGCAGCAAGTCACACTCAACCCAGCTGCAAAGTCAAAATTTGTGTCAGTCTGTTCCATCCCCAAACCAGAGCCACTCTGTGGGCACTGCCCAGCCCAGCACCCTCTGGATAACCCAGCTGAAGGGCAGAACATTTACAGGAACTATCATTTTCTTTTTCTTTCAGAAGAATGCATGAGGGATTGTCAACACTTTCCTTACCCCCCTCCTCTTTTCCTCCATAAAATAACTCTTTCTCCAGCTTTGCCTGCTGAATACTGGAGAATATTTTGCAGCTTTGCTCCAGGAGCAGTTGCAGTTGGAAACACCCAGACAAATCTTATCCAAGAGTTTATGAGGCATAGCTCAGAGGCACCCTGAAAACTGCAGCATGCTACCTAGAGTGCTGCAGATTATTATTACTTTTTTAATCTTGGTATAGTTCTGGGTAAGGTTTTAATTGGGCATAGTATTTCAAAGCCAAGGAGCAGGATCTATGCAAAGCACTGGATGGTTTCTGTATTAATTGACCATCAAATCCTTCCCCTTTGCATCTGCATTTTATTATTAGAGAATGTAAAGCAGTTTATAGGGCTTTTAACCTCTTCAAGCAAACACTCCGTGGAAGTTATGCTGCTGCAGGGACCATATTAGCTTTATAGACTTCATTTCTAATCCAAGGAGGGGGGAAAAGTGGAGAAGAGACAGAGCAATGAATGATTTTTGATGGTATAAATTCAGCTGGTGTAAATCAGCACAACTCCATTAACTTTGGTAGAGTTATGCTGATTTATGCCGGTTTGAAGATCCGACATTTGATCTGCAATGAGGTCCTCGTTCCCAGAAGACCAAAATGGTATCAGACCAATCTTCACAGACCATTTATCAGCCTCCTCAAGTACATTCTTCCCTGCTGCATGGAAAAGCCCTGATCAGATGCCAGGGAGCCATCTGGCAAACGGGGTCCCAGGCAGGCAGAGCACTTGGAGGAAAATCACCCCCCAGCAGGACCCTTCCTTCCATCACCTGAGTGACCACCAGCCTGTCAGCAGAGCTGCAGGGTGAGGGCTGTCAGAGGAAGGCAGAGCCTTGCTGTGGAGCCTCAGCTGAGCCCTGCAGTCTCCCACTGCTGAGCTCTGCTTTCCTCAGGGCCTCGTGGCTGAATTCCTCAGGGAAGAAGAGAATTAGGATTAGGAGCCCAAACTGTCATGGGCTCCTGTGAACCAGGGTGAAACCTGCCCTAACACAACCAGGCAAGACAAGCCATGTTTGACCTCCTTTTTGAGTTCTGTGCAGCAGGATAAGAGGGAAAATTCACCAGCTCACTTCCCTTCTCTCTCTGCTTTCTTCACACCGTTGTTCCACCACCCCCCAGCAGGTGGGATTCCCATTTTGCAAATCCCTGCCCCATTTCTTTGTTCCATAGTAATCCCAAATGCCACCAGACAGAGCCCTGGACAGTGATTATGAGCAGGCAAACAGTGGGATAAGGGCCAGTATAATTATCTTGTTCCTAAGCACTTCACAAGGCTCCCAAGTATCTTGTATTTAGTTACTTGGTAAGGTCCTGAACGTCTGACTCTCAGCCACTATGGTTTTATTGCTACAGAATAAGCCAGAAACCATTCAAAAGCTTTAAAAGGTCTTTTTAAATAGTCAGAATGAATTTACAGTGTTGGCTGCCTGGCAAAGGCAACAGGCATTTCAAGTGGAAAGGAACAGTTCTTTATTGCATCTGCTCCTGGCATTTAGGGTGCCCTGATCACCAACAATTCCTCACTTCAGTGCTCAGAGTCCTGCAGGCTGCTGGCTGGGCACAGCCAAGGGGGGACACAGGCTGAGAAAAAAGGGCCTGCACGAAAGGAAAACCTGGATCCAGAGTTAGCTGGAGATTTCCACTATGGTTTATCAGAAAATGACTGATTTTCACTTAAGTGTCAAAGAAATGCCTTGGTTTCAAACACCTGCAAGTGAAACCTTCCCCAGATTTTCCTGCCCAGCCTGTGCCCCACTTGACCCTCTGAGTGCCACCTCACCTCAAGGGTCCAGGTCTGGAGGGCTTTTGACAGCTGCTCTGGAACTGATTTCTGAATAGTGCCTTGAGTGGCCCTGCAGAGGACACAAGGCTGGGGTGGACCTCAAACCAAGTGCAACCCTTCCTCCACCCTCGTTCAGGGCTATTGACACCCCATCTCAGCCACTCCATGGCATCACCACCATTGTTTAACCAAGCTGGTGCCAGGAAACCTGGCCTCAAGCAGCATGGGAGAGGGGAGGAACAGCAGATGACTTCTTGGGGGTCTGAAAAGCCCAGAACTTTTGACTTTTTGGGGGTCTGAAAAGCCCAGAACTTTTGACTTTTTGATGGTCTGAAAAGCCCAGAACTTTTGACTTTTTGATGGTCTGAAAATCCCAGAATAATTTGCTAATTTTTGTGGTGGAGATAGATGAGAGTGACACGGGACTGAGGGGTTTCTAATTTTATGTCTGGGGTTAAAAAGCCATTAGAGGAGCAGCTGGAACAGCCAGTGCATGTGTGGAGAGGTGAAGGGGGATTCATGCAGCTCTGTGGGCTACAGGAAAGGACTTCTCCAAATCCTCCTGCTCCACCTCAGCTCAGAAGGAAGCCCAGGGCACACCTTGGGGCCATAAAAATTGTATTTCTTCTCCACCAGCTGACAAATCTCCTACATTTAGGAAAAAATTTATAAATATCAGACCCAAGTTCCCTGTCCTTCCCTTCAGAACTTCTGGAAAACACAGGTTTCCTCAGGGCACTGGAAAAAGGCTATTAGCAAAGAAGAAGGTAGTCAGGAAAATGCTTTAAAAAGACTAACTAGAATAATTTAAAGGTATTATTATTAATGATGGCTATTACAGTACTAGAAAGCTCAGTGATTTTTCAGACAGGACTGAAAAGGGAATAGGAACAAACCAAAGTAAACTCCACAAAAGTGCAAGAGATGCATAATGAGCTCTGGAAACCAAACAAGTCTCAGGACAATCAAGCCAAATCCTCTGCTTCAGGACACCAGTGTGGGTTCCCAGGAGTTCAGGGGCTGGGGAAGAACTGTGCTTACCTCCCTCTGACCAGGGCAGAGAATACCAAAGCTGAGCTTTCCAAACACCTTTTGGGAAGTCAGCTTGCAGTCACTGCAGTTAAATGAGCCAAGGAGTTCCCTTGGGGCTGTGCACAAAGTCCCTGCTCTGTTGTGCTGACCCACCCTCCCAGGAGCCATCAGGAGCAGTGTCCTCCACCCCTCACACCCTGGATCACTTGCACCTCTCTCCACACCACCAGACTGTCAGCTTGGGATTTTTTTCCTCATTTCTTGAGGATTGGGCACAGGTCACTGAGCCCAGAAGTCCCTAATTTTTAGGAAGCACCCACTGCCTCACAGGGAATTGCCTAAACAAACTTCCCTTTCATAGTGTCTAAGCCAGGGCCTTTCTGACACTTCCCCAAAGCTTTATTTAAGGTAAGATAACAGGAGGGTTCCACACACGAGCTGGGCTGCACCTGACTAAATACTGGGCCCTGGGGATGGCTGGATGGCTTGAGCTGGGTTTCACCACCTCCCTCTCCTCTCCCCTGGAAGATTCCCTGCCTGTATATCCTTCATGCAAATCTGCCTCATTAATCACTGCATCCCAGGTGCACCACGGAGTTTTTTGCTAGGAAAATAGCATTCCAGCCCAAGGACAGAGCACGTCACTGTGGTCTTCTTGAGGGGTGATATCTACAGTAGGGGTGGCTTGGAAGTCTGCCAGCCTCCAAAAGTTATTCACCCTGCCTGAGTTTAAATCTTGGATCCTGGCTATTACAGCCAGAGCTGCCTTTGCAGGCTGGAAGGATCAGTCACAGCCAGGGTTATATCCCTCCCTGCCCATGGCTACAGCACCCCGGGGTCATGGGAGAACCCCCAGCTTGAGAACTTGGGGTTTGGATGATGAACTACCCCAAAATAACCCCAATGAGGGTCTCTAGAACCTGGGCTCATTGCATCAGTCAGCTCTGAGCACAGAAGCAGCCTGGCAATTTGCTTCCTGAGACTTCACTAAAAGCTGCAGCCTGTGGCTATCTCACCTGAGTGGTTTTGAGAAAGATCTTATTTCTCTCAGTATGCTTCTATACGCTGAGATCCAGCTGCCAGAACTCCAAGAATTTCTTAGATTTTAAGATTTCTGGTCTGTCAAGGGATTGTTTTGTCTCTGATACAGAATTCCAGGTTGACAACAGTAGGCCAAGCATCTCTAGTTCTCACATATTTCCACAGCATTTAGTGTACTGCCAAACAACTTATTCTTATTTACAGCTGTCCAGAATATGCTTTGATAATGAGACCTTTGATCTGCCTTGATGTAAACCCATGAGATACTGTGGAGTAGCTTTCAAGCCTAGGATTTGTTTTTCAGAAAAGGTAGCATTAAGTTACCAAAAAAAGACCCATTTAAGTCAAGAGTTTTGCAGGTTTGCTGTCCTGCAAAAAATCCCAGGATATCAAAGAGTCAAGGGGGGAATATGGTACTCAGCTGAGGCAATGGACAAGCAGTCAGACACAAAAGCCTCTCTATAGCTCTGACAAACAATATCCTCAAGCCCCTGTAGAGCTTAGTTTAAACCAAAAGGACAGAAAAAGGAGACAAAACATGGAATTAAGATATTTCCCCCCTGCCACATTAACTTCAGTAATGTGGTGGCATACAATAGCATAAGAAATCTTAAAGTCCATAAGAAAAACTTAACTAGAAAGATACACAGAGTGGGGATTTTCAATTACATCCTAGAAATTTTGACATTTTAGTCCTTTCAAACCACAGCACAGGTATTCAAGACTATCCACATTCACCACAGGCAGTAAGAGCTGTCAGCCATCAGCAACAGACAGCAGGAGCCCAGAGCAGCTCTCAGTGGGTCTCTGGCCCCACAGGGCTGGAGTTTAGCTCTGATCACAGGTATTTATAACCCTGAGGACACAGAGTTGGTTGAACTGGATTTAGCAGGAGCAGAGGCAAATGGCAACGTGGGACTGCTCAAAGGCAACCCTCTGCCAGCAGCTTTTCCAGCAGCAACACCCCTGCAGTCAGCTGAAAGGAGGTGACACATCCCTTCTCAGGGTCGAGGCCAGGATGGACGGGGCTTGGAATGACCCAGTGTAAAGAAAAATGTCCCTGCTCATGGCAAGGGTTTTGGAACAAAATTATCTTTAAGGTCCCTTCCAACCCAAACTGTTTTGTGATTCTGTGATTTCTATCCCTCAGTGTGTTGAATACTGCACCTCTCAACACTTTGGGCCAGCTGACGTCCACCAGACACCACCCAGGGAGGTCCTGGTGCAGATGTGAAAATTACTAGTAAAAATTACTAAAAATTACTAGTAAAAATGTAAAAATTACTAGTAAAATTTGTAAAAATTACTAAAAATTACTAGTAAAAATGTAAAAATTACTAGTAAAATTTGTAAAAATTACTAAAAATTACTAATAAAATGTAAAAATTACTAGTAAAAATTGTAAAAATTACTAATAAAATGTAAAAATTACTAGTAAAAATGTAAAAATTACTAGTTCAGAGGTAGTCCAGGAGTGAGCAAACAGGCACCAGGGACAGAGCTCCCTACCTTTCACCAAAATGCTTTGACCCCTGCCCTCCTGGAATGAAACCAGCCCCTCCAAACAACCACCACGAGGAAGAGAAAATTGCAAACGACTCAAAGTGGGGTGGAAAACCCTGAGGTCGACAATCGCAAGCTGAGGCCACTAATCTTCTTGTCACGGGAGCAGACTCGCCCAGCAGAAGGGAATTCCTGCCTTTGACCAGGCTAATTAGTGCCACGGAGCTCTGCTCCCGTTAGGGTTTGAAGAGCCTTAATTGGGTGTGACGCTCGCCGTGCGCGAGGGACGCGAGGGACGCGCGCGGCTCTCGTGGCGCACCTGGCACCCGCGGGGCTCTGCAGCCACCACGCTGCCTCCCCAGCCCTGAGGTGAGCTGTGTGGGGTGGAAAAACACCCATCCCACCCCAGAGACACTGCCAGCCCTGCCTGGGGGGCTGGAGGCTGTGGAGGGCTCCTCTGTTTCATGGGGAGAAATGGTCGGACCCAGCACGGAAAGGATGTTTGGGAAGGTGGGGATGTGTTGGAGTTCTGGATGCTGGGAATTTTAGGCTTTCTGTACAGACAGACTCAGACTCCCAGGAGAGCACTGCATTTGAGGCCGTGGAGAAGGCTTCCAAAATTGATTCATAGCACAGGGATTATGGGTGTGGAGTTGGTTAGAAGTGTGTAATATCACAGGGTGGAAAACTTAGAATACTTAGAGATTTTAGAATATAGAAATAAATATGAAGCAAGATGGAGGTTTTAGGGCAGAGATAGGTTGCTCTTCTTCTTCCTTCTTCTTCATGGGTTTGGGTGGTGTTTTGTAGTTGGACAGAAAAGTCCGCAGTGCAGGCTTTGAGGGATCGGTTATTGGGTTAAAAGTGAAAATAATCTAGGTGTCCTTTCTTAATTGGATAGTTTAGCCTTAAAAGACCTTGCAACAAGAGATAGTGAGCCATTTTGTGCCTTGCTAATGAAAGCCTGCAGAACTCACTGCTGTAAGACTGTAACATTGATAAGAAAAAATAAACATCTAAGCCTGAACGTGAACTATTGTCTCAAGTGCCTTCAATCCCAACCTCAACTGAGGTAGAAAAAGGAAGCTGAAAACCAGCAGGGACTGGAATTCAAAGCTTTGCTCAAGTGAAATCAAGGCAGAAGGTGCTGAAGGAGCAGTGCCTGTTTCTCTCCTGCACAGGTACAGGAACAATCAGCTGCTGTGCCTCAGGAGTGCATCGTTTTTCCAAGCATGGTGGTACACAAGGCTGTGAAGATCTCAGATTAGAGAAGATTTGGATGCAGGATGAATCAACTGGGTGTTTGTGTATAGTGATGTGAATCCTCACCTCCTGTCCAGCCCTGGCCTCTCGAAGTCCAGAGGTAAGTCATCACACTCTGCAGAATCCTGGTGCAGCCCTGGAAAGAGCTTTCCTTAGATATTGGTGGGAAGGAGACAAACCTCACATTTCTAAGCCAAAAGCCCTCTTCTCCACAGAGCACCAGTTTGGGGAGCAGCACGGAGTGGCCAGTGAGCCACAGGACATCCTTGCAGCCATCTCCAGTCCTGCTGAGCTCTTAGAGAGCAACATCCACCTCAGGTAGGGCACTCAGGGCAGGTGAGCAGGGATGTCCAAGACACTGGAGCACCAGGCTCCAGAGACCCGAGCTGAGACTCTGGAAAAAATTAAGCTTCCTCAGTGGTACTGGAAGAAATCAACTTTCCTCTTCAATTATTGGGGGTTTTTTCTGCAAAAGATTAGAATCCCATACCTCTATTACTTGTACTGTCAACTAGAAGTGTTGGCTTGCTGGGTCATAAGGCAGCAGGCAGTGTGTTCACTCTGAAGGCCCCAAGTTCATTTCCAGTTAATGATCCATAAGAGGGACTGCAGCATTCCTCCTACAAAGATTGCCTGGAAGCTCCTGACAGACTGCTTAGTTCTGGGCAGAAAAAAAGCTCTGAAATATTTCCATGATTTATAAATAAGGTGAAGTGAGCAATGCTTTATAAGGAGCAGTAACGTTTGGTGCACTCTGGTACCAATAGCTGGTCAGTAAAAGCTCCTTCAGAAAAACAGACAGTGATTTCAGTACAACCAAAATGCAGAACTTGCTCAAATTCGTATATAATAAAGCAATTATTGTTTATTATTGAAGTACCAATTGATTATTAAAAACACATTTATTGAGGCTGGACCACAAGGTAACAGATACGTACCTCTGGCATAGCTGCGAAACCTCAGTAAATGGTGATTATTAGAAACAGATTTATTGAGGCCTAACGATATGGTAAGATGTGTATCAGTTACAGAGCTCTTAAAACCCAATCAGTCTGTTCCTAAGCCATTTTTACTGAGGGTTTACAGCTCAGCAGTAGGGCTCCATGCCTTCATCTGGGGCTGCTAAGCCACATCTTATTGCTGGTTTGATATGTAATTAAGGGAGTGTTTGCAGGGATAACTACACTGAGCAGGGAGAACCAGGATAAAACAATCATATTCCTGCTTCTAGCAATGCAGAGCAGAGCAGAGTTGCTGCTTGACCTGTGGCTGAATCTTTCCATACACCTCTGACCCCTCGTCCAGTGGGGCGTGCAGACCACGGGCAGTCTGAGGATATGACCCATCCCAGTGCCCAACACCACGAGCAGAATGTGTCCTCGTCCCCTCCACCATGCAGCTCACACCTCTGCTAGGCTTGACCAACTCACATCACGCTCCCTTCACCAAATCTTGCTGAGTACCACTGTTGTAAATGGCAAATCCAAGCTACAGTGACATTAAAACTGGGCTGAGCCCAAACAGCCTCCTCCCTGCTGGGAGGAGAGAGCTGGGCATGGTGACACCACCAGTGGCCATCAGAAGGAACCAACGTGCAGCTGTGCTTATTCACACAGAACAAGTCCCATCTCCTGGGCCCTTCAGGAATGTTTGAACACTTGCTCAGGAAAGTCAGCCATCCATCCATCCATCCATCCATCCATCCATCCATCCATCCATCCTCCATCCATCATCCATCCATCCATCCATCCATCCATCCATCCATCCACCCATCCATCATCCATCCTTTTGTCCATCATTTTGTCCATCCATCCTTTCATCCATCATCCATCCATCCATCCATCCATCCATCCATCATCCATCCATCATCCATCCATCCTTTCATCCATGCATCCATTCATCCTTCCTTCCTTCCTCCCTTCCTTCCATCCATCCCCCATCCATCCTTTCATCCATCCATCCATCCATCCATCCATCCATCCATCCATCCATCCATCCACCCATCCATCCCTCCATCCCTGCCAGCCCCATGGCACCTGTTTCTCCATCTCACACGTGGTCTCCAGCCTCCAGCACAGCCACTGGAGCCTCCCCAGAGCTGACCAAGCCTTTCACACATCTCAGGAGGCTACAGGAGGCCAAATCCCCAGAGACACGGCCAGCAAAACAAAGAGGCAGTATGGAAACCACAGACGGAGCGAAGGCAGTGATGTTACCCAGATCTGCAGAACAGCTGGGGCAAAGCTCAGGGCAGGAGAGGTCTGCTCCTTTTCTTTTGCCATATCTTAAGACCTCCCAGCCTCCCCACCAGAGGAGGAGGAGGGGAGAAAGGATCCCAGATTATTGGATAACTCCCCTAGCTCCAGTCTCCTCTGCTCAAATTTATATATTCCACTACAGGTGACATCATGATTGCTGGAGTCTGACAGGTGATGCTGTAAAATGCATGAAACCATAAAAATTTCAACAGCAGCAAGCTCCATTGACGCTACATCTGACAGCACTTAGCTGCCCAGCTAACACAAATATTACAAAAGCACTTGGGAAAGAAATCCAACCTGCCTGACCTCAGTTTTGGACTAATAAAGAGCACAGCATGCCCAGATTTCACCCACGTATAATAAGCAGACATCTTTAAAAGAAACCAAAGCAGGGTTGGTCGGTGTAAAGGGCTGAGGCAAGAGATGAGTTAAGAGTGGGCAAAGTCCTGGCTGGGCTCTGCTCCCCTCCAGCTCCCTGCCAGGAGATCTGTCTCAGGAACTGCTCAGCTATCACTGAAAAAGGATGTTCACTGGCCTTACACAGCCAGGCTGGGGTGGGTAATGGCCCAAATCATGTCAGAGCTCCTGATGTTCATTTCTGCCCTCCCCACAGGGAAAGAGAGAGTAATCTTGTCTCTGAAAGTTGGACATAAAGAGAATCCAAAAGAATCATTGTCCTTTCTTTCATCACCCTCTGTAATTCAGTTTTAGAATCTGGTTTTTATTTCTTTCTGCTATGAGATTACTCTGGTCTCCCTTCAGATCTGTGGAAGGCTCTCTCTGAAGAAGGTCAAGGAGGATTCCCACATTTCCCAAAACCACTGAGGTGAGTCAGGCAGATGTGGGCTGGTGGCTCCAGCCAGGCAGGGATTTTCAAACCAGACATGCTGAAATGGATCATCCATTTCTCCAGGGAGAACTGGTTTCCTTGAGCTCTTTTGGGATTAGGAAATGGATCATCCATTTCTCCAGGGAGAACTGGTTTCCATGAGCTCTTTTGGGATTAGTGAGACAGACACAGAAAGAGCTTGTCACCTTCCGAGTGGCCACCCCGAAACCTTTCCAAGCAGAAAGGTGGCTGTCCTCAGACCTTCTGAACAAACCACAGGCTCCAATTTCCACCCCATCCTGCCCCCATGCACCAGCCAGTGCCACCCCAGTGTAACCCATCCCAGGGACTGCCCAAGCACCCAGGGGCACCAAAACCAGCTCCCAGTTAAAAACCTTGCAGCCAGCTGTCCTGCACCTGTGCCAGCAGGAGTCTGGTTTGCTGCTAGACAGCAGCAGCAGTCTGGAGAGACAGGCAAGCAACAGAAGTCACTACAAATACATCCATAGCTCCTTTAAAACTCCCTTTATTCAAATAATTGGAGAGCTGTTCTTGGAGCTCGCTGCTCTCATGGTGCACAAGCAAGATGGGGAGGGAGTGGAGCAGAAGGTACCAGCTGGGTTGCCCAGTTCTGGAGCCATGTTCCAGGCAAAGCAACCACCACCATCATCATCATCATCATCATCATCATCAAAATCACATTTTTATACACTCAGTTACAATAACCAGCAATGATGGTCACCACGTAAGCACAGCTTTTCACACTAAAGATAGACTTCTTTAAATGTCATTTCTTCAGCCAAAGAGAAAATGTTATGGCAAAATTCTGTGCAGTGTTTTTGATCACAGGGTTTCACCAAACACTTCAGTGGAAAGTGGATGAACATTTTCTCACAAATCCCTTTTTTTTTTTTTTTTTTTTACAATTACAGATCTCGTTTTGCTGTTAAAATAATTGTGTAAAATAATTTGCTGTTAAAATAATTGTTAACATAATTAGTGAGAAATTAGAATTAGTGAGAAATCCTGCAGATTTTTTCAAACAATTTTAGTTGCTGAAAAAATGCACATAATGAAAAAATTCAAAAACTGGACTGATTTTTTTTTTTTACATAAATGGCTTCCTGTTTTGCTGACGGGTTTATCAGAGTCAACATCAGCTGGTGGAAATGTCATGGCTACAGGCAGTGGTTGAAAGCACCTGGTTTGGAGCATCACAGAATAGCAAATCAGTGAGGAACATCAGCCCTGGGGGAGGACAAACAGTTACCAGGTGAGACTTCACCTTTCCTGCTCCAGTTCTTCAGCCAGGTCCAGCTCCAAAACCCACAAATCACACAAATACCAGCAGACACCAAGATGACTGAAGCTTGGTCTTTGCAGTCACCATCATGAAAAGCCAGAAAAAGATTTAGACCCCTAATTTCAACTAAAATACAATGAAAGTCCTGCTGCCCATGGAAAGCTTCCTGCCTAATCCCTCCCTGGATCACATCCCATGCTTCTCCACTGCAAAACCCGTTGGAAAATGCTAATGGGACTTCCCAGAGTCCTGTTGCTCCCAGGTCAGGTTGTGTGAGGGCTCAGCTACTCTAATTTAAACACAAAGCCCTTACAGGGTGTTGGTGAGTTCTGTGGTATTCTACTAACAAGGTATGAAATGGTTAACTATCTTTTTCTACAAGGTCTTTTAAGGTTAAACTATTTAATTAAGAAATGACACTTAAATTATTTTTACTTTTAACTCAGTAACTAATCACTCGTGTTCTGCAATGTGGACTTTTTTCTTTAATTACAAAATACTGCTCAAACTTATGAAGAAGAAGGTGAAGAAGAAGGACTAGCCACAACCCTAAAACCTCCTTAGCTTTATAGACATTACTATATTCTAAAACTTTAAACTCTGTGTTTTCTACTACATGATATTACACACTTCTATTTAAATTACACACCCATAATCTTAGTTTTATTATTTAATTTTGGAAGCTTTCTCTACGGCTTCAGGACAAATGCAGTGTTCTCCTGGGGGTTAGAGTCTGTCAGCACAGAAAGTCTGAAATTCTCAGCACCCAGACTCCAACAGCTGGGAAATGAGCTCTCCCTAACCAGGTGAGCAACTCTGTACACTGTCCCATATCCTGCTTGCCAGCCTCAGGATCACTTCCTGACCCAGACTGCAGCCTAAAGGCAGCAGAGCACCAGCCTGGATTCCCCATGGATGGCCCGGAGCTGGGGGAGTCCCCTTTAATTCCCACCAAGCCAGGAGATGGCACTCCATAGCATGCAGGGTGAGCCTGGGCTTTGGCACCCCAAACCCTGCCCTTGTCCCTGCCGAGCCATCCTCTCCACCCATCAGCAACCAGGTGATGCTGGAGCAGGCCTCTTCACCAGGGAGGTGACAGCCACCACGAGAAGGGGACACAGCCCCCAGGCAAGGCCAGGCAGCTGTGACCAGCCCTGCTGCCACCTGCAGCCCTCCAAAGGCACCATCTGGCTGCCAGCAGCTTCATTTTGCACCCTTGGGGTCCCTTTAATGCATCCCCCCACCTCTCCTTTTTATGGAATAGGCAAAAAAGTCATAGTAACTGATCATAAAATTTCAAACTCATTTACCTTTCAGGAGGCAACTCAGCACAGGCTGTTACAGGGCAATTTGGTACATCATAAAGTTTCCTATTAGAACAGAAAATAGGGCTGCTTGCATGAGCTGCCAATTGGAAATAAAATAGTAGTGGGGTCATGATCATTAGCACTGCTTTTTCTATTAGGTTTGCTTTCCACCAGGGTGGGAAGAGGAGGGAGATTTAGATGCAGGTGAAAACAGATGAGGCAGGTCTGGGAGAGAGGAGAGAGGAGAGAGGAGAGAGGAGAGAGGAGAGGAGAGGAGAGGAGAGGAGAGGAGAGAGGGTTACTCCATCAGAGTATGCTGGGTCTGTTCCTGCAGCTATTGAATTTGTGGTGGAGAGCCCCACAGGTGCTGGTGGGTCCAGAAGGAGTCCCTGGACCACACTGGGGTGTCCAAGAGCAGCTGCTAGAGCAGCTCAGCAGGTGGCAGCTCCTTTGTGACACTTGGGAACACAGCATGTGTTTCCAAAAACAAAACCAAAACTTACGTGGACTGAGGTAAAGATAGGCCAGAGTGAGAGCAAACCTGTTGGTGCTGCAACCAGACACTGCTGTAGATAAAAAGAGCTGATCCAAATCTACTCTCAGTCTGAAGCCATTCCCTCTTCTCCAGTCATTGTGGTCTCTGCTCTTGAGGGTGAACTCTCAAGGACATCCTGAGCTCTCCTGCTGCTGTCACCCCACCCATGGGGACAGTGGTACAGGAGGAAGGCTGAAGCATTTTGCTTCAGGAAAGCAGCATAAATAATGTTTTTTTATTTCTGTGAAGGAGGAAAAAAGCTTCTATCCCCTATCAGGAGTTTCCTTATGCTGGTGCTCAGGCTATCAGCATGCTGACCCAGGTGAGAGGCTCAGCTCACCTCCACACACTGACTCAGCAACAGATCCCCATCACAGAAATCAGAGACACCAAGAAAGAACCTGGTCCATGGAAATCAGAAGGCATCAGCTCAGAGCTTGGGGCACTCAGGCCACAAATAGCTGTGAAGCCCAGGTCACAAAACAACAGTAAGCAATAACAACATGATCTGTTTGTTAATATTCATCCCATGGCTCCCTTAAAAGCTCTCATGCCCCCTCGAGAGCTCTGTCCCCTTGCATTATTCCTCACAATTTATTAAGACAAATTGTTCCTACACCACAGTTGGAAACCAACCAAAACCAGCAGCACTGTCTCCATCTCGTGGGGGATCAGAATCCCAGCCAGCCCATCTCACTGCTCACTAAGCAGATCCAAACCAAGCTGGGTTTGTTACCTCCCCATCCTCCCCTTGGCTTTTGGGTGCTTTCCTCTCAGTTGCAACCTCCAACTCCTCCTGTCCTGGCACTGCAGTCCTCCCTGAAGCATTCCACCCCTTCCTGCTCTGCTGCAGGTTCTCCTCCTTTGTGGGGAGTCCAGCCACAGCTGGGCAAGACCAAGGGCACAGGAAAGCCTCCTAAAACTCTGTAGGTAAACACTTTTGCCAGCAGTAGCAGCATCTGGACAAGGAGATGGTGCTCCAGCTGAGATGTGTGACAATGCACCCATGGCACAAACCCTGGGGAGCCCCAGGTTCCCACTGAGTCTGCTCTCCCTGGACTCTGCACAGCCCATCAGGGGATCACAGACTGCAGCAGTGTTGTCCCCTCACCATCTGATTTCCGAGTTCCAAAGGCTTGGGGTGACAGATAAAACTTTGCCACACCGTATTTTTAGGTTTATGTTCCACCGAGTGGCTCTTCACATTTATTCTGAACATTCTCCTAAAACATTTTTCTCCCATTAATTCACTGTCATGGATTTGATAGCCTACAGCAGAGCTATCAGCCAACAGCAGCTAGTCCATGATGGAACTTTAAGTCACAGTCATCTTTTAAGACCAGGATTCATTCCTTAAACCTTTTCTTTTCCTGCTGGCTTGCTTTGATTTGGGCTTTTCTTATTAATTAAATGGCAAGTTTCAGTAGCCTAAGATTGAATTAGAAGGCTTGTTTAGAGGAAGGAGAATGATCAGAGCAAAGGGTGGAAGCTATATATGTAATATATACACATACTTAAGGCATGGAACTTTGCTTCCAGACGTTTGGAACAAATTAAATAGAGGATCAAATTAACTAGTGATTGAATTAAGTGGAAAGCATCTCATTACCTAAAAGATGGAAACATGTGTCATTTTATAACAGCTAAAAATAAAGCAAGAATGGGTTGAAATGAAAAGCAGGAACCTGAAAATGTCAGCCAAACTTGGGGTCTGCTGAGCCCTCCAAATGGGAAGGCTGTAAACAAGGTGGGCTTTCTGCACAGTGCTGGGAAATGATGGGCTTGGAAACCAGATGTTGTGAAAAAAGGAGCTGCACACATCCCATTTCAGACATGTGCAGGGAAAGGAAGGTGTGCAGGGACAGAGGGGGCTCATCCAGCTGAGAGGGGTGCCCAGGACACCCTGTTCACCCCCAGGCAGAACCCTTGGGTTTGGGACCTGCTGCTCTGCTGGAAACCCAGAGTGACAGCACTCTGCCAGTGGGATCAGCCCTGCCAGTGAACCAGTCCAAGCCCTGCTGCTCACAGCCCAGCTGCTCAGTCCCCCTGCATTTCAAGTGCTCCACAATGAGCAACAAAGCTAGGGGTGCAGATGTATCTTTTTAACCCAAGATTAAGACATCTTATTGCTGCCTTAATTCAGCACCTTTATCAGAGGGCTCTGCTGTTCTCCAGACATTCAATTTCCTCTGAAATAGATGTGAAAAGCAGAGGGAGCATTCAGATCCAGGTTTTTGTTTCACCATTAGAACAGAGGCCGTTTCACACGTTCCTTCTCTCTGTGACATTGATGCTCACCTTCCTTCCTGCTCATCTGGACCTTACAAATTCCAGTCACTTCTCTTCCTGACACCACATTTCACTCAGGGATGCATCGGATGGAAATTGCACTGAGCTGCCACGGAGTGCAGGAAATCAGTTTTTCACTCCACCAAACTCCAGCCCCAAATTCAGGATGAGGAATATGGCCTTAGCCCTTTCCTATCTAATGTTGTATTTTTTCCTTTTGTTCCACTTACATATATATATCATGTCCTGGCAAATGAAAGTGGAGCTTTTCCAAGATAAATAACATTATCTTTGCAGAACCCTACAGCACCCCATGGCAACTCATTATTTCTCAATTAAATTTACTGCTCATTGGCAGTTGCTCTGCTTTAATTTTCTGCTATTTGTTTACTGAAGACCAAAATGCATAACACAAAGCCCTATAAAAGTCAGGCTAAGTTAATTAAATGTGAAACTGGGAAACCCTAACTTTGCCTCCTGAGCAATTTTGTCATGAGATCTCCTTAAAAATGTCACTTTTCACAGAAATTTATTTAGACATATGTAACCACGATTACTTAAATGTGTGGTCCCTCCACAACTCACTCAAAAGACACTTAGCTGTATTTTGTAACCACTGATTGGAGAAACAGGAGCTCACAGGATTCACAATGCCACAGGAAGAAAAGATATTTCAGTCAGGCCAACATTTTTAGACTCCTTACGTGTTTCTGAGTTATTCTGTCTGAATGCAGGATGCCTGAGTACAGGTTTGGAAGAGATGCACCACATTATTTTCCTGGTTTCTTCCCTTGATGGTACCATGGATTTGATGGATTGCAAAGCAGTGTAGTATTTAGGGTTTTATCAGCTATTTTACATATTAACAATAATGCTCTGGTCAATGTCCACTACAAGCTGTTCTTCATGTGGATCAAGAAATGACAATAGATGTAAAAAACTAACAAAGACACAAACCTCAGCTGATGATGCTCCTACAGCACCTCAGAAATAATTTTTGCAGTAACTCCATTCAATATTTGCATTCTTCTCTCCAACTGAGCTAGGCAGACCATGTAAATCCTACTTTCCTACCATGTAAATCCTACTTTCCATGTACTTATTTTTCTGCATGGGTGATGGAGACCTTGAAATCATCTCAGACATTTGCAAATGATGCAAATCATTGTCTCTGTTCAGGTCAGGTCTGTCCTCATGGTCTCAGGGTGGGGTGTCCATCAAAATCACTCAGACACCTTTGCCAACCATGGAAACACACACCTTCATCCAACCCTGAGAGAGGAAGGTAAAATAAAGACCAAACACCACTTGAAAATGCCCATTTTCCACCACTGTTTGTAGCAGCAGCCTGTAGAATTTCCTGAGACAAGTCACCAGATTTTAGGCTGAAATCTGGAAGAAACTTATTGAAATCTAAGAGCAGAATTTAACATGTCAGAAACACTTTCCAGTGCTAAAAGATTCCCAGCTTGGAGTTTGAAACTCCAGATTTATTTCTAAACCCACCAATCATTTGAAGGAGGAGAGGAAAAGGGCAATCTTTTCTGAGAGTCACAAATCAGAAACAACACAAATAATGAACAAAGGCCCTGAAGATGGATAAAAGTCTCCATTTAGGTACCCACAAACCAGTTTGAAAAAAAAACAGGGTTCAAGGCTTCAATACTTTGTTGAGATAAATTATTTCAAAAGGGAGATGTACAAAGCTGGGGTTGTTTAGCCTGGGGAAAAGGAGACTCAGAGGTGACCTCATCACTCTCTACACTCCCTGAAAGGTGCCTGTGCTCAGCTGGGGCTGGGCTCTTTCTCCAGGCAGCACTGACAGAACCAGAGGACACAGCCTCAAGCTGTGCCAAGGGAAACATAGGTTGGATATTAGGAACAATAGGTTGGATATTAGGAAAAAGTGTTTTACAGAAAGAGTGATAAAGCTCTGGAATGGCCTGCCCAGGGAGGTGGTGGAGTCACCATCCCTGGGTGTGTTTAACACAGCCTGGATGTGGCACTGGGTGCCAGGGTTTAGTTGAGGTGTTGGGGCTGGGTTGGACTGGATGATCTTGAAGGTCTCTTCCAGCCCAGTGATTCTGTGAATTCTGTGAACTCTGTGAATTCTGTAAACTGCACCTCTAAAGGTTTGGCCAAGGCTCTCGTTGCAGGAATGAGCGGCTCAGTGGGACGAAGGTTTATCCCAGTAGGATCAACAAACAGAGAGCTGGCCAGAGCCCATCAGATGCAGCAGAGCATGTGCTTGGTCCTTGCTGCTGATCCCAGGAGGCAGAGCTGTGCCTGAGGCAGCAGCACCTCCAGTCAGGTGCAGGGGAACGGCAGCGTGAGGGTGCTGAGGTGAATTTTGCGTCTTGGGCAAGGTGAGAGAAGCTCGGTGTCAGCAGCTAATAAGTTTATAACAGGATTTCTTCCTCAAGCCAAAACCAGCCCAGATTTATAACTCTCCCAAAGCACTCTGAACTTTCCGACACTCCTCCTGAAACATTTCATTATTGCTCAATTACTGTCATGTTCTCTTAAAGAGCTGGAGGGGGAAGGTGGTCTCCATTTGGAGGCCAGATGCCATTTCCATTTCCTTGAAAAACTGCTCTGTGCAATAAATAACCCAGTCACCCTTCAGAAACTGGCTTTGAGGCTACGATAAGTTTTTAAAAAAAGTGAAAACTGTGACATGTTCTATGTGTAATGGAAACTAACCAGAAACTAAGATGTTAAATTAGTGGCAGGGCACCTTTGTCTTGTGGCTGGGCCAGACTGTCTGGCTGGCTTGGAGGCAAGAGCAGCAGAAAGTCTCCCCAGCCTCAGCACTGATGCTCTCTCACTGAGGTACCTGTGCTGGGCTTGCCTAGAAAGGGTTTGGTAGTGTGGGGGCTACACAAGTGGCTTCTCTGGAAGCTGCTGGAACATTCTCCTGTGCCTGACTGAGCCAATCCCAGCTGGCTGCACGATGGACCCACCACTGGGGGAGGGTAATGCTGAGAACAAGGACCTGAGCCCACTGTCCAGGACAAAATCATCACCTCTGCACAAGCAGCTGCTCAGCACCCACCTAAGATGAGCTTTGGAAAATGAGAAACCAAGTGTTTTCCATACTGAAAAGCAGGTTTGACCTCTTGTTCCTAAGGTCTGGGCAGACTGGACTTCAGACACTGCAGCACACTCCAGCATGGCAGGTGTTAAATTCTGTGTCCTTAACCAGAAAACCAGAGGCCCTACTGTGCTCAAAACCCAGCCCTGAGCTCGGGCTCTGTCACAGGGTTTGTGAATCACCTGGCAGCTCCCATGCATTCACTGGGCAGACACTTGCACAGCACATTATCATCCAAAACGTCTTTTCTGCTTTGATACTAGTCACAAGTATCTGTTTGTACATATGGGAACCACATTATATATTCCAGATGGAAATTCATCCTCGATTTCAGAGAAGGAAACGAGCTATTTCATACGAGATGCATAATTTGTTGTGTGAATATGAAATACGTGACTGCCTCACATGTTGTGAGCTAATCATAAATAAAAAAAAAAAAATAGAATGGAAAAGGTCCCATCTGTCTCTAAATCCTGTGATAGCTGTTCTCAGCTAACTCCAGCTCTGCCAGTACCTGGTACACACCCAGCAAGGAGAGGTTTCTGTGCCAGGGAGTTAGTGAAAAACAGAGGAGCAAACATGAAGCTACAGCTGAAGTTACATCCAAGGCAGTGAGGAAATGTCTTGGAGGGAATGGAGACCTTATGACACCTCTTCAGCTGACTGAAGTCATTCCCCAACTCTTCAAATTGTTCTTGACCTGCCTTTTTATCCAGGTTCCCCTGCAATTATCTTCTTAACATAATTTCTCTGCAGTTCCCTGAAGAGCCTTAATGGGATCACTGGGAGAGATCCAGCTGCACATTAGAAAGTGTGGGGGCAAAAAGAAGATGGGAATGTTGCCACTCACACTGGAAAGGCTGCAAGTTCAGCCTGGGGCTTGCTGGCCTCAGCAAGCTCTGCCACACAAATTCAGTGGATCTGACTCAGGTCTGACATGCTTTGCCCCTTCTGTCGTGGTCTTATTTATCTGCACCAGGTTCCTGAGCCTGACATTAAAGTTCTGCTGCAGTATCACCAAAGGAGCTCCTCCCCTGCATCCAAGGAGCAGAATTATTCCATAGGAAACAGCAATATTTGCCTGTTCCTCTCAGTGTGTTACTGCAACTGCTTCAGCTGGTTTGCCTCAAAAAATGAGACAGGTTTGAGACAGCAGCACAAGGTGGAACCAGGTTCCCAGGCCTGATAGGACATGTTCATGCAAAAGAAAAAGAAGCCCCAGCTCTCAGCTAGCAGCTACCAAAGCAGTGAGACCACTGAAACCCAGGTCATTCCTCTCTCTCTCTCCAATGATGCTCTACCTTAGATGCCATAGCTGAGTCCCCAAGCTTATGAGATGAATCTTTGCCATCCTACAGGTTTAACCCACTTACAGGATTACTTAAAATTGCCTGGATTAAGATAATTTTCTGTCTTGAGTCCATTTAACTAAGCAATGCAGATCACTGTAGATTAATCTCGTGTCCTTGGAGATTTATCCAACCTGGATTTTACCAGCACAGCCCTTACACCACCCTTTTAGAGGGTTCCAAATTGGCAGTTCCTTCAAGACTTGGTTCAGTATATACTTCAGTCAATTAAAGACTTAGGTACACTCAACAGGGTTTAGATCTGCTCCTTTTGGACCTCTATTAATTACAAATCATGTCCATCTTTTAATCAAGAGACCATGCATTAATGATATAAGAATTACCCTGTCTTGGCCAGCCAGGCTTCATGGACATCTTTCTGACAGGCTCTGTCCTCCATCACCCCCATGAATTTTGCCATTTCTGTTGAGAGAAAAGCAAATTAGCAAAGGAGTGAATGTGGACTTCTCACAGCTCCCAGAGATTCCTCCAAGTTTTTTTACCTTGTGCTTCCCATGCCTCCTCTGGTGGAAATCTTCCTGCACTGGGATGTGTCAGCTGACTGCTGACAGCAAAAATGGTGTCAGAAAATACCCAAAATGTGTAACGTGGAGAGGAAGGGGAAGGTGGGAAAGGTGCAGGACTGGCTCAGCATCTCACACAGCTTTGAGAAACTGGTCAGCTCTGGCTGTCAGCTTTAGCTGAGATTTTGAGATCCACAAAGGACAGCTGCTGCCTTTTCTGTGTCCTCCAAGTCTCACCCAATGGCCACAAGTGCTCAGGTAGAGCCATTCAATACAGAATCACAGAATTAACTAGGCTGGAAAAGACCTTTGAGATTATCAAGTCCAAACTGTGACCTCACACCTCCTCATTAACTAAACCATGGCCCTGAGTGACATGTCCAGTCTTTTTTAAACATGTCCAGGGACTCCAGCACCTCCCTGGGCAGACAATTCCAGTGCCCAATCTTCAGTGAAGAATTTTTTTCCTGAAAAAAAAACACCAGCAGAGTGAAAGCAGCATTTGCTCAGATGGGCTTTACCTCTGGCTCTGTCACCTCTTCTCTGGATTTGGTTGTAAATCCCTCCTGGATCCTTCACAATACGAGAGGCAGGGAGAGGGAAGAATTGCCTGGTTTAAAACAAAGCAGCTCATTCAAAAGCAGTTGTTTGCCTTGGGCAGCAAACTCTGACTTTTACAAACAGCAGACATGTCCTGGGGATTTGGGGTGACTGCTGCAACATTTTCAGGCTGGATAGTAAACAGCTAGGTAACCACTGACACTGCCCTGATGCAGGGTTTGAGGTTCCTTTCCTCTTCCCTGGGGAACACGAGCCATGATCCTGCTAGAGAAACAAATGATTAATCATAGCAGGGGTACCTCATTAAGATTTATTACAAACCCTTGTGATAGCTCAGGAAAACTGCTTCCAGGAGCCATCCAATAAAGCAGAATTAACAAGACAGCCCCTCAGATGGAACTGTGCTACCCAAATCCCTTTACACTGACCTGAGCCCAGAGCTGCTGCGACAGCCACAGCAGCTGCCCAGCATCAGCAGAGCTCTGCAACTTTCAGCAAGAATCAGGCACAGGGCTATAAAGCTGATGAACAAAGAGAAAGGGGGAAAACACAACTTTATGCCATTTGATTGCCATTTATGCACCATTCCACCTTGCCTTTTAGGAGGAAAACACCACACAGTGCACAGAAGTGGCCTTTGGTGTCGTGGGTGCAGCCCTGCTGCCTCACACCACTGCCACACGGGCTGCAGACAGTCCTGCCACATGATCCCAAAGCTTGCTCCCACCAGGAAAGACCACATGCAAGTCCTGGATGCACTGATGGCACCTGCATGGCCAGGCAGGCTGCCCACACACCTCGAGTTTCTGCACAGCCTGGATCAGTTTGCAACACAAGGCACAGCACCAGATCCCTTGAGAGCATCACTGCCTCTGAGAGATTCAGCAGCAGACTCCAGCTCCAGCTGGAGGAAAGAGAAGGTGACACCCAGCACAGACCTGACACCCAACATTTTGCCAGTTCTCAGAACCAGACCTTTCACTGTTTCCTTTCAAACTGAAAGTTTTGTTTGCCAATCATGTTTTAAAGAAAAATGGATGAGCACAGAAGACAAATAATCCCAAGACTCAAGCACAATGCTGGGGTAAAATGAAGCATTTCAGTTGTCCCAATATAATTTTGTTTTCCAGGAAAAAAACCTTATAACAGGTAACAAGGCCTCCCCATTTAAAGAGTGTAAACCCAGCACCCTGCATTGCCATTAAAGCAACTGAAAAGGTGCAGAGCCCAGAGCAGCTCCTTCCAAAGGTGAAATAACTGTTTCTGTGGTGAGCTCAGTGACTCGAGGGAAAGCTGCCCAGTGTGTGAAACGATCCAGGACAACATTTTTCAGTTTGTTTTTCCCATTGGTGCATAATGTTATCCAGCTCATACACAGCTGAACCAGATCATGCCTTCCAGGAAGATCTCCAGGTCTGAGGTGTAGCATCCCAGCTAGAATTAATTTCCCTCTTGTCCTGGTCAGTGATCCACTGGGTAATCACTGTGCTGCTCCACAGTTCTCCTTCCAACCTAACTTCAACATCCACCCTCTAGATCTTCTTCTGGTGCAGGGAATTACCTACCACTACCTACCTCACTGCCTGCAAACTTCATTTTCAGCAAGCCAAGCAGCCTGAGCCCTTTAAGCCTGACTCTCACTGCAGACCTTTACATCCCACCACAGCTGAGTTATCCTCCAACCTGTATCCAGGTGAATAAAAGCCATCATGCTGCTTGGAGGGTCAGAAGCTCTGTGCTTTGCCAAAGAGTGCTACCCACTGAAATTGCCTCAGATGTGAACACCAACCTGACAAAACGGAGGGGTGTGAGAAGGGCAGCATTGGAATGGGCTGCCCACACAATCCCTGTCCCTGGAAGTGTTCAAAAAATGTGCAGATGTGGTGCTTAGGCACACAATTTAATGGTGAATCTGGCAGTGTAGGACTCAATATCTTGGAGGGGTTTTCCAGCCTTTAATGGTTTTGTGACCCCATGAAGGAAATCCCAGTCTCTGCAGCTCCTCCAAGGCTTTCATGAGCAGCCACTTGTGAACATTGACTGATTTCAGTTATCCATCAGCTCATGCATGTCTGGCAATCTCCACTCTGTTGGGGAGCTCTGAAGTCTCTCCTGAGCTCCCTAACTCTGTGCCATGAGGCTGTGCAAGGTCTGTGGGCTGTGTGTGCTGTTTGAGATGGTTTCACTCAAAATGGCACCTGCCCATGGGGAAGAGAGAATTCTCCAAACAAATGGCTCATTATTTCAGCACTTGCATGGGAGGCGTCCAAGGAACGGTTTTCATCAACAAAACTCTCTCTGGGTACCACTGACAGCTAGAGCTTCCAGTCAAGGCATGCTGGGGTGAAAATCCAGGGAATGCCATTCCTTCTTGGAGCCAATTCCTTCAGTGTCAAATCACCAGCCAACAAAAACACATTAAAATCAATGCCCTTAAAAATGACAAGCTCCAGAAAAACACACCCTGAAAGCAGAGATGGTCAATCCAAAGCTGTTCATGAGGCCACCTCCAACTGCCAGGCTCCCTGTCACAATATTCCCCCACAGTTTTTCCCCAGTGAAATATGGGTCTCCTGGCTGGAGCCAGTGTGCTGCTGCCCCTTTGCTCAGGCAGCACTGCAGGAGTGTGGAGCAGGCTGTGCCTCACTGTGTTTGTTCAGTCCCAAGAAAGGCAAATCTCTTCCTTGACTCCCAGAGTCACTCTGCTGAAAGAGCATTCCTGCATGGAGGGGTCTTTATGTCTCCCCACAGGCTGTGCTGGTGGTCTCCCAAACCAGGCTGTGGTGTCTCAGCAGCAGTTCTAATTATGGAGCCCAAGGAAGCAGATAAACAAGAAGCTGGATGATTTTGGGAGTGAATTTAGGCTTGTGATAACAAAGGCAAGCCCTGCAGCCAGGAAAGCCTGCGGGAACACCACAGCTTCTCATCTAGTTTGATTAAGGCAAGCCATCAAGAACTGCTGAATCAGCCAAAGAAGTGAGCTGCCGTCCTCTGCAGAGCTCCAGTGACTCCCAGGGTCACATCCTGCTCTGCCAGCACCCCTGAAAACCCCTGGGACAGCAGCACTGAGCCCTCAGTGAGCCACCAATAAACCCAGCACCACGGGCTACTGCTCAAAACATGCTCAGCATCCTGCAACCCTCACCCCTCAGGCTTCCTGTGTCTGTCCCCTCAACCCACACCCCCTCCCTCCTGACCTTCCAGGACCCTTCCAGCTGAATCCAGACTCCCACATGTGCAGGCTGCAAAGTGCAGTGAGGCACAGACCAGGTACAAGAGGAGCAGCAGGGATAATTACTGCTTTAACTGGAGGCACGGGCTGGGCATTAAAATAAGCTGTTAAGGATAATGGTGGGTTGTCCACCTCGTGGTCTTTCCAGAGAGTGGAAAAGATGTTTCAGGCAGAAATGAGTTAGTGGGCTCAGTGCTGAGGTTAATGGACAGAAGTTTATAGTCTGCTGTTCACAGCAGGTCAGGCTAGAAAAGGCTTTAGATGTTTCCAGCACTCGTGTGTCCATACCTCTGAACAAGTAGTACAGAGGGTCTGTCTCCCAGGCCACCCCCCTTGTGAGTTCAATTATGGGGAAATTGAGGCAAGCTGATAACACAGCCAGGCTTTCCCCAGGGTCTGGCAGAAGGGGAACCAGCTCTTCTGTCTATATTCAACGCCCTGTGTGACATTCCAGCACTTTCTGAAATGCATCCACGTCGCTGCAGAGATCAAAACTGCCCACCAAGCACATCCTCACCCAGGAGCAATGGCTTGAGCCCAGGCTGTCCTCAGAGCTCCCAGGAAACATGGACAGTGGAGAGGGTGATGTTGGTGTGGGCAAATATCTGCTCCTTATCCCAAAAAAGCCCAGAGGATCATGGCCTGGGCAGGCAGCAGCAGCTCCATCTGCTCACCCTGTGCTGCCTCAGTCACAGCACCAGCTCCTGCAGCAGAGGAATCATCCTCTGGGCACCGAGAGCTCCTGCCTCAGCAAGATTTCTCTGATGCCTGTGAAGTAATTACCAACAGCTCTTCCCACTGTCCTCTAATGGAAGGTGGCCTCATTAATTACATTACACTGAGTCAGCTTAGCTTGCTCAGAGATAATCAAAACACTGTTAGTCTTTCTTCCAAAATAAGCAGCAAACTTGCTACGACACCTTGGGTTTAAATATTTCCCACTATGCCTCGAACTACCTGAACCTCATTTCCTGTGAGAATCAGTTCACCCACTCCAGCACCAGGCAAAGCACAATGTGGAGTTTTGGGGAATCCAGCAGAAACAGCAGAAGAGGATGGAACACTCCAGTTAGGCTTCAGTGAAGCTTTGGTATTGATACAGACATGCAGCACCCTGAAAGCACCATGAGCCCTCAGCAGTGCCCATATTTCACTGTGTGACCTCTCCTGGCCCCTGCAGGGTGCTGGTTCTGAGGAGGAACCTCCTGTGCTGGCTCATCAGCTCCCCCTAAATTAATGTGGTTGTTAATATCGACTAATCTCCGTATTGCTCGTGGTGCTAATGCCTTTCCCTCACCAGCTCCACAGTCTCCCCTTGCCTCTGCTCCATGGCTCCATTTACAGCCTAAATGTGCAAATGAGCCTCTTTAAACACTGCACAACATAAGCTGAGCTTAACAGAGCACTTCTACAGGCCCAGGTTTGTGCTTTCCCTTAAATATATTAAATAACATCATTTAGGTGACATTACTTATTAAATAATGTTATTTAATCCCTGTGGTTATTAGAGAAAGGCAAAAGGGCTGAATTACCTTCCAGAAGCAATTTTTTCTTTGATGTTATTTTAGGGAACCTACAGGAATTAGGAATGGGAACCATCTTATAGTAACTACTACATGGTAAGGAAGAGAGCAAAGCTTCTTTAAGGGATGAAGTATGGAATTTAGGAGAAATGGTCATATTTGAGAAAAGAAAAACTGTTTCTGCTTAGCATCTTGAAGATATTTTGAAATGTTAAAGTTTTTCCTTCCTATACATTTGTTTGAGACAAATCATCAGTGTTTAATTTCTAAGGGGGATTTAAATGGTCTCAGAGCATGCAGCTGAAGCAAAATGAATCAAACTAAACATTTAGGGTCCCCTATTTGTTCTGCTGAATAATCTTCCTCTTAGCACTATCAGAAAGAAATTAAGAAACATTTTTTAGTTTAACGACTAAAAGTAGAAATCAATTATTCAGAGTTCTAGTTCTGAGCTGTTTTGAAAAATCTACCTCTTTGATATGCTTGAGATCATTTAAAGATATTAAGAAATATGGTTGTGTGCACCAAATTAAAGGGAGCATCAAAATATCAGATGCAAAATAAAAGCTTTAAAACAAATCTCCATAACCATCAGTGAAAACATTTGACAATTATTTATATTTCAAATAAAACAGGTGATTTTTTCAATTAAAATGGAGATGCAATCTTTCTTAAAAGTAATGAAAATGCAAATACCCAATACTAGATAAATTAGTCTGGGAAAATGCATATATACAGAAAATAGGTCATGTTGCCCTGAGTGAAAGAAGGAGGGAAAAGCAGAAAATTGAGGGGAAAAGGCAAATTGAACTCAAATTCTTATTTCTCAACAGCATCCTTTAACAAAACCCACTCTTTATGTTTTCTCTACAAACATTGAACCAACAAGGAAAAGGTCACTGGAACCTGACCTCCCTTTAATAATACATTGGCAGTTTTTCCTTTAGAGGGAAAAACATTTTGTAAGAGCAAAGCCAAATAATCCCAACTAGATTAATAAATTACTTAAAAGAGAGAGCTGAAAAAGAAAGCCCCACAAATCAGGACAGTCCTTCTGTTTTTATTTTAGTACCTTTTGTTTTAGCCCCTTTTCTTAAAAAAAATTTAAAAAATGTGCATAAAACAATATTTGGAAATAATATTTGGAATATCACGGGGTGTTAGGGAAAACAGAGGAGCTGAGTCCCACTGGGCAGCCAAACAACGAAGCACTGAAGAGGCAAAAGCACTGCAGGGAGAAAACCCACTTTCCTCCTCTCCTTCTTGTTTTCACCCCTGTCTCAGAGGTCACTGGTTTATTTATTTAATTAAGCAGCTGGTTTGTTTATTTAATTAACCAAGTGGCACCTTCAGGGCTCGTTCCCCTCATGGTTATCCCATGGGAGAAGAGCTGCAGGGACATTCCATGCTGCTGGAACCACACGACATCAGCCCAGGTCTGCCTCTCTGCCAGGGATGAGACCAAGTTAACATAAACCTTCAAGGTTTCGGGTCATATTTTGGGAGGAAAAGGGGAGGAAAAGTCAGGTCAGAAATGGGCATTGCTGTCAGATGGGTCAGACATCCCTGAAGGCCCCAGCCAGACACGATTCCTTGGTGTGAACAGGGCACATTGTGGCTCTGTGACCTGCACCATCAACCCATCAACAGTCTGAATGAGGCAACAGCCCAGAGTTCCCACTACAGCACCAAAAATCCCCATGAGGAGCTGGTTCAGCAGCAGTTTCACTCCTCAGAGAGGAGTTCTGCCCTAGCAATGTCCACCCTGAAATACACCAGAAGCAAGAGAAGAATGGAGCACTCTGAGCTCAAGGTAACAGATTTAACCACAGACATGAACCATGAGATGAACCAGCCCTTCTCTCTGACCCAGGCACAAAACTCCAGGGACAAATTTCACCCTGGCCCCCCCCAGGAGAGCTGATCTTGCCCTGAGGTGGAAGCTGGAGCACCTTTGGCATCCCCTGTTCTCTAATCTTGAGCTCTTGCTAAGAGTGTTTTAAAAACAAAAAAAAATCCCAACCAACCAAAAGGCAGAAATGAATTCTTACTAAAATTCTTTTCATGATCACTGTGTAAATAATATTACAATAAAATGAGAGATGCAAATCTCCTTTAAGGCCTCGTTCACCAGACTCCTGCTCTTGCCTTTCAAACCTCAGCATCAGTAGCTTAGTCTTTCGTCTTCTACCCATCAATTGATACTTAAATAATGCATAAAACTGTCTTATTAAATGCATGTTGAATATTTATTTGGAAGCTCATCACAAGTTGAAAGATAACCTTCATTTTCAATTCCCTTTGGGATAATCAGCTAATTGGGTATCAGCTGAAGCTCAGCCTCTTCAGACTGCTGACAGTCAGCATGGGAGCCCCTCCTAACAATGCCTCAGCACCCCTTGAGGGGCTGGAGCTTTGTCCAACCTGAGCTAAGCCACAAGTTCCACACAAAAGTAAAGATAATTCACATGGTCACTGTCATCCACACCTTCAGTGCTTTTGGATTTGTCCAGACACAGGACAGAGCTCACCATCTCCTCGAGGTCACTGCTTGAGCCATGTCCTTAAATCAGCTCCTGGCAGAAATGAAGCAAGGTCTCAGGTTTGTTTGTTCCTCACACACTTTGCATTAAAGCATCTTGTGATAAATTCAGTTTGCAGAATTAGAGATGCTTTAATACAGCCTGGGCTGTTTCTGGTCTGACCAGTGGTGTTGTTTCCTGTACATCACCATCAGGGAAATGTGGAGGAAATCAGGTCAGCAATTATGGAGCAAAGGCAGAAACAAACACTATGTTCTGTTGAAGAATCCTCTCTCCTCTCTGAAGAGCACACTAAGGTTTGAAGGGCTGTTCCAGACCCCCTGCCTCAGCCTCACCATTGAAAGGCTGCTGGTAAATTGCCATTTATTCGGTTTTGGTTTATTTTATTTTATTTTATTTTAATATTTTATGTTATTTTTACTTTTATATTTTATTTTACTTTAATATATAATTTTAGTTTTATTTTCATATTTTATTTTCTTAATTTTTCCAATTTAATATTTTAATGTATTTTCCTTATTCTATTTTAATTTAATATT
>VZRH01007518.1:361356-407520 GCA_013397555.1 Urocynchramus pylzowi
AAAAGCTTTCGTTTTCTTTCCCCTCTTCTTTTTTGTTTTATTTTGGGGGCTTTTTTGACTCTTCTCCATCTTCCCTTCTTTCTTAGACAGAAAAGGGAGAATGAGAAAGTAAAAGCTCAGCCTTTCCCATACTTTAACTTTTTCTAAACTGCTCTGAGGAGCCATTTCTTCCAGGCAGGCCTCAGGTAGCCTTTGACATGTTTGAAAAACTCAATGCCTGTAGATTCCGAATTCTGTATTTCCAGCACCAAAGGTGTGAGCTGGTTTTAAAATCTAAGCCTGCAGCAACTCCTAATAAATTTCAAATCCCTGCAAAAGTCCTGTTGTTGGGAGCTGCTTTCATCCTTTCATTTGCAAGTTGCCTTCATTACTCCCTTCCTTTACATCACAGAAAGACTGCTGGTGACATCTCCCATGTACCAGGTGCAGAACTATAAACTCAGAGTAACTCCACTAAATTTAATGTGCTTAACGTGGCTACTCTGGATTTGTGTTGCTGCAAATGAGATCAGAGCCCTCCCAGCCACAGGAGCCAGAGGGAGGTCAAATGTTTTCCATGCATTACCTCCCTGTCAGCATGCTAATGCTCTGCAATTCTCAAATGCTTCTCCCCAGACACCACAGTTCCAGGAATGGCACTAAAAGCACTCAGAGCTCAAGGCAGAGCTCACACCAGAGCCTCCAGCTTCAACAAACCTTATCTTTGTGAGCTGAGAGAGGAAAAGATGCAGCAGCTTCCAAAAGATGGCAACAAACCCACGCTTGCTGATGCCACCACCACAGAATCACAGAGTATTTGGGTTAGAAGGGACCTCAAAGTTAATCTAGAAAATCCAAACAGGGCAGAGGTTTGGTCAGTGCATCTCAGTCTGTTTATATTGGAGGCAGTGAAGGTTGGTTGCTCCAGCTGGTCTGAAAACTGGAGACTACACTGAAAATGATAGTGATGCCTCAGGTTTAGCTTTTCTATTTTTCAGATTCTGTGCTTTAGTGTGTGGGTCTGGGCTTCATATCAGGGGATGGTGAGCTCTCTGCACAGAGCAGGGAGACAAAACAATTCCTGCTCCAGCTGGGCACCAAGGACAAATGATCCAAATCTCAGGCCCAAGAGCACAAACAACGTGGGCTGGAGAGAGAAAAACAAGCAGGGTGGGACTGCCTGGGCTAAAGCTGGAATGGGACAATGAACTCCAAGGTGCAAATGGAGCAGAACTCCTAAAAGTGAGAGCCCCCCTGAGCGGCCGTGCATTTTGGGGCCATTTTGGTTCATCTTGGGTGCAGCCCTGGCTGGGCTCTGGTGCTGCCCAAGGTGGATCCATGGAGGAGATCCTTTGGATAAATCCCTGCTTTATTCTTTAACTCTGTCCAGCCTCTGCTCTAGCTCAGCCTGCACAAGGCATCAATACAAAAAAAACTCACAATACTCCTCTGCTTTGCCTTCTTATTAGCAAACATAGCTGCAAGGCATGATTATGGGTGCTCATCATTTCCATTGTAATTATGAGGAATTATTTGTAACACTGTTTTAAATTTGCCTCTCAGTAATTCACTGAAGAAAATCTGACTTATGCTGACTTCATTATTGTGGTCTTGGTGTCAGAGAATAACAGAATTGGTTGTTTTGACCAGTTGAGCAGACTCATTTTTTTTGTGGGGCAAAAGGATTGCAATGACTGCAAAAAAGAGCAAGAAATGAGGTTTTCAAAATTCATTAGGTCCAATATTAATTTCACAGTTTGGATTTTTTAAAAAAAGTACAGACAGTTTAGTTTAGCAGATAAAGCTGTCTCTAACCTCTGCTATTCTGAACTTCCAGGATTTCACCAAAATGTGCAAGAAGTTTCTTCAGGTCAGTTTTGGGACAGCTTTGCTTTTGCACTGAATCACAGAGCTCCAGATCTCAGAGGTCCAAAACAAATACATTCTGAATTTTAGCATATATCTGGCTTATTACATTCCTGAGAAAGAGTCCCAAGATGCTACTGACAGTGAACTGTGGAGTGCTTCTCAGGGGCAGCATAAACATCTGATTTATTCAGGCCATTCCCCTCTTAACACTTAATGCTTGACAAGATTCTGATAGGGTATTTGAAAGAAAAAAAATACTGGGTAACCATGAAATGAAAGGCAATCATATCTACATTTACACAAGGCACTAACTTAAATTCTGGCCTGTTCAAATCATAAATTTTCTTAATATTAGTTAGAACTTTTTATTTTGATGTGATGTAATTGCCTGTGAATATCTGCAGTACAGTATCAAGTTTTAAAGCTGCTGAATGTTTCTTAGCCTCAGTTGTTTACACAGCTTTGCCAAACTTTAATGATTTGAGATGAGATTTTACAGGTGAACAATCTGCCTTCAGCAATATTTTCTCTTTAATTTATATCTAAAATGACCTGCCTCTTTCTTGGATGAGGATAGAAACAAAAATAACTTTTAGCTAAGTTAAACAGTTCAAGCAAATTTTTCCTTAAAAACTCTTCCCTGCCTTTTCCAATTTGGACCAGGCCTTTTATTGGGGATGTCCTTCAAAAAATATGGGCAACCTAAGAGCTTTTGTAAAGCCAGGGTTTGCATGAGCTCAGAAAAACCTGCTTTTGCAGAAACCTCAGCCCATTTGGGGCACGTTCAGCCCAGAGCACAGGGATGGAGTTGGGCTGTTCCCAACTCCAGTGACCACTGCAATCCACACCAGCCTGGGGCTGAGGATGATGGTGGGGTCTCCTCTTAGGAGTCACTCTGTCTGAACTCACCATCCCTCAGCAGAGCATAAAAAAAATCCTTGTATGCTTCTGATGCCTTAAGTTTTAGCTTTCATATTTCCCAGACTCTGCACTGCATTGGTAAATAACTCTGAACTCCATATCAAGTGGCAGCAAGTTCTCCTCCCAGCTCAGGCACACAGAACAATCCTTTTCCAGCCCCACAACCAAGGACACCGCTGCAGCTTCAGCCCCAAAAAGGGCAAACAACAGGGAATGGAGGAGAGCAACCTGGGAGGGTGGGACTGCATCACCTGGAGCTGGGATTGGACACTGAACCCCAGGGTGGAAATGGACCAGAACTTATAAAAGGGTGAAAACTCCTGACTGGGATCCACCTTGGGTGCAGCCCTGGCTGGGCTCTTGCACTGCCCAAGGTGGATCCTTTGAAGCCTTTTAAATAAATCCCTACTTTATTCTGATAACTCAGGTTTTAGCTTTTATATTTTTCAGATTCTGTGCTGCTTTAGTGTGTGGGTCTGAGTTCATATTAGGGGATGGTGAGCTCTCTGCACAGAGCAGGGAGACAAAACAATTCCTTCTCCAGCTGGGCACCAAGGACAAATGATCCAAATCTCAGGCCCAAGAGCACAAACAACGTGGGCTGAAGAGAGAAAAACAAGCAGGGTGGGACTGCATGGGCTAAAGCTGGAATGGGACAATGAACTCCAAGGTGCAAATGGAGCAGAACTTGTAAAAGTGAGAGCCCCCGTGAGCGGCCGTGCATTTTGGGGCCATTTTGGTTCATCTTGGGTGCAGCCCTGGCTGGGCTCTGGTGCTGCCCAAGGTGGAGATCCTTTTAATAAATCCCTGCTTTATTCTTTAGCTCTGTCCAGCCTCTGTTCTAGGCCAGCCTTCACAAGGCATCAATTCCTTTATCTCTGTCTAGTCTCTGTTCTAGCAGCCTCTCAAGGCATCTCTGCTATCAGAGAAGTTTCTGTGACCCAGTCCTGCTCTGAAGGGCACCAAGATCAGGTAAAAGAGAAGTCAGTGCTGCCCATCACTGGGCACGTGGAGGAAAGATCCTTATGAAACCTGCACCAAATGAACCCTCCTTGCTCATGCTAATGAGAAAACCCAGGACATGATTTCCACTGGATGAGGACATGAAGTGTGGAGCTTTCAGGCTGTGGTGGGTTCAGTGCTGGCTAATTGCTAGAGTACTCACTAGAATGTATTAATTTATTTCTTGTTGTGATATAGGATTAGGAGAAAGGTAAAGCAGGCTTAAAACTTTAAAAGGGTATAAAGAAAAATTTATTAGCAATAACTAAATGAAAGAATAATAAGAATTAGAACAAAAAATTTAGGACACTTCTCTCGACAACCTTTTCTTTCTTACTGACAATGTAAAGAGACAAAACTTAAGCACCAGAAGCACCCAAGCACAGCATGGCCAGGCCCAGGAGCTCTGATATCCTTGAATGGGAGCTCTGATATCCCTGTTCTGAACCACCCACCTGAATCCCTCAGAGGGAAATCAACAGCCTCAAAGCCAGGCACTTCCCATCAGTCAGCCCCACTGTGTCAGGGGTTTGGCACTGAGGAAGTCAGAATGCCTGGCTCAGAAACCCGGACCAGCAAAGCCAAAAAGAGCAGACTGACCTATTAAACCCCCTACAAACAGCACTGCAGGAGCCTTTCTGTTCCCTGAGTGTTTGGCAGACCTTGAGCAAGCACTGGAGTCAGGCTGGATTCTGGAAGCTGGCAGAACTGGGGGGCTCCTTTCTGCTTTGAGCTGCCTTGTTCCCTCCAACTCTGCACACACCCACAAGGACTTCTCATGGTATCTGGGACCATGGTCACTGAAAATAAAGCACACAAGAGGAGCTGATGGACTGGAAAGCAGCTGGTTTTATGTTGCAAGGGAAGGCACTGAAGCATTTTTCCTTTCTTCTTCTGCCTTCCCTCTGCTTTTTCACTCCCTAATTCCCTCTTTTCTCAACCCAAATCCCTTAATCTCAGTGCTGATAATTGTAATTACTCTAATACCTCGCCAATTGAGCAGCTCAGAAATGTCCATCTTGGGCTGGTCCGCTTTGTGGTGAGGAAGAATGAATATGAAAAGCACATGGGCTCCTCCAGAATTTTAATTTAAACCAAATATGGAGTCAGGTCCAGAGTAATGACATTTCCACCAAAGGCTGCATTTTTGGGGGGGGTTCTGAATCCACATTACTCTTTAATCAAAGAAGGAAAATGGTGATGGGGGGTGACAGTTGGAAAAGCTGATGGAGAAGGGCTGGATTTTCTCCAGGCTCTACTGTTCTGACCCACACCCAGAACTGTGGTTAACAAATCAGGGACATGATTGCCCTCTTCAGCTGCTGGACTTTGGCAAAATATTCAAGGATTGTGGGTGGTCAGCACAGAAATCACTGCACAGCCTCTTCCAAGGAGAAATGGCACACAAAAAGGCAGCTCAAAAAGTGTCAGTGAGAGCAGGGGCTGCGGGGTGGGAACTTCTTTCCCAGGGCAAAAGAAACCTGTTTCACAAGCAGCAGAGGGATGATGGGCCTTGGGAGGAGCTGATGAGCTCATTAATGCTTGAAGTGGGTCAAAACTTTGAAGTCTTTGTGGGGCAAGTCAGGATGGGAATTAAACAGCAGCGATTGCAATCTGAATTTGTACTGCTCTACACCTCAGCTACACAGGACATTGGCTTTCCAGTCATGTACCCAATTAGAGATTGTAATTTTTAATTAATTTCCTTAGCGGTTCTTGAAGGACCACAAATTTGTCTAACAAGACAACCCACTTACTATACAGCCCAGCATGTTTCTGACTGCAAATATTCAGGGCTGGCTCCCTTTTTCTGTCTCCACACCAGTGATTCTGAGTCCACCAAATGTACAACAGGTGAGACAGGTTTGACTAGAAATTCAGAGCCACAAGTGGATCTGGTTGGTAGTTTTCCAACTTTCAGACATCATGACTTTCTAATTTACTTCACACTGAGTTTTCTGCACTGAGTTCTTTGCTCACTCCTACCAGATTTGGGGATTTGGGGGGAAAATGCTCTAATTGTTATTTAACCATCAGTAAGGCATTAGTGAGATAGGGTTTATGAATAAAAGGACTTTTAATTGAGTATACAAGCCCAGGAAGGCAGCCATCAGTGATTCCCCACACTATCCAAGCCCAGGAGTGGCTGCCATACATGGAGCAGCTTCACCACCCCCAGCAGCTGCTTCTGCCCTCAGCAGTGGGGATGTGGAGCCCACAGCTCATGGGAAAGCCAGAAGCAGCTGGAGTACAAACAAATGAAAATCCAAAGGCTAAGAAAATCTCCAGCCCAGGATGAGAATGAGGTGACCCTCTGCAGGGACAAGGTGACCTGTTTTTACCCCATTTCTGATGGTTCTGATCCTCTGAGTCCCCATGCAGCCGCACTGTGAAATCCATTTGAAACATCAGAGAGAGTTTGTGCATCAAACTAAAATGAATTCTTCTAGCAAGCCAGCCCCCTTACAGGCCAGCAAAGGGCTCCTGCTTTCTCTGCTACACCATTTCACTGCCCTTTGCCTTGTCAGCTCACGTTCTTCACGGAAATCAAGCAAGCATTTGATTCCCTTGAAAATCCAAATTGAGATGCTCGGGTTTATTTTAGTCCATTTTCTTAAGCCCAAATAGAAAAAAATAGGTTTATCCACATAAATAAAAAAATAATAACCTGCCATTTAAATCCTGTTCAGTCAATTAGCTCAGTGCCTCGCTCTGAGCTAATGCAATAGTCTTTCTTTGTTTGCTCCTATTTATACTGCTCTTTAAAGTTCATTAACATCACTGCTGCTATCTCACACAGAACAACTGTTCAAAACATCAGTGTCATGCAGTCGAGAAATTTACGCTTTGAAGTTCCCTCCTTTACTCATTTTTATTCAGCTTTTTTCTCTTGTTTTTCTTTTTTTCTTTCTTTTTCTGTATTCCTCCCCCCCCCCTCTCCCTTAATGACTAAACCAGTTTTATGCTCTTCACAGTTATTCCAAAATCTGTTCCTCCTGACACGGAGCTGATACATCATCCCTCGCTCATAGCCCTTTTTCTCATTTCCATCATTTCTCCCCTCACTCGCTTTGGCTCTCTGCTAAGTCCATCACAGCTTTGTTTTTATATCCCTGTCGCTGTATTTTACAGCCCAGTAAAACCTAGAAAGCTGCTTCAGAAAAACACACACATGCCAGCCCTTTGATGTTTGTGTTTGTGTGGCAGCTCGCTGGAACGTGATGGAGACAAAGCCACCAGCCCTGGATGCATCAGCAGGGCAAGGGCAGGGACAGGGGGACAGGAGAACAGGGGGACAGGAGAACAGGGGGACAGGAGAACAGCCCTCCCCACCTGAGATAAATCACCTTTTTGCCCCAGTTCCCCCCTGCACAGTGAATTGCTGCTGATTTTGCAGAGTGAGAAGCTCCACAGGACAGATGTTGATTTCCCCAGGGTATCAGTCCTGGGAGATCCCTGCTCCCCTGCACAGTGCCAAAAAGCAAGAGGGAGCATCTCCAGCCAGGGAGAGCTGCTCAGCAGGGACAGACAGCCACAGCAGAGCCTTGGCAAGGGCAGAGTCAGGCCCAGGGGCAGGTGGAGGATGCTTGTAAAAATAATGAGGCTGGAAGCTGGCTGGAGCAGGATGAGCTCCACTCTCCTGCATCCCAAGGACTGAATTTGACAGTTCTGCAGCAAAAACCTGTCATCCAGGACAGTCCTGCCTGTCCTCCATCTGCAGGGAGCCATGGGATAAGGCTTCCAGTGGAACCTAGAGATTATCTCCACTGTGGCTAAGGAATGTTCAGCTGCCATAAATCCATCCTAAGGGAGAGGAGGGAGCCCACCCCAATTCCAAACCTTGTCCTGACTTGCAGCAGGGTCCCCCCATGCCAGACCTAGGAGAGGAGCTCTGCCCCAGAAGCTTTTGTGCCTAAGCAGACAACTCAGAGGAGTGTCTGTTCTAGGGTCCAAAAAGAGCCCAAAATTAATGAACATTAAAAAGAGAATTATTTTCAGAGTGGTGCTGTACCTGGCAGGTAACACTGCCTCTCCTGGGACCTGCACAAAGGCTCTGGGAGGAGAAATGTGGATTAATTCTGTATATATCCATCGAGTCCAGATCACAGACTGCCCTGTTTTACCCAGCAGGCTGCTCTCTCTTCTGCTGGTCTTCAACAGATTTTCGAGGCTTTTAAAGACAAAATAACCTGTATGGTTATTCAGCAACACATCAGTAGATCATTTTAGTTGCCTATGCTCAAATTTTGTTTTGAATGAAATAGTTCAAAACACTGTTCAATCTGAACATAGGTTATACCACTCTGTAATTCTGTACCTATGTCCTTTAGAAAGTGATATTTCCCACTCCACCAGAAAAACTGGAGAAACTTCTGCACTGAGAATGAGCAGAAGACCTCTGTCAGGAGCCAGGATTGGTTTTCAGCCTGCAGCAATTAACGAGTGCTGTAGACCATCACTTAATATGATACAAAGAGCACTGCCAAATCTCAGGATTATATCTGGAGCTTTACTCTCAGGTCCTCTGTGTCTGGAAACATGTGATTCCAAGAAAATCTCAGCTTTAATTTATTTTTTTTTTTAATGTTCTTCTGAATTTTATGTCTGCAGAGAAAATCCTGAAAACATGAAGAGTAAAGGCCATCAAAAGCAGAACAAAGAGTTCTGTATTAATATTTTCTGTATTTATATTATATATTCTATATTCTATATTCTTATTAATATTATATCAATAATGTATAATTAATAATATAACTAATATATATAACTATTATATAACTAATAATAATATAATTAATAGTATTTATATAATATTATATTTTCTGTACTTATATGATATATTATTAATATATTCTGTATTTATAAACTTTTTCTTCTAAGCAGTCTCTGGAGTTGAGGACCTGTTTCATGGTATTTTGGTGACCATTGGATGCTGTGAGTTGTCCCTTAGTAGTTTTAAAAAGAGTTCTGGCCCCAGCCCAAAAGGTCAGCAGGGAAACTTCACCACCAATGTGTCGCCACCACACACAGATGGAACACCACCCAACTTTGCTGTGTCTTCTGAAAGATGAAAACACTATTTTCACCTCTAAAACTTGGGTAACACGAGCTGGGGGACTCTCTAATTTGTCTTAGCTGAATGCAGCAGCAGTCAAACAGCTCCTGGTGCCCAGGTTCTGTGCCCAGCTCTCTCAGCTTGTTCACCCCAAATGATGTAAGAATTTGAAGGGCAAATTCTCCCTTTCTGGAGGGCTCAGGGACCCTGAGGAGCCTGCTGCCCAGGCAGACACGCCAGCAGTGCCACACTCAGCTCTCCCCACAAGCTGCTGTTGTCTCACTCCTCTGATGACAGCTTGGGAGCAGCAGAGAAATCTAATTTCTCAACATCAGATTTACAGCTGAAGTGGGCCCCTGTGACAAGGGAAGGCATTGTGCTTATTCAAGCTGATCAAGAACCTGAGAGCAATTTCTATGGAAAAAAAAGGTCTGCTTTAATAGAAAGATATTGAAAGTGAACTCACAAATTGCTTTGGGTTTCAGGTGAACAAAGCACATGAAGGATTTGATTTTCAGCTGCTTCCTCTTTCTTCTTTCCCCAAAATCACACTGTTCTCAACAGGAATGTGGTACACAAACAGCTCTGAGAGCCACAAGACATTGCCCAGACCTCTGTGCTCCTCATTTTCACACAACAGTGAGAGCTGCTGGGGTTTGATCCAGCTTGTACAGGAAAAAGCGTCTCCCACACAATGCCCAACAAAAACTCAGTGCCACCTATTACACCAGACCACTAAAACATGGTGATAACAGCAAGAAGGCAGCAAAACACATCTCCAGGAGCTCACGTGGGCCAGCACAGGCAGCAGCACCCCCCTCAGCAGTTTTGGAGGCCAAGGGCATCCAAAAAACCCCACAGCACAGGGAGTGATGAGCTCAGAGCTCACCCCCTGTACAGCACACCAAGGGTTAACAGCAGAGGGCAATAACTGCACTATCAATTTTGGCCAGTTTTTGCACAGCCTTCTTGAGATATTCTTCTCCAGGGTCTCAAACAGGAGCCTGAAGTACAGGGTGGAAAATGAGCAAGGGTCTATGGGGTGGACATTGAGCAAGGTTCTGTGGGGTGGACATTGAGCAAGGGTCTATGGGGTGGACAATGAGCAAGAATTTATGGGGTGGACAATGAGCAAGATTTTATAGGGTGGACAATGAGCAAGAATTTATGGGGTGGACAATGAGCAAGGGTCTATGGGGTGAAGAGTCCTGAGCAGGTACTGCGCCCCAAAAACCCTGGAGAGAAATTCTGGGTTGAAATGCCTAAACCTGCAATGGGGTGGAAAGGTTTCTGCTGTGCTTATGGTCCCCTGGGTTGGGTCCTAAATGTTTACCACCCTGGTTGGAGGCCTGGGATTCAGACTGGCTGACAGTGAAGGTGCTGATGAATTTCAGAGAATGCTGATGAATTACAGAGCATTTCCAGCCACAGTGAGCCCTCCTCTGATCCACTGAGCTGTGCAACCAGCAGGGACAGACCCCACACCTCCCCTTGCTAGCCTCCCACAGTGCTATGTGTCACCTAAACATACAGACAAAACCCAAACTGATAGGTTTGCCATCAAACATCTCCAGCTGCAAAAGCAGATACCAATTCCCTGTCTCCTCAGATACCAATTCCCTGCTTCTTCTCACCCTCCACTTGCCAGTGCAAGGTGAGTTCTTGTTGCAGTAAGGTAGAAAAATTATTAAGAAAAGCCTTATAAAATCAGCCTTATAAAATCTGGCTAGCCAGTCATTTCTTCTAAGTCAAGCTGGCCCTCTGCAAGTTCCCATGTGAAAGCAATCCTGGTGTGAGCAGTTCATTAACATAACAATCTATTCCTGGGTGAAAAACAACTTCCACCTATATAAACTGGTTTTAGACCATTAGACAGAAAAATGAAAACTATCTCTCACAAACAACTTTTCCTGCACGTACACACCAAGAGTTTGATTGACCAATTAATACAAGATAATAACCTGTTACTAACCAACAAAGTAATTAGCAAGAAAGCTCCTGACCAATTGGAGTCACCCACAAGATCTGTAAAACTGTATAAAAAGGAGTGAATAAAGAATGGGCTTTTTCCACCATGAAGAAAATTGCGTCCTGTGTGATTTATTCCCATAAGTTCTCTTCTAGCTCCACACTGGTCCTGGCAGTCCCCTGGCCATGATGAGAAACCACAGCACAAAAATAAACCCTTGGTGGACATTCACAGGCTCTTCCATGCCCCTCAAACTCCTCTGGAGGACTCCCTCAGCAGCACTGCTCTCACACAAGCCCCTACTCCAGGACATGGATCTTTGCACCCAGTAGCAACACTAAAAACAGGATTTTGGGGTGTCTAGACCAGGCAGGCCACCAGCTCAGGAGCTTCTGGTCAGGAGCCTGCACGTGAGCTGAGAAGTGGACAAGGAGCAATCAGAGCTAACACTGCAGAAATATCTCTGAGAATAATCATGTCCTGAGCTCCTAGCTTGATGCTTATGAAGCCAAAGCAGGCAGCAGTCCAGACAGAGGCACTGGGAACAGTGCACAAGGAGCACACACAGCCCCTGCCTTGCACAGGCAGGACATAAAACAGAAACACTGAATTTATCCCACTCCAGACTGGGCTGGACTGGGCTCCTCCCTGTGCCTGGTGGATTAGAGGCCACTCACAGTGCCTCTCACAGCAAGGCTCAGTTTGCTCCCAAGGAGTTTATTCTGTTTGCAGTTTCTCATACCTGCTAATCTTCTTCAGCTGCTGCAGGGTAAGGGTCAGCCTGAGCCACGGGCCACAAGGCCTGCCAGTCTCTGCTCATCTCCTGCCCTCCTGTCACCCTGCTGCTGCTCATGGAGGCAACACAGTGAAAACAGATGGGTTTGGATGCCCAGCTCCAGTGCTTCCTTCTGTGGGAATGAAAATCAGTGGGAATGTTAAAAGTGGGAATGTTAAAAATGGGAATTTTATTTGCTTGAATGCAAGTTCAGATGGTGAATCAGAGCCAGCTTGTCCAGGGGACTTGCATGTGGCTACAGCCCTGCCTTGGGCATTTCCAAGGGCCCCAACTGCTCCACTTTGCAGCTTGAAAGTCCTTTCAAAGTAATTTCTAAAACCTCATAACTGCTTCCAGAGTCCACACATTCCTTCTGCCTTGCATAAAACTCCAAAAATCCTTTTAAACAACAAAACCAGCAAGGGAGCACTCAGAAGCAACCTGACAAAAACTAGAAAGCCCTTGTTCTCCTGCAGCCTCAGGCCAGTTTCTGGGAAGAAGGCAGGGTGTGGACTCAAGGCAAGGGGTCCCAGAGCAGGGACCCCTTTTCTTGGTGAAGAAAGGTCTCTTTTCTTTGTGAAGAAAGAGATTCCTGTTTCCAGCACAGCAAGGTGGCCATGTCTTTTTGGCCCTGCTGATGCCAATTCCCTTGGCTCCTGAGCCCTCTTTCTCTTTGTGCATCCTCCAGGAAAAGTGTCTCCCACACAATGCCCAACAAAAACTCAGTGCCACCAGACTACTAAAGCATGGTGATAACAGCAAGAAGGCAGCAAAACACATCTCCAGGAGCTCACGTGGGCCAGCACAGGCAGCAGCACCCCCCTCAGCAGTTTTGGAGGCCAAGGGCATCCAAAAAGCCCCATCAGACACGGTGCCTCTTCCATACAGAACTCTTCCCATCGCGTTCTCCAGGCTGCCACTCTGCCACAGACCCAGCAGGACAGAAAGGGTGAACATGGCCAGAGGTTTCTGATGACAAAGCCCCTGCACTCTGACAGAGAATGGACCTAGATCTTTCATGGCAGTCCAGAGTGAAAAATGCCTCCCAACAGTACTCATAAAAGGAACATGAAAACTGCTTTTCACCATAATTCCCCTATTTTTCCCCCTTTCACTTGTCATGCTCTGAAGAGTGAATAACTTCAGATTCAATGGAAGAATGGAGAGCAGGACACCAGGAGTGACTCACTTACTGCTGCCATTCTTTTCACTGAGTTTTCCTCCCTTTTGAACATGGCCCTGGCTGGTTTCCCAAGCAAGAACTGAGTGAGCTGACTGTTCATCCATCTCTTTCTAAATTACTTCTGTACTGCATTGAATAATTGTGCCTCCATTTTACTCCAGGGCTAAAGGTGACTAACTTAAAGGTGATTATCTTTTGTTAATAGCCTGCATTACTGAGAAAGATCTCAGAATTACCTTTGTAATCCTTCCCCACACTTTAATGTTGCTATTATTATTAATACTGCTCTTTAAAACATTTTTCTCCTGTCATGTGGAAGCAGCAAGTGCTGCTTCTCAAAGAGATGGTGGAAAGGCTGCCTGATACTATCAAGCAGAAAGAATCCAGGGCATCACACCACTTTTTTTTTTTTCCCTTGAAAGTGGTGGGGTTCAAGTCCAGTCATGAACTAGAGGCATCATTTGATCAAACTGATGCAGAATGGCTGCAGCCAGGTTTCCCCAGTCAACATGGATGCCACTGATCTGGGAGCAGGGAGGATTTGTACAGTACATCTTATCTCTTAAATAAACCCATTTTCACCCTGCTGCCCCACTGATAGCCCTGGGGGCACTGGCAGCCTTTCTTTCACCTGCTCCACACTGGGATGCCATCCCAAATCAAGTGTTTGCACCCCAACTTCAGGGGCAGCATCAGTGGCTGCAGGTTTTTCCCTCCTCAGGTTTCAGAGGAGCTCATCAGCATTGCTTCAGGAGGATCCTTCCCCAAGCCAGGTCACACAGGGCTCCTGAAACACCCCATCAGGAAATCCCAGCACACCATGAATAATCGGTATTAGGCTTACATTTTTCATGGCCCTGACTTTCTGCAGTGTCTGCTCTAACCAATCTCATTTGTCAAGCTTTCCCCACGTTGTCTGCTGAGCACTGAGCCCCAGCATTGCTGGGTAGGTGTTTGTGAGCACTCAAAGGAAGGCTCTGCAAGGACTCTCTGCCCAGCACCACTCCTTGACCACCCTTCCCGTGAAGAAATCTAAAATCTAAACCCTGCTTGGTGCAACTTTAGGCTTTTTCTTCTTGTCCTGCCTCTTGTTTCCTGGGAGCAGAGTCTCACCCCCACCTGGCTCCACCATCAGGGAGCTGTACAGAGCCAGAAGGTTCTCCCTGAGCCTCCTTTGCTCCAGGCTGAGCCCCCCCAGCTGCTCCTCATCAGATTTGTGCTTCAGCCCCTTCCCCAGTTTTGTTGCCACATTCCAGCTTAGCCCAGGTCAGACTGGGAGATGGGACTGTGTGGGGCTACTGAAATCCCTGGAAATGCAGTTTCACTGCCTGCTCTGACCTGGATCTGGGCTGGAAACCAAACTTACATGTCAGAAATGCAAGAGGCCAACTCCAGAAGGAAAATGTGCCCCACCAGGCACAGTCTGCTTCTGCCATCTCCCCTTCAGTCTTGCCATGCACAGGGAGCCAGTGTCAACTTCTGCCAAAAAACAAAAGACCCTGAGCAACACCCTAAAATGAAAGGAGCTAGGGGAAAGAACCCCAGCCTCAAGAAAGCAAAGGCAGCAACACTTGGCAATGGAAAATCAGAAAATCACACCTAAATCTGTGTAAAGCCCACGTGTCCCCAGCCCAGGGTGGCTCTCCAGGGAAGGGAGAGCCCCACTCCAGGCTGGGAGCACCTTCCCCTGCCTGATGAGCTGTGCAGTTATTCAACAGCTCGTGTCTGCCACTGCTAACAGCTTTACACACATCCACCACTTCCTCAGTTTGCTGTGCACAATGGCCATGGCTGATGGCCTCATTGCTGAGCAGGAATCCCACTCTGGGACCGACTACAGAATATTTAAGATTAATCATTGCACTTGTCAGTTGATTAAATCCACTCAGCATTTGGCCTCTCATCTTGTCATGCCCATTTATATTAAAATCATCAGGGCTTGCCCTGCCCAAAGCTCTGGATCATTCAGCAGAGGCTGGGCTCAGGTGGATAAAGTGCTGCTGTATATCTCAGCCCTGAAAATAACCTTTCAGCTGGCTTCCACTGTGAAACCTGAATTTTTGTGGCTGCAGTCAGGCCAGAGATCTCTCCAGGATGTTTGTTAAACTGCCCAAAACAGCGAGCCAGGCAACAGAGCAGTAACACAAAACCCCATTTCTCATACTGGTTTTCAAGCAGGGTTAAACAAGTCAAGGGAAATGGTCTGAGAGGCAAGAGGGAAGAAAAATATATGAGAAATGACATGTAAAAATGTCTCTTTGAGAAAACAGTGCTTAGTTCTGAGAATAAAAATCTTACTAGAGTCAGAATAGTCCTTCCCTGAAGCAGAAATTTTTCCAGTGTTCCCATAAAAATGAAAGCCATAAAACAGATTTTCAATTCCAAAACATACACATTTTCAACTGAAAAGCTTTCAAATGTAAATAGTTCTGTTGAGCCATGATGTTCTGGCTTTGAGTTACTGCTAAAGCATGGATGCTTTTTGAAAGCAGCAGATATATTCAGCAGAAATTTGTATTTAATTAAAATACTTCTTTTATTTTATTTTTTTTTATGAAAAAAAAGTTTTGGCAGGGAAGTTAGAACAGGCTTAGCTGTGGTAAGGACATTTGAGTGTGTCCAGGACTGACTTTTCTCCTCTGAATATCTGTCCTTTGGCTTCAATGGGACTTTGCCCTGCACAAAAGTGGTTTCAACCTACAAACACCCCCATGAGCTGCATTTTTGACACCCAAATATATTTTTAGTGACAGGAAATCTTCAAGTAGTTCACTAATTCAGTGCAGCATCCACATTTTGATAAGTTGTCTAAAGCTGCAAGACCTAGAAAACAAGACTGATAATCTCAGGAAATATTCCGTCTGACTTCCCCTAAAGCTTGTAGCAAAACCACAAGAACAGATTTTCTTCAAGGTATTTGGAAACCTCAGCTCCCAGCTGGGCTGGGGAAGGGCAGAGGCAGAAGGAAATGAAAATCATCTGGGGAAATGTTAATGTTCTATCTGCTTAAGGCCTCGTGGAAGCCTCTGTCTGGATTTGGGTGGGAGAAAGAGGCAAGGGCAGGCTCAGGAAAGGAAAGGGATCAGAGGCAAAGATGCTGTTTGCATTTCAGCAGAAAGCTTCAGCAAGCTTAAATTTCAAAACGGCTGGGAAAGGTGAAATTAGACCAAAGACTGTCCCACCAGCAGCTGTGATGGTCTGAACTGGTAAAAGCTCTAAAGCAGCTGAGTTTAGGGGAGGATGAAGAATGCCACCCAGCTCTGTTCCTCAGGCTCACACCCAGTCTTTAACCTCAGCACAAACATGCTCCTGTCCAAACTGAACAAACGAGCAAAATTCTCTCTGAATGGGGTGCAAAAGGAGAGTTGAGTCTTTTCACTTTTTAAAAAAACCCTCTCCAATTACTGCATGAATGCAAATTACATGTAAAGGAGGCCTGAACTACCTAATCAAGCCCTTTCCTGGCACCAGGAAGTCAGGTGCTCAACATCCACATGGGGTTTCTGGGAGTTTTGGCAGCTCCCAGGGATGGAACCATCACTCAGGATTGAAAAAACCTATAAGGCCATCAAGGATGCCACTGGTCAGCACCAACACCACCTCTGAGCTTCTACAACCTCGTGGTTGGCTCCCCCGCAGCATGTTGGCTGAAGATAACATGAATTACAGGTCAGATGTACAGCAAATATTTTGATTTAGAGGGTTGAACTGTGGCAGAAATGCCTGTGCAGGTGGGAGGGAGCAAGGGAGGGGTTCCTTCCTCAGCTCCCTCCATCTGGTAAAAGAAATCATTCAGTGCCAGGCAGAGGGGAGCAGCTGAAGGAGCTGGGGGGGGCTCAGCCTGGAGGAAAGGAGGCTCAGGGGGGACCTTCTGGCTCTGCACAACTCCCTGATGGGGGGATGGAGCCAGGTGGGAGTCAGGCTCTGCTCCCAGGGAACAGGGACAGGAACAGCCATGGCTTGAGCTGTTTCAATGCCCAGCTGAGCCCACAGAGGAGCCTGACCCACTCCAGCACAGTCTCTTGCTCATGGGCAGTCAGGGCTGAGAACTGCTCCAGATCTCCCTGCACATCTCACATTCAGCATCCCCATCACAGGAAAGACAGAGGACAGCAGCAGGACCCCTCTGCCAACGATGATGGGGGACACAAATCATCCCCAAAAGGCTGGCAAGGACCATCAGCTCCCCTGGAACGATCCCAGCTTACACTGGGGCAGATCTAACTCTGCTCCTGCACAAGACAGAGTAGAAAAATATGAAAGCCTTGTTCATAAATCACTGTCAGCCTGTGATGAGGGCTGTCCAAGCTGCAGTGAGATGAATTGCTCCAGTCGTGATTCCCTCTCCAATCCCCTTCCTGCCCTCTCCAGAAGTTGAAGGATTTGGAAGCCATAATCCAGCAAACGTGGCTTTTCTTTTCCTTTACCCTGATGGTATTTCATGTGGATCAGCTGCAAAAACATTTCAACCCCCTGCACAATCTTTCAGAAACTCGTGAAGGGGGCACAAGGTCTCCTGGGAAACAAATCCTAATTATGAAGGCAAAGATGTCCTGCAACACCATGACCAACTCACTGTGATGTGGTGGTACCCCTCACAAATTACTCCTGCTGCTGATTTTTATATTTTTCTCTGTCCAATCACCACATGCAGCCTAAAACAGACCAGCATGTAAAAAAAAATCAATGCTGTGGAGGATCACTAAGAAAGACTCTCCTCATCAGGGCAGGAACTCACATGGGGAATGGAGAAAATACTGCAGAGTTCATCAATAGCAAAAATCAGCCCACTATGATTACTTTTTTACTTTAAATTATTGAATATACACCTTAATATTCTAAAACCACATGCAGTTGTTGCAATCTAAAGAGAAGGGTTGAGATTTCCTTGTGTATAATATTCCAGTTCCTTTTACTGCTCTCCAGAAGCCAGGTAATCTGCCCTGAACTGCATCTGTGACTGTCTTAAAACAACCAGTAAGAGATTGGAAATTGGAAACAACTCAAATGCATCTCAGTAAGTGAGAGAAGATCTGATCTGGTTCAACCTGAGCCCAGGTGTATGTGACAGAGCTTTGAGTAGGAACCAAGGTGAGGGTTTAAAATGGAGCACTGTACACTGCTGTGCTACAAATATTTGAAATTATTGTCGTTTCAGCCATTCCCTCCCTTCCCAAACCAAAATAATTCAGGTGTTTCCCAGTGATTTTTGCTGTACAATGCTAGACTGCAAGTAGAAACATATTCTGCTGACACCAAAGGTGTGGAAAGCCCAGGTACAGACCAGTGTGATTGGCATGAACAGTTGTACAGCTGTGTTGGCATCATTCCCCCTCCTCCTGACAAAAGGAGGGGACAGCAACAACTTCTCTCCGTGCAGGAAGGAGACCCCAGCTCCTCAGAGCCCCAGGTTTGGGAATGATGCTTCATGGGTCCCCTCTGTTTTCCACAGCCACACAAAATTGCAGCTGGCAGGCAGACAAAACACCAAACCCAACAGAAAACGTGATCCTCTCGGAGGGAAATTTTACCTTCTCAGCCAAAAAAGAGCAAACTGTGTCCCAGAGTGCTTTGAATTTAATAAGGCATGTTATTTTTAGCTTTTATAGATGAAAATGTCATTAAGAGCAAACATATTTCTGGGGTGGGGGGGGAAAAAAGCTAAATTCCTTGCAGTTTGGAGTTTTTTGGAGGCCACCTCTACTTTCAAGAGATGTTGGGTAATAATAATAATAATAAACACATTGGGCACGTTTTTCCTTTCCACACAGAGTGCTGCAGCATTGTTTCCAAATAGATAACAATATAATTTCCTCCCATTTAAAAATCCATTTATTGCCAGCATGTAAGTGAGAACCTGGCCTTCTCCTGCCAGAAGGACCATCTGAGTGAGGGCAGGCTGAAGAGGCAGCATGTGGAATCCCAACACCAGGCAGATGGCTCTGAGCCCAGACAGGCACAACAATGACCAGCCCAAATCCACACTCAGAAATTCAGATAAAGGGAAAACTCTCTATCAGCAAGGAGATCAGTTCATTTTGGGGTCGGTTTTATTTGTCCTAAGGGCAGCTGGCACAGAGGGTAAGTAGGAGGGTAACTTGAAATCAATCTTCACAGAAAGCTTTCCCACCTCATGAAAACATCCATGAACAATGTAGTTTGCAGAAAAAAGTCATCTGGTGCCTGGGTTTCAGTTGCAGGAGCACAAAGCTGGGCTCTGACTCCATCTCTGGGCATTCAGGCTCTCTGCACCAGCAGCACTCACAATCCAGAGATGCAGCTCTTCTGTGCCAGTAGAAATCAGTCTTCTCTTATGACAGGACCTAAAGTGGATTTAGGAACCATTCTGGGAACCACATGGTGAACATTTTTGCTCAAATCCTTGTCAATCTGAAAATCCTCCAGCACTCCTCAAGGAATATCTGTCAAAGCAGTAGTCTAATGACTTTATCCATGTGGGTCTTGCCACCTCCTTGCTCTCCCTGGCCCCTTGCACTGGTAAATTTGGGTTCTCAGAACTCACAAGGTGACAAATGTAGAGTTTTCTCCAGGATGAACACATCCACCTAGCAAGTCAGGGCAATTTGACTCAGCTGTGACATTAACAAAGCCCCTCTTGGACAGATGAGAAGGTTCCTCCATAATCAACGTTCCTCCCTGGCTCTAATCTGATCCCAAAATCCACCTGAGCAAGGTCATTGCATGAGGTGTAGCTGGAGGGTGAGAGGCTCCAGCTCTGCCTTGCAAACCTCTCACTACAGGAGCTGAAGCCCCATACAACCAAAAAACTTCCAGATTCTGCTGTCCCTCAGCCCCTCCACATCACTGGGGACACAGGGGTATCATTCAGGGTTTAATTTACTGAAAAATTGAAAACATCCTTGGGAAACCTTTAAACCAAGCTCATGTTGCATTCTCAGATATTTACAGTGAGGGCTCCATGATGTGTTTTCTCTTTGCAACCAAACTCTCCAGGATCCAAGCAGGATAAAGAAAATGGGAGGGATGGAAAGAGCAGCAGGTCAACAACTCACAAACCTGCACATCCCTGTGCCCAGGGAGCATGGAAACCTCAAAATGTTTATGGCTTTCTCCTGAAAAAGCCACACAATGCAGTCTTGCTCAATATGAACTCAGGAAAATATTTCTGACAAGGGTGGGCTCTCAACCAGAGCTTTAACACTAATAATTTTAATCTCTGCCTCTCTGGGGTGTCTTGATGAATTTGTTCTAAACACCAGAACAGATTCCCAAATGATGCCAACCAGCTTTTCTTGGAGGCCAGTGGACCTCTGCCAGCCTATGCTGACTCCATATTTACAAGGTTCTTTAATAGGTAGAATTCAGATATTTTGAGAGGTCCAAATAACAAGAAATAGCCCTAAACTAGGGGGCTGAAAAGGGGGACAATGGGCAGACAGATTTCAGAAGCCCATTCATGAGCCTTTGCTTTGGAAGAAGGTGGGCCAGAGTCAGAACAAAACCTGCTTGCATGTCCCCACAGCCTAAGTCAGGGAAACCACAGGGAAGTGATGGACCTGATTTATCAGTGTCACAAGTAGAGGAAGATCCAGGGGATGTTTCAAGAGACAAAATCCTCTGATGTTAAAAGGGAAGCTGCCCTCACCTTCCACCTTCTATGGACCAGAGGCACCATTTTTTAGGAGCACTGGGGTGAGGAAGGAGCAGGCAGGTGGTCAGATCAAGCAGCTCCATGTCTGCAGGACTGATGGGCAGTTGTGAAAACCCCTTCCCTCCCCAGAGCACCCAGCACTGCCTCTGCTGCCACTCAGCTCCTTCACAAACCTCGACCTCCACCACAGCCAAGGGAGGGGCAGCTCTGCTACTGGACAGCTTTTTTTGGCCACACAAATATGACACAAGAAATTTCAGGCTCTAACTACCTTGCTAAACAGCATGTAATGGGAAGAAACATTTCAACTCGCTTTTCAGTCTGCTTTCAGTGCAGATTAACTCACAAATTCTCTCTCTGAGCACCCCAGCTTTACTCCAGGCAGAGTGAGATCAGCATTTGCTTGATGTGGTTTTCCAGAAGGGGAAGAAAAAATACATTTAAAGATTCTATTCAAAAAGGGGTCAACAATACAACAAAATGGGTCATGTCATCTTAATTGGGAAATCATAAATTTGGGGCTGTCCCCATCCTGGTAACACAGCAAGGATCTTTGTTCCAAGCATTAGGCAAAAGCCAGCACCCTTAGCCAAAATAACTTTTCAAGCAAACTCTCATTGAATAAATCTTTCACACCGAAGGGAACATTTTTCAGTACTCTGTTTTTTAACACCATTAACTTTAACTGTCAAGCCTGACAAGTATGGAAAACTGTTTTCTTACAAAAGTTAACACAAAAAACATTTTCCACTAAAAGGAGTTTTATTCACTACACATTAATTCTCCATTTTACCATTAAACTCTAATTGCTATTTTTCTCCATTCCAAATTTCTTTTCCTCTCCAAGATCTGGACTTTAAAGAGTCCGAGCAGCCAGACATCAGCACTTGTTTATAGAAGTTCTGTGACATGGCTATGCTGTAATGAAGTAATTATATTAAAAAGAAGGATCTGGGAATAACCATGACCCGTTAATCACATTCATTCACATGCTGCTATTCTTTTTTCCCCTACTGTTTCCAAGTGTCTAGGTGAATTCTTGAAAATATTTAGGAGATTAAAAACATTTGGTCACTTTCAGAGCTGAATCAGAATGTGGATTAACAGCCACATGAGAATAAAGTCCATTAGAGGAGCAGTGGGGTGTGGACACAAGTCTTAGGGGGAGTTCATCTCTCCTCTCTTCACCTTTTGAACATCACCTTTAGATCTCCTCAGTCAATGGAAAGCACCAGTACCTCCTGGTGAGGGAGTGGAGCCTGTCTTTTCCATGTGGATCCAAAGAGGGAGAGGAATCAATCAGAAGCTGAGTGAATTAATCTGTATCCGCAATGCTTTGAAAACCGTAACAAGGTTTTCAGAAAATTAAATCCTGGGTTCATTGGTGTTTTTTTCCTAAAATCCTCATCTAAGCTGGGAAGGGACAAATAAAACTCCTGGATTTCTTCTAGATCAGCCTGGTTTTGTGAGCCCTCCCCTTGTGCTGGGCAGAGCTGAGCTGGGAGCACCCATCGTGTCAGAGGCCCCTGGAGCCACTGGGATTCTGACTTCTGACCCCTTGGATAGCACAGGTCACAAGACTTCCCAGAACTGATTCCTTCTAAAACCAGAGCAGAAATACTAGGAAAAGAAAAACCATGTAAAAATTTCCAACGAAACAGAGAGCTTCATATTTCTCCGTGTGCTGTTGTGAGTGGTTAATTGCTCTCACTGCTGAGTGTGGTTTATGTCTAGTCTGAGTTCCTCTACCTTTGGTTTCTCTCCACTGGGGTTTATTGCTTTTATTTGCTGGACTGAACTCAGCTTTTTCACTGTATTTACGTTTCTGTCCATCAGAGTGATCAAAACTCTCTGTCACCTTCCTCTCTGCTGGATGATGCAAAGTGTCTCCTCTGGTCTCCAGAGGGTGGATGTGCTTTCCAATCATTGAACAAATCCTTGTTCTCCATTCTCTCCAACTGTTGATGACAACATTTTCCTTGAACTGCCAAAGTCATGACTGGAAACTGCAGGAGGAGTCCCTTCATCCTTGTCTCAAATATTCCTGGTTTTATACCCCAAAATATGACAATTTTCTTCTCTGTCACAGTCTCACACAGGGGTCTGTGCTTGCTGATGGTCCCACACCTCCACACGTCTTTTTCAGTGTCAACAGCTCCCTGGACATGGCTCAGCTCTACCTGGGTCCTATTAAAGCATGTTGCTTGCTTTCATTTATGTTACTAATGGGACCCAAAACATTCTGCTCTGGTGATCTGTCTTTTATTTCAGTGATCTTCAGATTTTGACCTCACCACAGAGGTAGATCTGTGATAACCCCCAGGACTCCATTAGAAGCATGTCCATTCACTGATGAATTTCCATTTAAAACTGGAGAGTGTAGCAGTTTCTTATCTATTCCAGTGGTGCCTAATTGGTTTTCTATCATCCCAGACTTGTGTAAGAAGTTATTTGTAGCCAAAGGCAATTCTTGCAAGGGACCACTGGGTGTTCCAGGCTGGGAAGGGCCTCAGGAGGTCACCTAGTCCAACTTGCAGGGTCAGCCATGAGATCAGATCAGGATCCTCAAGTTTATCATACCAATACTATTACATTTATCAACAGAATTTGTAATCTTCCCTGGAAAAAAAAAAAAAAAAAAAAAAAAGCTAATTAGACAAGAACTATATTCTATAAGCCCATGTTGATTGACACTACTTGCATTAATCCCTTTAATTCTTTACTAATTACATGCCCTATCAGCAATTCCATTATTTTGTCTGGGATTAATGTCAGGCAGAAAAATCCGTAGTTCTGTGAGCCACCTTGTTTATCCCTTAAAAAATAATGGCACACAGCTAAAATTCTTCCACAGAGATGTAACTTGCTGGTATTTATTATCTCTAATTAAGAGCTGCTATACAATTCTCATTCAGTATAAAAGGTGTTTTATTGTTAAAGGACATGATCACAGTCTCTCTTTTTCCCTTGTAGGGAACAGAAATATTTATTGAACTCTTCAAAATTCTGTTCAAGATTACTAACAACACTATCATTTTCATGTAGCACTGAGCTATTGTAAACACAGTTATTCCACTCAAGAAAGAGAGCTGCATTTCTATGGGGATTTCATTCTGAAAGCCATATGTTGGAGCCTTGTGCTGCAAATACTAAAAATGTGCTCGGAATTCCTAAAATTATACTTGAAAATATCCAGACACAAAAACAATTGCATCTAACATAGAAGAAATTCTATATTAGACCTCATTTTTTGCAGATCAAGGGGAACTGATGACAGAATGTAAAAATATAGCAGCAGCTTAGGTACAAGAGACTGATTTGATTACATTTGTTATGTGCAAATAGAATAAAGTCCAAATGAGTAATGTATCTACTTGATGATTTCCAATGCCAGCTTAACAAAGCTGAAAATAATTACAAAGCAAAACAATTGAAAGAAAGAATTTGAGCAGGAATATGTGACTGATAATTGGGAACTGTTCAAAATAATTTTCCTCCCTACACAGAGGAACCACAATCCCATGGAAAAGAAAGAAGGCTGAGCTGGCAAAAAGCTGCTCTGGCTTGGAGGACAAGCAAAAGCCAAATCATGAAGTAGAAAATAAATGGGAAATTCTTCTCCATAGAAAAAAAGAAACTGTAGTGGCAATGAATAGAAGTCAGCAGTAAGAAATTTCACAAAACAGATAAGGGATGCATGGGTTGATGGTAAATAAAAATACAGGGGACAAAAGAGGAAATGAAAGCTTTGTCTTCTGTGTGTAGGTCAGAGATTCAGATCAGTAAAAGCAGCAAAGGTGCAAGACAAGGTGCTGCCTGAGCTGGCACTGTCCTGGGATGTAGAGGCACAGGGGAGGTGACAGCCTGGCAGGGACAGGACCACAGGCAGAGGCAGAACAAGGCAGGAGCCATCAGGATGCTCTTCCAGGTGGGTTCCTCTTGTGCTGGCCATGGCACACAGTGGGTGCCTCTGGATCATCAGCAGCAGGACACTGGGATAGGATTTTGCCCAGTCAAGGACTGCAAGGCACCTTCTGGAGTTAAAAAAAACACCATTGCTGCCCTCAGCTCTTTCCAGCTAACCTCAGACCCATGGCTGCACCAGTTCTGGGTAATAACACACAACTCATTCCATCATCCTTGTGCTGTGCTGTTGGTCCATCCAACCCATCTCCAGCAAAACAAAGGACCAAGAATGAGGGCTGTGGAGAAAACCCATGGCTTCAGAACAACAGCATGTACAGCAGGCAGAGCCATTCCCAAACCAGTGGTTCCAGGCAGCACATGAACGCTCCAAAGCCTCCCTGAACCCCACATCTGCCAGATTTTCTCCTACAAAAATACCTCAGGACATGATGACTGTGAAATCCTGATATAAAGCGTGCTGGGTTGCAGAGAAGCAGCAAAGCTCCTTGAGAATAAATGCAGTTATGAATGCCAGGAATCCACAAACAGTCCTGGGACATGCACAATGTCCAAAGATCCAAACCAAAACATGTAACTCCATGTCTGCACTCACTGAGTGTCTCCAGCATCACAGTGGGGTCTGAGCCAGCTCCCAGCTAGGGAGGTCAGGAGAAAACTGTTTGGGCCAGGTTGTCCCACACCTGGTGCTCTGCAGCCCCTTCTGCCTTGCTCATGGCACACTGGCTTAACCAACCCCTAAATAACCAACCCCTAAATAACCAACCCCTAAATTCTTGTTTTGCAATGGCACCATCCAACAAAAAAACCAGGACTCATTGAACCACAGTTGGACTAGATGATCTTAGAGGTCTTTTCCAACCTAAACAATTCTGTGATTCTCATGAGGACCCAAATGCTCTGACAATCTTCTGTCAGATGCTCCCCTGAATCCAAGGTGCTTCTGAACACTTCACTGAGATGATACACAACAAAACAGCCACTAAGGTGGCTCAGGTTCATATGACTGAGCCTAGGGAGAAAAAAAACTTCTCTGTGTGTTCTCCCTCCAACCCAGGACACACAGGATGATCTGGTTTAACACAGTGGAACAGGACAGACACAGCCAGGTCTCCCAAAAGCACCAGCTGTTCTCCATGCACACAGCAAACCCCCACTCATGATGGAGAAGATGCTTCCATGGCAAAGATTTCTTTGCACAGCAAGGTTGTTGAGGAAGGTCCTTAAGGGTTAAATTCCCTCCCTGTCTCCTCCTCCCCTCTCCAGCAAAGGATCCTTGTGAAAGATCTGTGTTCTGTATTCTATATGCACCAAGAGAGACTCTGGTCTGGCCTTTTTAATAAAGGGCAATTCCTTTGCATTCTCAGACGTCCCCTAAAAACCAAACTCTGATATTTCTGCTGTATTATTACTCTGCTCTGTAGATGTCTTCAGACTGAGGAAACCCATTTGCTCTGCAGGTGTGACCTGCTGCTGCACTGCTGAACAGCTTCTCTCTGGTAAGAAGAGCCCCTCTAGAGAAAGGGGTACTTGGAGCCAATTTCAGACCTCTCCCACCTCATGCTTTGCCAGTTTTTGTTGGCAGCTGTGACACCAGTCCTTACAATGTGCCACACAAAAGTGAAACTGGGGAAACGGCGTGGGGAGCCTCAGGAAAAAGGAGGTGCCTGGAACTCTGCTGGCCTGGCCTTTTTCCTAAGCTGGGTGCCTTTCTTCATGATGCACATCATGATTCAGCTTCCACAGCACCACTGATTTACTCTGGAGAAGGTAAGGGCTGCGTGGCACCGAGATAAATTTAACCCTGGAGGTGAGCAGAATCCCCAAAACAGCAAGCAGAGGAGAAGGGTGTTCCTGGAACCAGGGGGAGGTGGGAGTGGATAGCTGGCTCCCCAAGATGCAACTGCTCAGCAGCACTTCTGAGCACAGGGCCAGCTCCAGTTAACCACAGAGAACCACCTGGGGTGAGAAAGAGCCATTCTGTAGGGCCCAAAGGGAAGGTTCAAGCTCTTCAGCATCTTGTCCAAAATCCTCATAGATGAAAAGACTGCATTAAACTCCTCAAACTACTGCCTTAGAAAGTCCTTCTTGCTTTTTCCAAGCAGACAGAATAAAGCAGGGAGGGAATTTAGGTCCACATGAAGTTTAAATGCAGGGCTTGGAATCAAGGGACTTGTTTGGCTTTAGGTTCACAGATTCTTATCTCTTCAGATGTGGTAGCCTGACCTCCTGCATCATCCAGGTCATGCAATTACATTTTTAAAAAATCTTTATTGAGCCCCTTAACTTCTGTTTGAGCTATGGAGTATTTCTGAAGAAGACGTGCATTCTTGATTTGGAGAGATCAAACCATGGACAATTCATCACATAATAAATCCTGATAAACTGTTCCAGAGTTTAATTACTCTCACTGTTAAAAATTTGTACCTTATTTCCAATTGGAATTTTTCTGGCTTCAGTTTCCAGCCATTGGACCTTGTCATGCCTTTGAGAGCTCAGTTAAAGAATGCTAAAGCATCAGATACCATTTCCATCTGTCAGTGCTTAAACACAAAAACCTCAGTAGCTGATTCTCATGAGGTTTTTGGCAGGATCTGAACTACCAACATTAACTTATCTGTCTGTCTTCAGAACTGAGTTGGAAGCCAAGTAAAAATGGTGAATGAAATTGGCTTTTCATTAGTGACTCCTGAAAAAGGTGGGAAATACATAGATCTGATTAGAAAACCTTGAATGAATCTTGATTTTATCAGAATTCACTCTTTTCTCCACTGAAATTTTACTGGAAGAGCTCAATTTTAAAGAATGGCATTGAAAGCTTCATTGCACCCTAGAAGCAGAGTGTGCCATGGAGCCCAGAGCCCTGTGGCACTCACACTGGGAATGGGAGACAGCCAGACACGTGGTGTGGCTGAAAAGCTGGAATGGGACAATGAACTCCAAGGTGCAAATGGAGCAGAACTTCTAAAAGTGAGAGCCCCTGTTACTGGTTGTGCATTTTGGGACCATTTTGGTTCATCTTGGGTGCAGCCCTGGCTGGGCTCTGGTGCTGCCCAAGGTGGATCCATTGAGGCATTTTAATAAATCCCTGCTTTATTCTTTAATTGTCCTAGGTCAGCCTAGGCATCACCACCACAGCTCCTGCATGTGAGATGTTTCATTTTTGCTCCTCCAACACGCTGCTCAGAGGCAGCTGTTGGGTTGAACTGTCTTCCTGCAGAATGGAACTTCCCTGCTTGAGGCAAAGGTACCATGTTCTGCCACTGAATTAATTATTAATTAATTCTGCCACTGAATTAATCTGCCACATGACAGGCAGACAGAGCACTTGAATACACCCAGAGCCCAGTGAATTTGGCTTTCTATCACCAGGGATGTTTCCTCTATGCAAGCAGTCTCCATCATGAAAAAAGGAACCAAGTTTATATGCTGGACAAATTCATATTTGCCAGCCTGTCAGCAAATTATTACTTCACCCTGAGCTATTGCTTTCCCCACTGCTCTTCTTATTGAGCCTGAAAGCACAAGATACAATCACAAAGAACAGGTCTCTCAGGTGAGACTGTATGTGTGAACCTGGATAAATACTGCAGCAAATACTCAAGGTGTGTTCAATTCAGCTACAGACACTTTTTGTCATGGTGAGTGTTCAGAAAATGAAAACAGGTTACAAAGGTCTATTCTCTCCTACAAAACACTAAATGCTCACCTGAGGAAAACTGATTCCTGAGTCTGACATTTGCTTCTATAAGGCCACATTTGCTTCTATAATCCAAAATGCTGCAGGGAAGAGACTCAGGCAGGAGCTCAGAGGCATTTTGGAGGATGATAATTCATTAAGAATCCACTGCAAAACCTGGGACATATCTGGAAATGGAAAAGACCTCACAAGTTCCCTCACCTTATCTCTGGCCACCACAGGATTGATCCCAAACCTTCATCTGTCCACAGAAGGGAACCCCACAAAAGGCATTTTGGTGACCCAAATGTCCTGCTGACCTCTGGGACAGCCCAGCCCACCTTTGCCTGCTGCAAGCTGGGACCTCTCTGAGTGAGATTTTCCCAGCCCATGGACAAGAAACCAGACAGCAGGAGGTCAGGCTCTTTTCCCACATTCTTCAGGTCGTCAGTCCCACAGATTCCTGTTACTATTTTAGACCCTGTTACCTTGGCCAACTTAATCTTTCTATTATCAGGAGGAAACAGTGATAGTTTTTATTGTATCTACCTGTCTTAGATTTATTGTACCCAGAAGGACGACTGTGTTTTCTATTAAGAAGTATCTTTATTTTACCATATCACTAAAAGAGAGAAGCATGCAGGTCATGAAAGCTGTTCAGCCCAACCATCTGACACTTAATATTTTTCTTTGCTAAAAAAATGGCAGGAGTTACTAAGGCCCTGAATTAGCAAAACTCCTAAGTATAAATGTAGCTTAAAAATACATGCTTAATTTCCATTTAGATCATGGGAAATTACAGCCCAATCTCAGCAGGCACCTCCAGGTTTTTATATATACATTTATAGATATATAATTACAGGTTAGTGGAATAAGTACGCCTCAAAGCACGTGCCTGAATACGTTGCTGAATCAAATCTCCAACACCTTCCCCACCAACCCTGCAGCAAAACACGACAGCATTATTGGAAACACCATTAGCAGCAAGCACGTCCCAGTAAAAAATGCCATTTTAATGCTAGGAAACATCCTGTGTTATCCAACCTAACCAAAGCACCAGTGGCTGCTGCATGACAGGACCTGCATTTGATCTTGCTTTTACACAGAGAGCAGGAGCACCAGCTCATAAACAAGTTAGGAAACACATTTAACCAACAACCCACAACTTACTTTCAGCGAGCTTACCGATGTCAGCACAGGCGATAAAATTAGCCCGTTGGAGTCTGTGATTCTGGCATGATTATCTGCTAATTACCTTCTGTAAGCTGAGAGGGGTGGGCTTAGCAGCTCGCCGGGGGCTGCTGGCTGCCTGTCTTCCCACAAAATTTGCTCACAAGGCATCTAAAAATAACTTTATAGACAAATCTTCCTCTGGAGGGAGAGGCAAAACAAAAGAGCGTCGACAGCTTAACCTCTTCATGCCCAAATATCCACACGTGTCGTGAGGTAAGCAATACCCACCTTAGAATGGAATTCTTTGGCAGCTTTACATCAAGGAGCCAAGGCCTAAACCCTGCTGGTTTTTCTCATTTCCTCCAAATTCAGTTTCCTGTGTCCTCACATCTGTCCCTACAGTATCGCACACGTGCTCATTGCCTCTGTTCCATGAGCTGGATGCTTTCAACCCCACGTGGAGCTTTAGGCTCTGTTACCACATACCTGTGAGCTGAGAATCCCCAGGTTTCCTGCCCAGAGGTGACAGGGTGTCCTGTCCTGATGGCAGCACACAGAAAATACCAGCAGAGGTTTGCCCAGCATCTCTCCCGTTTCCAGCCTTCCCTGCCCTGCTTCTACTCCCCCAGCATCAGCTGCTGATTTCCACCCAGCTCTTATTTTATGCACATCCATCCCAATTCTTTTCAAAGGCTGAGAGTTATCTCCATCCTGGAGTACACAGGGGAAAATATGATGCTGTTTATTGTCACAGGCATATGACAGGCATGTGATCATTTTCACTGGCCCTCCTGATGAAGCAAATCTATCAGAAGACTGAAATAAGCTAAGTGGGTGAAACACAAGCAGAATTTTATCCACTAAGCAATTCTATTAGGTTACAGACCAAAGGAGGTTATTGATTCAAAGAGCACAGCGTGAGGGACTAAATACTTATGAGCATCAAAGCCCCACTGCAGTCAATTACTGCTCACAGCCAGTGACTGGAGCTTCACTTTAGGAAAGGATGTGTTGTTCCAACAGCAGTGATTTGGTGGAAAATGTGCTGTTAGGGCTAAATATGATAGAGCAAATATAAGGACTAGAGACAAACGATTATACAGGGGATGTTTAAGCTGCTCAACAAACTAATTATGCTGCTGGTGAAAAGCAAGCCAGGAAGAAGCACAGAAACCCAAATACTGGCTGCACACAGCACTGGCCTTTCTACAAAGGTCAAATTCCCACTTTTTAACACAAAATTCATAAGAGACCAAGCTTATCCACTTCTTGGTCGTGTTTTTCATTGCGAGTTCATCTCCATATTCAGTCTGATTAATTTTTTTATTGGTCTAACAGCAACATTAACAGCTGTTAGGGTTGGAGTGTCCCTGAAACAGCAGGTGGGTGACTTCCACAAACAATACACAGGTAAAAGCAGAAGTACAAGGAGCAAAATACTGTCAGCTTCCAAAAAATAAGGGCAACCCCAGAGAAGCAGAGTTAGAGGCAAAAGCTGGAGCTAAACCTCAACAAGGATCCTGAAAATCCTTTAAAAATTCCATCCTACTGCCATGCAGAATAGATGTATTTCTTTAAAGGCTGAATTTTTGGAGATTGCTGAAAAGGAAATGAAGAATTTGCACATCTAGTTCCCCTCTTCTGTCTTTTGAGCCAGAATGAAGACATGAGGCAGGCCTATTATGTATTAAACCAAAAAAACACACTTGCAAGTCTCCTGATGTTTGCCCATCATTATGTTTCCACTCCTAAGGCTAAGCTCCAGAAGAGCCTCAGTTCAGCTGAGGGAAATGCACAATATTGCTGGCAGAATTGAAGGACCACTTCTCTTTTTCCTCAATAATCCCCCCACTCTGTACAGCTCCTCTGTGGATAGATTAAATTATTTTTTAAAGCTAGTTTTTCTTCCAATAGTGTCACCACTGTTTTCCACTAGAAGCAAATGCACATAAATACGAATTCCATGAGTTCAAGCTGATTTAACAAATCCCCCTGTTCTCCAGCCCCATTATTCCTCAGCCAGGCTGGCTAACATCAGCTTTCAGGAGTCACAAGAAGTTGCCCCCTCCCCACAGTGTGGGACCCACCAGGAGCTTTGTTTTCAAAGTGTGTGGTTTGTATTCTTTTTAATCTCCAAATGCTAAAAATGAATTGAGGAACTAGGACAGCTGCTGGAGGCTGTGGTGAGGTGGTGATTTAGAAGGGTTTATGAAGCCAGGCACCCTGCCTTCTACAGAAAACATTGTATTCCACAGAGACATTTTAAAATAATAGGCTAGGACAGGACACAGCTCTAATATTTTCTCATGTAAATTGCTTTCCTTCACCCTTTTTTTATTCTGTTGGCTGATGGCAAGGATTAAAAGTGTCAGCATGTGGAAATCATGCAGAAAACCCTCAACAAACCATTTTCATCCAACCAGCAGATCCTCAGGCCTTAGTCTGTGAGCTGAGAGACAGAAACCAGTGGGTGCTCTGTGACCTGAGCAGTTTGCAACACAGAATGTCACCCAAAAAAAAGGGCCAGCTTCTATGATTGATATGGGATTGATATTGGGATTATTGGCATTCAGTTCTTTCCCAGGCAGCTGGTTTGGAGCAGGGGTGAGGCTGATGTGTGTGGACAGTCCAGTGTGGACACTCAGAGGCACACAAAGCCAGCCTGTGTCCTCCTGGACACTTTCCTGCCCAGTTCCAGGCTGTGGGAATGCATTTCCATCTCCAGAGAGGTGAGCAGGGACACAGTTCATGCTATCACTTACATCTTGCATGCCTGGACATAACACAAATCTGCCCCAGGAGCCTGAACAGGAGTTGATTTTCTGTGCAAACGTCCTACTGGAAAATAAAAACCCCTGGTGGACACAGTGGAGCTGCATTTTCACCTCCAGCTCCCCCAGCCCTGCAGAGCTCCCTCTTTGCACCCTGCTGCCCAGCAGGATTCCAGCAGACACCACTTCTGTGCCATGCCCAAGGGGAGGAGAGGACAAGGCACCATCACCTCGTTGCTCTCTTGCTTGCAGGTTTTGCAGTGGACATCACCTACCAAGTCTCTTAGAAAAGAAAAAAAAAAAAAAAAAAAAAAAAACCAAAAAAAAAAAAAACCAACAAAAAAAAAAAAAAAAAAAAAAAAAAAAAAAAAAAAAAACAAAAACAAAAAATAAAAACCCAAGGTTTAAAATGTTGTAAAGGCTGTGGCTTTGTGGGGTACAAAACCCATCAGGTCATGAGTATTTTGAAACCATCCTTTTTCTGCCCAGTGGAAGGGGTGTGGGTGATGAATCACAGCCACAGCAAATTAGAAAAACAACACATTTTGTTGAGATGAAAATGTTTAATTGGAATGCTTGATCAGAAGCAGTTAAGCCAGGTTTAACTGAAGGGTTGCCATGATCTAGGCAGGATTCCCTTCAAGAAGCTCGAGATTTAGAGGAAAGCTATCCTGCACGGGCTGGATGTTCTTATCACCCACAATATAAAATATCCTGAGGTCTGAGTAAGAGCCACCAAGGACTTGCTGAAGTCCAGGACAGCACCAGGCATGCCTGAGGCTGCCCATGAAGCCCATGCCCATGCCTAAGACTGCCAGGCAGTCCCTGAAACTGAATTTGTCACAGCCACTGCTGTCACTGTCAGAAAGGTCACTCTCCCCAAGAACCCCCAAGGTTCAAGATTAATTTTGTACCATAAATACTTTGTTCACACGTTCAGAATAGATCAAATTAAATAGCAACTGAATATTTAAGGAACTCTATAAAAGTTCTTCCTATGGGAGAGGGGGAGATCAGGATAAAGGAGACAGCTTGTACAGCCCTTCATTAATCCCCTAACATGGTTCTGGGTCCCAGCTGGTTTGATACCACCCCTTTCCACATAAGCACATGTTTTCTGAGCATAATGTGCATGACACATCCTGTCACCACCAAAGCATTCCTCACCCACATGCCATTTCAGGAGTCTGCAACGTGCCAAGTCAATTGTCCTCCTGCTGGCAATTCCACAGTGTCTAGACCATGGACTGCACTTCCTTTTCTCCACTATTTCACTCACCCATCAATACCCAAAGTCCATCTTCCCTCAAAACAAGTGTTTCATTTTATTTAAAAAGACAAAATCAGCCTACTGATGGTTTGGTACCAATTCCACAGGACAATCCACTAAGTGTATAAATTTATACTTCCATTAATCAATACTTATACACTAAATGCAGGAGCAGCTGTCTGGGCACATATGTTTAGCATCAGTTCATGACTATAAGCTAAATATACCTCCCATGGCTCCCAAAACCTCAAACAAAGAGCTGCTGTTCTCTTGAGATGCTCAGCCAGGGTCAGGTAAAGGTTATGAGTTATCCCTATCTCAAGGTTACTTACACAGAACATAAACTCCAGGATCAAGTTGCAGAGTCAGCAGCAATTGCTCACTCAAAGTCAATCACCTTCAGCAGAGACCAAGCAAAAGCAGAGGCCTTTGGGTCTGCCCAGCTTCCAGGAGTGAACTTTGCTGTTATCAGCTTTCCTTCTCCAGGGAGCCTCCGGAGATGTCAGGGCTCCTACTGCCAGCAGATTCCAAGCAGCATCACTGTTAACATTTCTTGGCATATTTTATGGTGAGTTCAAATTCAGCAGAGCAGGAGAAGCAAGGTGAGGTTGGGATGGGAGGTGTCAGAGGGTTGTGTGAGGGTCTGACTGCCCAGAAAGGGAGCAAGCTGTTGTTTCACCCCACTGCCCAAGGGAGCTGTGGGACACAAGGACCACAGTCCCCACAGCCCACTCTCATTTAAAAACCAGCATGCCATAAGGTGTGCTCAGCTCATCTGTTGCAATAAGATAAAAAAATTATTAAGAAAGGCCTTATAAAATCAGGCCTGCTCAGTTAAAATCAATGGCTGGCCTTGGCAAGCTGGCCCTCTGCAAGTTCCCATGTGAAAGCAATCCTGGTGTGAGCAGTTCATTAACATAACGATCTATTCCTGGGTGAAAAACAACTTCCATCTGTATAAACTGTTTTTAGACCATTAGATAGAAAAATGTAAACTATCTCTCACAAACAACTTCTCCTACATGTACACACTGGGGGTTTGAGTGACCAATCCATACAGAATAACAACTTGTTGCTAACCAATAAATTAATTGGCAAGAAAGCTCCTGACCATTTGGAGTCCCACACGAGGTCTGTAAAACTGTATAAAAAGGAGTTATGAGAATAAAGAATGGGCTTTTTCCACCATGAAGAAAATGGAATCCTGTGTGATTTATTCCCTTACTCATCCTCCACCCCAAAGGTTTGGTAATTTAGAACAATGTTGTCTTTCTGAAGGACAGCCAGGAAACCCAATAGACCAAACTGTCTGTGATTGTCACGTGTATTTAAGAAAATACATAGCCTGATAATCAGGTAGGATAATAGGATAAAAGACATGAACCACTGTTATGCCTTAAATCTGTGCACTCACTGAGGCAAACACTGAGATTTCCACTTGCAAGTCCATTTTTCAAACACAAGCCTTCCCCTTAGGAATATCCACCAGGACCTTGCCTGCTTTAAAGGCATTTCTTCTGAAGTACAGGCTTGAATGCACTGCCCAGATTCACAGCTCAAGCATCTGATGGGCTGCTCAGTATTTTGAAGATGATAATCCATCTTAAAATGGAAGGGCCAAACTGCTCACTCCCTCACAGGAGAGCAGAACACACATTTGGAAGAAGCCCCATTCCCTCTGCCTGCAGACTGCTCTTAGCAGCACGAATTTGTGATGAATTCCTGGCCTGTCTCACAGGAGAACTGCAGGGCTCAGGTCTGCATTATCTGCAAAGTGCTTTGAAACTCTATTATCAGAACTTTAAATAAATACCAAGGATTGTTGTTGTGTTGCTGGCACAGACTCCCCAGAGAGGTTGTGGGTGTCCTGGACAAGACTCAGGGCCAGCTGAAGATGTCCCTGCTCATTGCAAGGCAGCTGGAATGAGATGACCTTTAAGGTCTCTTCCAACACAAACTGTTCTGTGATTCCATGATGCTTTCCCTCTGCTTTCAGCCAGACTGTGGGACTCTCCACATCCCACATTTTCCATGTCAAAGGGAGAAAAGGTTTCTCCCTTACAAGATTACTGTAATTTCTTGGCTTAAATCAACACTCACCAGCTTTTATGTGGTTGTAGGAGCTGCTCAGTGACATCCCTGCTGCTCCAGGCTGCCTGGAGCACCCCCAGCTGTCCCTGGCTCCCTCCCAGGGTCAGGAGCAGAGAAGGGGAGCAGCTCCTGCTAATGCAGGGTTCCATCCTGCATGGAAAACAAAAGCTTGGAGCTCCAGTCCTGCACCTGCCAAAGGCTTTGTGCCCCTGGCCTGAGGAGCAGAGCCCAGCACAGGCTGGAGGAGCCTTCACCTGCCCCATGTACTGCATTTCCCTTTTATTCTGTCCCTCCCTTTTTTACAGTGGTAGGTGGGAAAAACAGAAGAACAATCTCACATTGACATCAGAAACCATCAATCATCTGCTAAAAACAGATGAATAATAGAACAAAACGGAGAAAGAGAGAGAGAAAAGGGTCAAGGCTGGTCCTTCAGTATGAAAATGCCTGTCCTGGTGAAATATACTGTAAATTAGTCTGAGACAAGGGAATTTGGAGCCAGCAGGATCTCCAAAGCTCACTTAATATCAACTCCAGAAACATTACACTAATGGATTTTTAAATATGATTTACAGGATGCTCTATCTGGTAGCATTGAGTGAGTGGAGGAAAATGAAGAGCTGACCTGGCATGAGTGATGTGCTCTGGGATGTGCTTCTCTGCCACAGGAGGAAAAATTGGGTGGCAAAGAAAGAGAGGCATTTTGAGGGCAGCTCAGCTTGAAGGTGGGTGGCCACCCCAGCACTTTGGAAATGCCACTCCAAGTGCCCAATCTGCAGATCAGAGCAGTGGGGATTTAGGCACACACTTCCCATCAACAAACACAGTTTGAATATTTAGAAACCTGCACCCCGTGGAGTTTCAATGACCTGGACCCCACACACAGCCTGACTTCAAGGGACAAAGTCCTAAACTTCTTTTGGGGTGTATGAGAAATGCCTCCTGCTGAGGTCTTCATCAGATGAGAAAATCCCTTGAAATATACATCTCTGGAGATGGTGTTCTCCTGGTATTTGAATCTCCATTTTTATCACCTAGCTTATCACTGCTTGTTGTCTGACACTGGCCCTAGTACACAAAACTGAACCAGAGACACCTCTGTGCAGGGATGCAATTGTGCATGTGCTTCTGTGCTCCCTGATAAAAACCCCAGCTTTTCTCCAGGACAAAACCTGGAGATTAAATAAATACATTAAACATCTCTATCAGGATGAGTCTCAAGTGGTTCAAAGGGGGAAGACGAAGAAACCTTTGAAAATGCCTCTGCATAGGCTGAATCCCCTCCCAGGGATGGAGGAGAATCCCCTCCCAGCAGCACAAGGTGTTCCTCCACCAGCATTGGAAGGGAATTTTGGATGCAGAGCAAACAAGCTGCTACCCACAACAAGAGCCCAGCCCTTGGAGATACAGGCCTTGTCAGCAGAGCAGTGCAGAGTGAGGGGGTCCAGCCCTCTGTCTCCATGCCAAGGACAAACCAGTGGCTCTGACTGGGGAGGGACAGACCCAGCAAAGCACTGGAGCAGACACTTCAGTTTCAGTATGTTAGGAACTGCCCCTGGCCAGCAAAGCACTGACACCTGGGAAGAAGAGGAGACTGGCAAGGGTTTGGAATTAAACACTGATGAACATGGCCAGGATGCTGCCATTCCAGAAGTGTTCACCTGCCCACACTTTTTTTAATAGCTCATTTTTTTAATTGAAATGTCCTTCTAGAGAGAAAATAAATACTTGCTCAGCTTCATGCTCCGTTTCTAATCTGGGTCGATTAAGAGGGTAACCAAGTAAAACAAACACAAGTAACACCTCTACAACAATCTCCTATAGCATCATCATGTGATTCTGACAATGTATTTCAAATTATTAACGACTCTTAGCAGCTCTATTCATCATCATCTTCAGTGTCAAGATACTTCAAGAGTCAAGCGAGCTTTTAATGAGCTCTCAGACTGAAGGAGGAAAGGAAACATACACATCCAGTGCATAGTGCTTTAATGATCACCTAATTCCTTTCATTGTATCTCCTGTTATGATTTATGAATTAGGCAGAAAGAGCAGAGACATTTGAAAAACATTAGTGTACACAATATCCAGAATAAGACAAACTTGCATTTATATAGATTGACTATATGTGTCTGGATTTCATATATAGCACTGGACATTCGAGCTGACGTTTGTTTTCCCTCATAAGCCCAAGATGTTCTCAGAGCACAAGTTGCTGTGTAATTATGGATTTGTCATATTGATTTAAACTCCTACAGCCTTTGTGTTTTATCCCAACACAAAGAAAACAGCTCAGAAAGGTGGTTCTTTGGCTCCGGGGGTATTAATGAGCTGTTCCTCACGGGCTCTGCCTCTCTCCCTCACTGACCTCAGCTCACACCCCCCAGTGAAATGATTTCCATCTGTTGGCAGCACAGGGGACAAGAGGAGCTGGACGTTTCACAAATGCAGGTGACCCCTCTGACCCTCTCGGTGTAAGCACTTAAAACTTGCTCTCACTTTTTCTTTACCCCGCAGTCATATCCCATGAATAAAGGGGAACAATTTCCTTTCTGCGGCAATGCCTGCCCTGAGTGAGGTGGATATTCCCTGCAGATGCCTGTGGCAGGGTTTAAGGAGTGATTGGTGATTTCTCAGTGTCCTCCTGGAGACCCTGCAAAGAGCCTGGAGCTGCAGTGCGGCACCACGCTGGGCTCAGTGTAACGCCACAGCTCAGGAATCCATCACAGGGAACAAAACAAAGAGCTACAGCCTCAGCTCCACACACATCTGAAATAAAACCTTCCCTTTGTAAAGGATAACAGAGACTGAGGCTTCGTGGACGTGCTGGAAAGCAGGGAACAGCTGTGTGGTGTCACACCTGGCAGGGCAGGGAGAAGCCCAGGGTGTGTGTGCTGTGGGCAGCACTTGTCCAGAAAGCTGATCCCTTGGCCAGGAAATCTGCCCCTGTGTCCCCATGACTTGGGGAGAACAAAAGCAGGGCAATGGGCACCCCCAAGATGTCTCTGGAGAGGCCTTCCCCAACAAAACGTGGCTCCCAAAACCTCCAGTCAAACCAAGCATGCACAAGCTCCCTCAGGCACTCACATCCATGTCACCCCAGCCTTCACCCTGTGGGGACAGGGTGTAACCTCTCTCCAGCATTGGCAGAGGAGACACAGAACGTCTGTGGCTTGTTTTGGGTGCTCCCTCTCCTGGAATGCTCACATGGGGATGGGAAGAAGAACAGGGACCCCAAGCCCACCCTGTGCCTGGTCTCAGCAGGGGCTGCTGAGGGAGCATGCAAAGAGGAACACGTGGGATTGCACACAGGAGCTGCCCCACTGCACCTTATCCTGCCTTTGAGCCCTTGCTTCTGCCTCCTGTCCCCTCCTGGCACACCTCCTTCACTCCTGTCTTCTTCCACAGCCACCCCAGTCATCCTGGTGCAACCCAAAGCTGAGAAATGGAGCCATGAAATCAAGGGGTGCTTTCATTTTGGAGCATGATGGTGAGCACACCCAGCTCTGGGCAGCGTGGCACAAGCCCAGGCTTGGGCAGTGGCCCTTGCCCTCTGAGCTGCTTGTTTTGGGGCTGAAATCATGATCACCACAACCTGCACTTTTGTCACATTTTGGGAAGACAGGTGTCTGTTAAGGAAGGCCAGAGCCTCCCCTGGAATAGAGAATGTAAACCCCTTCCCTCTGAATTGCTATAAAATTTAAATCAAGGGGCTCTCAGGCAGAAAAATATGGGAGCAGAAAATATGGGCGCTTCCTTTACTAGGGAAGCAAAGAATATAAAAAATATAAAATAAACAAATGCAGTAGATTAAAACAACACAGAGTCAGAACTCAACCTGACACCCAGCTGGTCAGGGTGTAGTCTCAGTCCAATTGGAATTGTGGCTGCAGTCTTCCTGGACTCAGTCCTCAGGTGTGGTTCTGTTGGAGCAGGAAATCCTGTAGAAGGAAAGGTGAAGATCTTCCTCTGCTGATCCAGTTGAAAAGGGGCAGTTCTNACTTTGGAAAGACTTTGGTCACCAATTATTTGATCTTGTCAGCTCAATTGCCTCAGTTGTTGCCTAATAACACAAGGAAAAAAACCTTGCAACAGAGGTAAAGCGTTAAGATAAAAAAGCAATTCTTCCATGAAAGCTTTCAGGTGCACAAGATATGCTATTGCAGACACATGATACAGGATTTCTGTAATTTTTATAAGATTAATTAATTAGTATTTCTAGCTGGTACATCCAATAGGAAATCAGTTATCCCAGTGGAGCTGGTCTAGGGGCTTCTTTGCCCTATTTATTTGTTATGTCTTAGGTTCTGGTAGAAAAATAAGATGTTCTTGTCAGGAATTCTCTTCTTAAGAAAAAGACTAAAGAGAATTTCAAGAATGTGTTAGCAAGTGTTTGTTAAACTGTGAGAGAGGGCAGGAAAAATACTAGAAGCTACACAAATACAAATATTAAAAATCAACAAGACTACAAATATATGAAAAATATACAAAAAGCTAAAATATCCTTAGGCATAACAGTCCTTTGTTATAAGATCACATGCCACAGAGCTGGGTACTCAGAGTGAGCAGGTGGTGGACACAGCAGCCAAGAAAACCAACAAAAGCCATTTCTACAACAGAATCCCAGAATTTGGGATGGGTTGGAAGAGACCTTAAAGCTCATCTCATTCCAACCCACTGCCATGGGCAGGGACACCTTCCACCAAACCATTTTATGAAGACTTCTATTTGCCATTACCTTTTGAAGAGAGTTTATCCTTTCAGCTCCAATATTAATTCCCCAGTTAGAAAAACTGCTGAACAATTTCACTAACCAACACTTCTTCATGTCACTGAAGTACTTGTTGACCACCTGCCACCAGCTGCTGTCAGAGGGACATAAATGTCCCAGATAAATAACCTCCATGATGACCACAGGGACTGGAATCCCTCCAGGATAGATTGTGGTGATTCTCTCACAGGCTGGATTTTCCCCAGGTGATGTCAGCTTGCAGATGATAAATTAAATTCCATCTCATCCCAAACATAAATGTGGGATCCAACAAATTGAACCAAATTTTTACATTATTATATAATATATATTATATGTATATTTTATATATGTATATATATAAAATATATTAAAAATTACATTATTATGTAAGGTACATATCTGTCATGTTTTTCCAATGGCCTGGATGTAACAGCAAAGGTCCTTTCATCTTTACCTTCCAAATGCCAGCTCCAGCAAAACGGTCTAGAATGGTTTGTTCCTTTCCCACCAAGCACTATAATTCCTCCAAAATTCAGTCCAGCACCTTCATAAGTGCAGTTACACTCCTCTAATCAGGAATAACTTGCCCAGCACTGAAATTTGTTATAGCTTCAAGCCTAAAGGAAGACTTTGAGGTGCTTTAGGTGGGTCATTTTCATCTGTGCCCTGCTCTGGTACCTGGCAATGAGGGAGATGTTTCCTACTGCTTCCATCCCTTCTGTTTTACCAGGTGTTTTTTCACAGCTCTCAGATTCCTCACTGCAAATATTCAAAGCAGTAAAATACAAATAAAATTATGGACTTTGCTGATGGTGCAGGAATCAAACAACACCTGAAACACCCCTGAAGTAATGGGTGCATCCAGAAAACCCACCCCAAAATGGAGCTCTCTGAGGCAGACGTGTCAGCTGGATGGAGTTTGGACATGATCCCTTGGAAAGCACCAAGGAAAATCAGTAGGACTGTTCAAAGTGATCAGTTATCCTGGCATTGCTCTCATGTGAAAAATCTGGAAAGATATATTGATGCCTGGTAATCAGCCAATTCAATGAAATTCTGTTCAAGAGAAGAGGCACACAGAGTGTTGTAACTATCACAGCATCCCTCTGATGGTCAAGCATAATTCAAGACATGTGAAGTAAATGATAGAAGCAAAATTAATGCCACCATCAGCTGGTTCCTGAGATGAAAAAGACACCTATGGGGAAATTAAAACCATCCTTCACATCACTGACAAACCAGAGTTTCAGCAGCCATGGGTTGTGTTTTTTACAGGCTGCTCAAAACATCCAATACATCCCTCTCTGTCGTTAGACAAAGGAACTCCAGAGCATCTCACCAAATTCACTGTGATTTTATCAGAAACAGAACCCATCCCCAGGAAGAGCAGCAGTGAACAAGTGGCTTTGTGCTGGGTAGAAGTGACACACACATTCTGCCACCAAGCCTGTGCAGCGTGTACAGCAAATTCATCCTACAGCAACCCTGGATAAAGTGGAAGCAGCTGGTGATTGCCCTGGCAGCCACCTATTAACCTACATCACACACAACAATGACAGCCATAGCTCACTGCTACAACCCTCAGGAATACCAGTGTCTGAAAAAAAGAGAGAAAAGAAAAGGTTATTGATGAGGATGGGCTGCCCTCAAGCATGGTGAAAACAGGTGTGTGTGCATGTGGGTGCAAGCTGTCAATATATTAAAGGAACTGATGACTTTGATTATATGAGACCACAGACATCAGACCAAAGAAGCAGTTCCCAAAAAATCCAGAGATCATTAGGAACAGCTTCCATAGCTGTGGCCTCCCTCCTGAAAATGTGAAATAGCTGAGGAGTCTCAAAATATTTAAGGGTTTGATGAAAAGTTTAATTTTTCCCTTAGCAATTTATGGATATGAATCATGGGGAAAGAATGCTGCTGACAGGGAGAAAAAACTGAAGCTTTAGTGATGTGGTCCTGACATATCTTTTAGATTGAAAGGAAGATGAATGCTGATGCTAGAAATATTACTGGAGAACAAGCAGACTCTGCTGTCAGAAATCAATAGATACAGACTTATGTACTTTGGTCACATCAGACACTGAGATGAAAATAAACCTCAAGAAAGTAATTAGAGGGGGGAAAGCAGAGGATCACTGCAGAAGAAAATGAGCAGTGGGAAGATGGAGGGGACAGCACTGCAAGGGGTGTCCAGACATGGAGAAGAGGGCTGGGCTTTGCTCAGGTCCCAGAGGGCAGCAATGAGACACCCAGGGAAAGAGACAGGGTAGGAAGGCAGAGCAGAGAGAGCCAGCAAGCAAGGTGAGAAAAGGCAAGCTTGCAATATGATCTCTGTCCACTTAAAACAAGATTTTTGGGCTTTATTCCATATAAATGTTTTCTTTAACCCTTTCCAGAGGACCATCATAACCCTTTCCTTTCCATAACTTTGCAAGAAAGGCAGAGGGAAAAACTGAAAAGTTTTAATTTTGTATGAATGGCTCTTTCCCATACCCCTCCTACCCTGCCACCACCACCCACAAAAGCTGCCCACCAGCACAAGGTTTGTGTGCAGTAGAACTGATCAGACTGTTGGGGATGTCCAGATTGGCCTTCAAAGAAATTCTTCAAGGGTCTCTACCCCATGCACAGGCAGGGAGCAGCAACAGAGAGCTGTACCCTGAGCTTTGCACTCCAAAACCTGAAAGGAAAAAGCCAGGACAAGTCTTCATCTTGCTAGAGAGAGCAGGTTTTCTGTGCCTGGTTGTGTCTGCATGCCTCTGTGTGTGCACAGAGCCACCTGAGGTGCACGACTTGGGGTGACATGTGGCACCCAAAGCTGTCACTGAGGCAAGCCAGCTCCTCCTGCCTTTCCTCCCATCCCTTCCCCTGCCTTGCCAGTGCCACTGCAGGTCTCCTCACCTTCCTTTGAACCCAGCCCTGGTTTTTCCCCAGTTCAGCAGCCTCCACATCAGGCATGGCTGAGGGGCTGGGGCTGGAGCAGAGCACCCTGCTGTGCAGGGCACGGGGATCTGCAGTGGGGCTGTCACAAAACCACGCCTGCACAACAGGCAGCAGCTCCTCACAGATTTTCAGAGATGAAATCTCTGACACAGGCTCTTGAAACTGTGATTTAAAAGCAAGTTCAACAGCACAAGTGGCAGAGAGGGGAACCTAATCCAGCTGAGGCAAGTGCCACTTCCAGGAGCTGCTGCTTGGAAAGGGAGACCATGAACCCAATCTGCATTTCCAGATCTCTGCTGCTCCCAGACCCCTGCTGGGACCAGCTTTGTGGGAAGCATCAAGTACCCACTTGCCTAAAATCCACCCTCTGTTGGGAAGCTTTGAAGCACCAAAATATTTTGACAAGAATCCAAATTCTTTTCACGAACAAGGAAAACAAGAAGCAATTTTCAAGGCTGGGAGTATGGAATTAGAAGATACATGCACAGAGCACACACCTCAGGTTGACTGAGCTGGTGTATCTCATGCAGAAGGGGATTTCTGGAGCTGGAGATTACTCATAAGATGCTGTGTCTAAACCACATTTTTTTACATCAACCACTCATTTCAGAAAAGTCCAAAGAAGTTAACTCTAAAATTCACATAGTCAAGGTCTATTTTGCTCTTTCCAAACATTTAAGGATCAGCTTTGCAAGCACCAAGAATAGCTCTAAGCACTGATAATTTCTCCAAGGTACAGAGCTGAGCCCTAACACTCCTCCTCTGCACAAAACCCAAACACAACCATCTCCCTGGGCTGGTGTTCAGTTCTGCACTCTGTTTCACCCATGAAAACCATCCTAAAATGGTACTCACAACCTAGTCAAACAGCAGATAATGCCTCAGACTTCCCTGGAATTAATTCTGATTTCTTCTGGCCAGAGTGTATGCAAATAACCCCAGTTCCTTAAATCAAGAAAATAATTCAAGGTAAGACTGAGCCAAGTCCCAGGCCAGCAGGTCAGGGAGGGGATGCCTGTTTCCACAGGGCCTTTGATCTTTGCTGCTTGACCTTGCTTTTGGCAACCTTGGGAGGTCAGGGAAATTGTTTGGGGAGCCCCAGAGCCTATTGATTTCTTCTCAAGGGGCAGGCCGTGGGCATTGTCATGGTAATGGCAGAGCCCCGAAGGCTTGTGAGGTGTTCCACCCCTCTGAGATGTGCACAGGCAAGGGCACGCCTGGCTTCTTTGATTGTTGGCTTCTTTGGAGGCCAACAATCTGCCAATCAGTTCCACCCCATGAAAACTAAGGTGAATGTGAGGAGACCTTGCCACCTGTATTATAATCTGCAGCTGTATTGAAATTTTCCTGGCAGAGCTGAAATTTTAATGTTTAATTTACTTGAACTAATGTGTCACAAAATTCCCATCTACACTGAAAATTCTAATGAACCTTTGGGTGGACGAAGAGACCTCCAAACTTTGATCCTTTTCATCACTGTATTTTAAAACAAGCAGCTCCTTAAGAAGGTTAAGGAAGCAATAATAAAGACTTTTCAGTGTGCATACATGATCATTCCATACTGATGCACTTCAGCTTTAATAATATTGTATTAAATTTTATTGTAACCTCGCTGACATTTACTGCAAGGGAAAGTGCATAAGCTTAACAGCCTTATAAAATACAGCCCAGTAATGTACCTATAAAGCATAATATTTCTATACAAATGATGAGCTATTGCAATTGCATCCAATTTAGTGGCTCATTATTAACGAGAGCAATCACCTTCTCAGTCACATGCTCTGAAACACAGCCTGGTGTGTCGGTGCCATTTCACATTTTACAAGGCAGCTGCTCCAATTTCACCCAGCAGCACAATGATCTGGCAGTGGAAATTCTCCTCTCATTATGAATCAGCTGCAAAATGCACCTGATGATGAAGGAGTGAGTCCTCGTGCACATCACCGTGCCAAGAGTTTATTCAAAGGAGGGAAACTGCTTTGCACTGCCTGACATCAGGGTCATTTCAGCTGATGTGACTCCCTCCACTCCCAAAGAAAGCCTTTCACTAAAAACCTCTTCTGGTAGCAAATTTTGGTGGAAATTAAGTCGGACTTTGGTGGAATTTAGCAGCTCCTTTCACAAAGCACACCTGAAAGTCCCTGCATCCACAACCACTTGTTCCTACAAGCCCTTAAAACTCTCCAGTGAGCTCTCTGTGGCCTGTTCCTTTTCTAACAGAACTTTCCAGACATTCCCAGATGATTATGATGGGCCAAGGAGCTTCTGGGATCCAGAGATCTGGCCAAAAAAAAAAAAAAAAAAGCTTAATTGTCCTTATAATCCCAAAAGAGGTCTCCTAAGCAAGTCCTCTGGATATTTCCCAAAGGCACCGAGGACAAGGTGATGCTTGAAGTCACAACAGTTATTCTTATTAAGAAAAGATGAACAAGGATACAAATTTCAGCACAAGCAACAGGCTCAGTTAATCAGCATGAACACCCCCAATAAGCACAATTTGTCTTTTCTTCAACAACCCTTTCAAAGCTGAGCAAAACTTGTTGCTTTCACTGTCAAGCTGCAGATTTGCACCCTTCAAAGACCAAATCCTGGTGCTTGCTGAAGGGGACAACTTTAAAATAGGCAGAAGGGGAACTCATCCATACCTAATACACCCACAGTCTTCATGACTATGGATTCCACATCTCCTTAGCACAACAAAAAGATGATAGGACAAGACCCTACAAGACATGAGGGGTGCCCCTGGCATGACCCAAGTTCAGGATGTCTGAGGACCTCTATCACGTGGGAAAACCCCAGTGCAGTGAAGTCCTCAAGAGCAGCTGGGGATTTTCTGAGCTGTCAAGGTGACACAGCCTCAAAGCCATCAGTTGCTGCTCAGCAGGATGAGACAAACACAGCTGGTACCTGGGAGAGATTAATTCAAGGAATCATCTTGGCTGGAAGACAGGCAAAGATTTGGAGACAGTGTGTATATGGTGTAAAGAAAATAAGTAGTTCATTTTCTTCGAGCATTAAGCTGTAATGGCTGTCAAGGGGGATTACTGATATTGTTATGCCAGTGTCAGCACATGTTGTAGAGCAGCTATATTTTGAATTTCCATACTTGCTTAATTTAATGTTCAGATAATCTGGCAAATGAAAGACGAGCCTCCAAGAGTCTTTCTTCC
>VZRH01007518.1:407597-450232 GCA_013397555.1 Urocynchramus pylzowi
GAATGTTAAATTCTTGGGAGCAAGAGCTGGCGTACATGGAGGGCACATACTAATCTCATTTATGCTGAGATTTGCTTTCTGTTAAGCAACAGAGAAACAGCTAATCAAGCATAATTCAATAATACATCATCTGCAGTTGCAAAGACTCAGAAGATTGGTATGGAGCTTTGCCCATTTACATGAACTGATCATCTAGGCCAGGTGCAATTAATTGCACGTGGGGTGTGGGTGCACACCTCAAAACCTCCTCTGATGGCTCCTCCCCAGCTTTGGGTTCTCTGGAATCTGGGAGAGCTGCCAGCACATGGCTGAATAGGATCTGTGCTTCTCTCCATGTGTCACTGGTCTGTGGCAGCCAAGAGCCCCCTTCCCTGGGCAGGGAGCACTGTCCCCACTGCCCAGCGCCACCAGAGGCACTCATTGCTTGAGGAAAACATCAGGTGGCATCTGGGATCAGCTGGTGACACTGGCATGTCCTCTGCATCACACCACAGAGCATATCCAGACATCCTCAGAGCAACTTTCTGCTGCTTGCAGAAAACCACAGGAGGCAAAGCGCGGCCTGCTCGGCCTCTGCCGGGTGGGTCAGCGCGCACTTCCCCACTTCCATGCTCGCAGCCACCACCCAGCAGGAGCTCAGGAGAAGTGGCCCACTGTGCCAACACCCAGGCACCCTGCAAGCAGGGCAACATGCTGGCCCCGTGTCCTGGAGCTGCTGCCAACACCCCACGAGGCAGCCCTGAGCCCCAGGCCTGCTGCAGCTGAAAGAAGGGCAGCCCTTCATACCCATGGCAAATCTTGCATCACACTGCACTCCTTGGAGTTGTCTGGAGGAAGAAATTTTGTTTTCTGGACAATTTTGATGCTCCTTTTCTTTGTTTCATTCAGATTCAAGCAAAAATGAAAAGTGTTTGAAATTCCCTATCTAACAGAACAGAGCTGGAGTCCAGGGAGAGCTGCTGGGTACTGGAGACAGAGTCCTGGAGCCCTGGGCTCCCTGTCAGAGACACTGTGCCAAGAACTGACAAAGAGATTCCTTCAAGCCCCTGAAATCAAAAACACCCTCACTAAACTGTCTGTTTGGCGAGCTGGCAAATTCTATCCTCTGAACACTTTTTCAGTGTTACTATTATGCAACTTCATAGATCACAATGCCACTCAATAGGGCAAAAGCCTCACATTTCAGAATAACTTACAAGAGTCCAGGTTACACCTTTTGCCAGTAGTAACTGGTATCTGATATATAAAGAAAAAGCATTTTTGGGAGGTTTTGGAATATAAAACCTAGCAATACTAATAAACAAGAATAGCAGAGAAAGTGCATGAGGGCCATAGGCAGACACAGCAACTGAAACCCACACAAACAGCAGAGAGGCCAAGATGATATTTCTCTTTGTTCCCCATGCCTCTCTTTGTTTTGTTGTTAAGGCTCTGTGCTAATTTCCATGGAATTGCTATAGCACATTTGTAAACACACATGAAAGGCAGCCAGCTCTGCAGTCACTGCTGCCTTGCACTATTAAGTGCAATATTTAGCTCAGCCAGATGCCACCAGGAGCTGGCCAAGGCCATAAAACAAGCCTGATCACATCTTTTTGAAAATGAGGCTATGAAGCCATTCTGGAAGAGTTTACATGCATGTTTGTGTATTTGTTTCCTTCCATCTGGCAAATTCCCTCCCGAGGCAGCGAGATGAAGCCCAAGGGAGGAAGTGTTTGTGTTCAGTCACCTCTCAGCAACACCCTTCTGGAAGAGGATTGTCATGAGACAATCCCATTGTCTCCATTCTCTTCTCTGGATACACTTCAACCCCTCAATGCCTTTTTCAGTTGTCTCCCCTTGATCCCATCCCTCAAAAAGGGCACAGCAGAGCAAATGGAAAACATCCCACGTCACAGCTGAGTACACAGATGAATGGCCAGGCCAGCAGTTCCCTGGTCCCATGGCCAGTGGGTCCTTATCCCACTAATGCCTTAAGATTTTAGCTTTTAAATTTTTCAGGTCCTGTACTGCATTAGTGTAGAACTCTGAGCTCCATATAGAGTGTTAGTTAACTCTCTTCACATTTTGGTCAGACAAAACAATCCTTCCAGGCCTGAGAACCAAGGACACCCTACAGCCTCAGGCCCAGAAAAGTATAAACAAAAGTGAACTGGGGAGAAGCAAACAGGGGGGGGAATATGACTTCATTACCTGAAGCTGTAATTGGAGAATTAACCCCTGATATGCAAATAGACCAACCTTATATCTGTCTGAAAAACTGGTGACCATTTTGGGTGTAGCCCCCAGTGGAGGTTTCATCTGCCCTTAAAGTACTTGAAGGCTTTTCATTAATTTCAAATAAATCTGCTTTTATTATTTTAAATTTGTCTGTCTCTAGGTAAGCCCAAAAAAGGCATCACCACGGCCAGCAGCTCCCTGTGCCATGGCCAGTGGGCCAGTGGGTGCCCTGGCCAGGGGCCAGCCCTGTGCACTAGTGTTCCACTCCCAAAATAACCAGACTTGGTTGCTAGGCTCAAAGTTTACCCACAAGGTTGGAAGCCTGAGGTGCTTGGCCCTGCCCAGAGCCAGAACACATGTTTGTGGGATATACAAAGTGCTTGAAATAGAGGCCACAGAGGACCCATTAGAAATTCAATATTAGCTTTGTAAAATTGCTAATAATTAGCTACAGCTCTTTTCTCCATCACAGCAGCTGGTGACATGAAAGTGATTAAGTTTCTAATGAATAGATTAGGGTTACTGAATATATTAAATAACAAGGTTTTTAATCAACTGTTTATTGATTCCAGCAAGACAGTTCTGATGGCAAAAAAACCACTGGGTAGCAGTGGAATTTATTTATGGGCCAGTGTTCTACATCAGAAATAATTAAAAATAGATTATTTTTCACCAAATCTAGAGCTTTTTTCTCTTTGAGGCAGGTCAATATGGATTAAATTAACTGCAAATAATAAATTAAGGGAGAATTGAAAGCTAAATTCAGAGCAGAGAGGTGCTCGCAGCTTGGCAGTCAATCTTTGTTTGCAGTTGCTGGGGCAGAACCAGCCACATATTTATGGCCTGGTTTCAGCCAGGAGAGACAAAAAACATTGGACATCTTGGGCAAAGGGTTTCTGAGACACTGCCCCTGTTGTGCAGTCTGATGGGAAGGATCTATAAGGATCCTATCCCAAAAGCCATCTGGGGATAGAACGGTGTTAAATAACCAGAAAACAAACCTTTATTTGCTTACTGGGTTCACTGGGAGCTACTGGGAGCCAAGTGAGCTCCCCTAGGAAATTCCTAGGGAGCCCAGCAACAGTCTGGGGCCCTGAGACTTCTCTTTGGATTAAGACAGCAATCCCACCTTGTAGCCTGGTGTTTGGGATGCAGCCAAAGCCTCATGGAAAAACAGCTTTTCAGCTGGGCTGCATCCCCAGTCAGGTGTCAGGGCTTGTGTGAAGCAAAGGATCATCTGGGGGGTCACTCACAGCTGGAGAGACCTCTCTGACCAGCAACAACAGCTTCCTGCTGGAAAGCTGTGAACCTGCCAGCCACATCCCAAGTCCCAGCCCTCGGAAACAAAGCTCAGGAGCAATTTCTCTCTGCTCATATTTCTCTCTGCTCGTCAGAGACCTTCCCAGGGCAGCTCACTGATCTCCAAGGCCAGCCAGGAGACAAGCAGCACATTCCACATTCTCTTTAAGCAGTTTCCATTTCTGCTTCTGTCAGCTTCAGAGGACCATGGCTGCATCCCTCCATGCAGTAGGATCCAGGATGTCCTGCAGTTTTAAATACTCACCGTGGAAACTGTAGGAAAAAGAAGAAATCTTTAGGAGCTCCAATTTTTCCATGGCTCCAAAGCACAGAACAACTTTCTGCCAGTAAATATAGCCACCTTGGGGTCTATTATTTTATTAAGGGATATTTGAAGTGCTCCATGACATAAGCAAATCCATAATCTGTACATATATACAGTGCATATGCATATGGAGCCATTTATAGAGCAAATCTTTCTAGCTCTGATAGTTTATAAGGTAGAAGAACTTTTTAGTCTGGCATTGAACCAAAGCCAAAAGCTTCATGTGCTCTTTAAACCAGCATAACACAGAGAAGATGTTTTTCTTTGGAGCCTCAGTGGAAGCAGGATTTCATGGAAGGTTTTGCTCCCAAAATGGCATCTGTCTCAAGGGGTTGGACTCATGTGAGCTGTACCTGTAAAAATATGTGCAGAGGGGCTGTTGAGGTCATCAAAGGGCCATGATAAATCAGATTACTGTGTTTGTGGGGAGCCATGGAGTTACCACTGCTGCACTGGGGATGTGGGCTGGCATTTGGGGACAGAGCAAGTGAAAACAGGATGGATCCTCGTGGCCTTCACAAGGACCATGGCCATGCCATGGCAGGGCTCCAATCCCCTCTTCCCTCCTGTTCTGACTGTCTGCTAAGTCATCTTTCCCTCAAGAAAATGATCATCCAGATGGCTTCCCTACCAGCTCTCCTTGCACTAATGTCAGGGTTTTAAGACCAATGAGATGTGATTTGCAATATTAATATTGATGCTGATACCAACACTGCAATTACACATTTATACCATGTAATTGATGCTTTGTGTAGGCTGACCTAGAGCAGAGGCTGGACAGAGTTAAAGAATAAAGTAGGGATTTATGAAAAGGCCTCCATGGATCCACCTTGGGCAGCACCAGAGCCCAGCCAGGGCTGCACCCAAGATGAACCAAAATGGCCCCAAAATGCACGGCCGCTCACGGGGGCTCTCACTTTTACAAGTTCTGCTCCATTTGCACCTTGGAGTTCATTGTCCCATTCCAGCTTTAGCCCAGGCAGTCCCACCCTGCTTGTTTTTCTCTCTCCAGCCCACCTTGGTTGTGCTCTTGGGCCTGAGATTTGGATCATTTGTCCTTGGTGCCCAGCTGGAGCAGGAATTGTTTTGTCTCCCTGCTCTGTGCAGAGCTCACCATCCCCTGATGTGAAGCTCAGACCCACACACTAAAGCAGCACAGAATCTGAAAAATAGAAAAGCTAAACCCTGAGGCATCATAATCATTAGAAACAAAGATCATCTGCATCCCAAAGTTCTAATGCAATTCCATCAAGTTTTTCCTTTATTTTCCTTTTTCACTCTGCTGACTGTCAGTCCCTCAGCTCTTAAATACAGAAGTGTGGCCCTTTGGAGGAAGGGAGAAACTCTGGAGCATAATTTGCCAACAAGAATTCCCTGAGGGATCCAGGGACATCCCTGGCTTGTGCCCCAATCTCAGATACACCCTGGACAGGGGAAGCTGGACAAGGTGATTAGAGCGTATTTTCCACACCACAAAGAGTACCCAGAGCTGATCTGCAGACAACACCTAAATGTGGAGAGCAGAAAAACTTAATCAGAAAAGAGAACAAACCCCAGAGGAGGAGCCAGCATCTCCTCTGCGTACCAGGAGTGCTGCAGGAAGCAAGTCCCATCTGGAATTGTAATTCCCAGCTGGCATCAGCAGCATTGTGAAATAAATGAAGGTGCCTCCAAGGCATCCTTTTCCATCCCAGCATCAGCCTGTTTCTTCTCTCTCAGTCATACAGCTGCTTCTCTCAGCACACAGCTTCTTGAGCTGAGCAGTGATCTGGCAGAGCCCACTTTCCCAGAGGTGCCTGGAAAATGAGCAGGAGGGGCTGGAAACTCCCACACATCCAAGTCTGGAAAGAGTCCTCAGCATGTTCCAACAGGACCCAGCCATGCTGGCACCTGAGTGCACCTTTCTGTTCAGCCCCTGAACTGTATGGGGACCCAGGGGTGGGTCTGTAGGAGATGTGGGGCTCACAAGCCATGCAATCAGTCTCTGAAGCTGTGGGGTCACTCCTAGAAGGCATTAAGCCTAGAGCTGAGCTTAGTGGGACCAGCCTAGAGCTGAGCTTAGGTCAGATGTCAAAGGTGCACCACTGGAGCCATCATGAAAACCCTCTCTGATAATTTACCCCCTTTTCCTTTCTTTCAGCACTTCCATCTGATGAGTTCCTGAAAAGTGCAAGGTCAAAAATTAAGAAAGTAGTAAATATTTCCAGGGAGACCCTGCAGGGAAGAAAGACACTGAGAATAAATCCATCCTGGGCATTTCCACCATCTGGTGCAGCATTCCCTCAAATACACTCCTGGAGGGGATTACCCTGTCACCTTCAAGCTCAAATTACAATTTATAAAGAAACTACAGGAGAATATCACATCAAAGCTCTCAGAGAAGGCAAGCATCACTGGGCTGCCCCAGGATAATCTCCTGCTCTGCCTTTTCCTCCCCCTGTGCACCATCAGAAAGGTGCCAGGCATTCACCCACAGGCACATCCCACCACCAATGCACCTGGGTGCCCATCCTTGCTCCAGGGAGATGCACAGAGCCAAGGAGGAGTGCTGGAGGCTGCCCTCATTGCACCTCATCTGCATGAATCCCTGAGAGCCCCTGGCAATCTGAGGTTTGTCAGCATTTCCCATCTCACATTTCCTCCTGGAAATCCCTCCAGCAGAGGAGATGCTGAAATAGGTACTGCTTGGCAGGCTAATTAAACCCACATGTAATTGTCAGCGAGGTAACTGACACACTGGGGCTCTGAGATGTGCATTTGGCCTTTTGCAGTTTATACCTGCTGCAGGGATGGCAAGCAGGCAGCATTTAACAGCCCTGCAGCTGTGTCACCTTCCCTCCCCACACCCAAAGTTCCACCTGCCTGGAAATCTGCTTTAACATGGCACAAAGGAACCCACTTGTCCCTTACCATTCCCACCTGCAGCTGAAGTTGGGACCATCCTAAATACTTTTATAATCTTCACAATCTGTCACTTCACCCTACATTTTGGTGGCAGGGAACTCCATGAGTGACCATTCCTTCTCCAGCAAGAAAAATGACCATTTATTCTTTAGCCAGATCAAGCCCAGGGAAGGACATGGCTTCATCTCCCTACCTTAGTGTAAAGAACCTTTGCTGAGAGCACTCCAGTAAAGATTTTTGGAAATCCAAGTAGATTCTGCAGTTTGGATTGAGCTTTTCTGCCAAAAATATGAACTATGCAATCAACTAAAGCACATTTTCCACAGGTTGAGCATGACTGTCCCTTGGTGGAGGGAAAGCCAAACCCACCACATGGATCTTTCCATCCAAGGCCCATGGTTCATGCCAAGGCATGGCTTTTAAGGAGATCCTCTGATTTTCTGTAGAAGCTTCTCGATGTGTGAACACATATCCAGACAACCACAGCACATTTGGGAGGGGATGTCATCTGGAAATCATTACAGAGCACAGGCTTGCCCATGGGATTTCCTGCCCTTCCTGCCTGACGTGGGAACAGCCTGTTCCTCATCTAGGGCTGCCCCTGCTCCTCCACACACCCACTGCAGGCAGGAGAGACACAGCAAGTGTCTCCACACTGTGAGCTGCCTGTTCTTGCTGCCCTTTTGAGTCACTCCTCTGCCCCAAGCTCCCAGCACAGCAATTCCCCTGCTGCCATTCTGTGAGGAGTGCTCCTCCTGCCAGAGCAGGAGAGGCTCCACGCTGCAGCACACACAGCCCACAGGGACTGGGGCACTCTCCAGAGCTCTTGGCCAAGGCCTAAAACCAAATGGAGTGGAGAGGTTTGGGTTTCCAGGTATCTTTTTTTTTTTTTTTTTCCAACATATTTTGCTAAGCACAGAACAGTGCAGGAATAGCACAGAATATAAACTTCTTTCCTTTTTCAATTAATTTCACAAACTAAACAGGATCCATAGCCTTCCTGAGCTACCTCAGGGACTCCCTGGAGTGTCTCATACGTTCATATTTCAGCCTCCTTTCTGTCTGCATTTTATGCATTCCTCCTCCCAAAATTCTGAGCTCCCTCTTCTCTCTCTTCCCTGCTTTTGAAGAGATTTTTACAGGCATTAAGAGGCTTCAGATGAAACACAAAGAGCCAAATGCTCGATTGCTGTACAATTTTTGCAGTCACTTCCACTACTGAAAAGCAAAATAAAATGTCAGTAAGGGCATTACTGATTTATACACACTTTCTGATAACTAATGGAGACCAAAAAATGCTCTTCAGCTGCATATTCTAAATGACTCCCCTGATTTGGTCACACTTATTGAAGATGGAGAAGCAGCAGGTAATGTTCTAACAGCTTTGATAATTATCAGATGACCTCCCAGTCCTTCCCCCTGCAGAGGGGAAGTCTGACAAAGCAGGAACATCTGGATACAGCCAGAGCAGTGTGTGTATAATTACTGAACAAGCTTATTTACCATCCCACTGTTTCCAAGCATGTTCTTTATGCTGTGTCAAGAGCAAAGACAGAGCACTCTACCTGTTTAATAACTGACTTGAAGCCCCACTATCAGGAGTCACCAATGGCAGGAGAAGCAATGCTACCCTCTGAGCTTCCAGCCAAGCAGAAAACACCTCCAGAGAACTTTCTGCAATGAGTAAGGAGCTTGAAAACGGAGACCAGAAAGCTCAAAGGCCAATGAAAGACAGAGAAATTACATTTTTAAGAACTCATCATTATTCACTAAACTCCTGAGTGTGTTTTCCTGCAGGAGGGTTTGGCTCATGCCACAAACAGTGGTGGAAGTGGCTGCTCAGCCCCACACACTGAGCAGTTGTAGCTGAAGGGAGGCCTGGATGGGAGTTTATAAAAATGGAGAGTGACTTTTGACATGGGCAGATAGGACAGGGGTTTAAATAGAACATGGTTTTAAGCTAAAAAAGGGGAGACTCAGACTAGATGTGCAGAAGAAATTCTTCACAGCCCAGAGAAGCTGTGGCTGCCCCTGGATCCCTGGAAGTGTCCAAGGCCAGGATGGACAGGGCTTGGAGCAACCTGGGCTAGTGGAAGGTGTCTGCCCAGGGCAGAGAGGTGAAATGAGGTGATCTTTAGGGTCCCTTCCAACCCAAACCATTCTGTGATTCTGCAGGGGATGGATGGATGGATGGATGGATGGATGGATGGATGGATGGATGGATGGATGGATGGATGGATGAGCTGCTAAGCTGTTGGTCCTGTAGCAAATACCTCAGACTAGCTAAAATCAGCAACAATTCAACAATTTTTCATTGACAGCTAATGTGTTGCAAAGGAAGGAGAAAAAAAAAAAAACCAAAAAAAAACCCAAAACAAACAACCAGCCACTTTTTATTGCCACTCGAATATCAGCTGGCACACTCTGCCTTGGGAAAATGTTCTCTAATTATACAGCCAGCCTTCCAAACACACTCCTCAGCTCTCCCACATGTAGCATTTACAGTTGCAGTAATAATACAGCAGCCAGCCAAGAGGAGAGCCTGAGCACACCTCTGACCTGCAAGTGACCCCCTAATTAGTGGGTGCACGGGGTTAACGAAGGGAGCGCTTCTTCCTGGAAGGCGTGTTAGCAGCTGAACCCCAGCCTCAGTAAACTGGGAAATCTATGCCAGCAGGTGTTTACACATTCATTAATGGCCTTGGCAAAGCAAAACGCAGCAGAAAAGTCCTTTCCTGGTCACATTTTGCTCGGAGTAAAATGAGAGGTGTCTTTTTTTTTTCCTGCTCACAACAGTTCCTGCAGAGGCAGAAAGGTAACAATGGAATTAGGTGTTGTGTTTGGGAGCTGCAGGCAATCAATTCCCCAGTTGGCCCTGGGTACTTTGCCAGGGTTTGCCTACCATCACTACCAAGTCACAAATCCCTCGTTTTATTCCCTTTGTTGGTAGTAAAATGGTTCTGGATGCTTGAGATTTCAAGTGGATTAGCACTTCCAGAGAGCTGGAAACATTTTGACTTGGATTAGGAGGGCACATCTGGCCCAACACAAGGGGCAGAGACTCAGTCTGCACTGGGGAAAGCTGAGCAGTGCTTCTGGAGCATCCCCCAGACCCAGGAGGCTGCATTTCCACCCTCACTCTTCCTCTCCTCCCACAGGCAGAATTACATCCCAATAATCCAGAAAAGCAGCACATCTGATTTCTCCCCAGTACTGGATGGGTAGAGACAGCTCAGCCCCAGACAAAGAGCTGTAACTCAAGCCACCAAACCAGAAGCTTCAGTATAAATGGGGTGAGATTTTTCCAGCTTGCTCCTATCAGGGAAGGCTGCTGCTGTCTCCAGTCAGATTTATCAAAGCAGCTCCCAGCTCTGTACTAGTAGCAAATCAATAGCAGGGTTATTACTACAAACTGCTGATCCCAGTTTCCATCAAACAATGACATGGGCATGTCCCAAAACGTACTCAATCCTCAGTTAAACCTCCTAAGGCATGATCTAGAGCTGACAGGAAATATAACAGGTGAAAATTGCAGGGAAACTGATGTGAGTGGAGGCATCCCAGGACTGGGCAATCACAGCAGCACACGTGGGGGAGGGATGGAGCATGAGCAGCTTGTTTTTAGCAAAATGGAGTTTGCTATTAACAAAAAGGGAAACAGCTATTTTGGTCAGAAGAGTCATTTTGGTGAGAAAGTATTTTTTTTTACAGAATACTAGAAATCTGGAAGCTATTCTTGAATTTTCTTTTTAGAGAAGAATAATGTAAATACTTCCAGCCTCGATCATCACAACCCCAACAGGCTCTAAGGATCTCTCTTTTGAGAAAGGCAGTATCAGCTCTGTTGACAAAAATGATCATCTAAAGTCCTGTTAATATTTTTCCTATAGAAAAGAGATATTTCTTGAGCAGCCCATCCCTCCCAGAGCTGCTTTGGTGCTGCTGGAGCAACACAGCCCAGCAAGGCACCACTGCCAGGTGTCCTGGCTAAAACCTGCATCCTCCATCCCTCCTGCAGCAAAACCACAGAGGAGCCAGGGAGGAGGATTTCACACTCGAGAATCCTCTCTTCTTTAGGAGACAGAAAAAGAAAAGTCTGATTTTCCTGGTAAATCCATGAGCTCTGTCTAAGAAGTCAATCCCTTTGTTGCTGCCAATGTAAGGAAAGAGCTCCTGTATTTCTCCTGCATTAAGGCAGGTGAGGAGCAGAGCACTGGGCTTCAGACAGGTATTTTTCAGCTGCATTTGGAAGCAAGGATTCCCTTTGACCCTTAGTCTGAGGTTAGATTTTCAGCAAAGCTGACCCCCTGAGTTAAAGGGAGCAGCCCCACAAACAAGCCCACTCTGGAGGGAAGGAAGGCTCCACCAGGGGCTTTCACATCACCCCCAGCCCAGCTGAGAAAAGCCAAACAAAGGCAGTGGTGGCAATTTGTTCAGCAGCAAAAAAAACCAAACAAACAAACAAACAAACAAAAAACAAAACAACAAGCAGCCAGGGGCTGAGAAATCAGAGCAGTTTGGAAGGAGGGGTGACAGCCAGCAAAGACAACTCGGTGCAGTTTGCCACTCTCCTGATCTCAAACGAGGATAAAGCAGCTGAGTGGTTTTGCCTGCTCAGGGCAGAGATAACCCGGTGCAGTTTGCCACTCTCCTGATCTCAAAAGAGGATAAAGCAGCTGAGTGTTTTCCCTGGAGAGGTTGGAGTTGAGTTGCCAGTGGCTGTGGCTTATTGACTCCACTCCAGCCCAGCAGGCACAGAGCAGCCTCTAGAGGGAAAAAAAACAAAGAGCTTTTCCCCCCCTGNGTTTTGCCTGCTCAGGGCAGAGATAACCCGGTGCAGTTTGCCACTCTCCTGATCTCAAACGAGGATGAAGCAGCTGAGTGGTTTTGCCTGCTCAGGGCAGAGATAACCCGGTGCAGTTTGCCACTCTCCTGATCTCAAACGAGGATGAAGCAGCTGAGTGTTTTCCCTGGAGAGGTTGGAGTTGAGTTGCCAGTGGCTGTGGCTTATTGACTCCACTCCAGCCCAGCAGGCACAGAGCAGCCTCTAGAGGGAAAAAAAACAAAGAGCTTTTCCCCCCCTGTTGGAAGATGAGGGGATTTTTGCCTAATCCCTAAACAAACACTTTTAATGCCATTAAAGACTCTCTGGCATTACTGACACGGATCATTCTCATGCTGCTGCATGCAGAGCACAGGCTGGATTTGTTGCATTGCATTCACAACCTGTCCCCAGTGGTAAAAACAGCTCTCGTGTCACTGTTCACTAGAAATAGAAGGAAAGTGGGAAGTTAACTTCAGGGAAATGGATAATTTTAAAGATTTTATGGCCCAACAGCTCTAATTAATTTCAACAAACCAGTGCATATCTCAAACCAAATTAGTTCTCTCTTCTTTCCCTTCTTGTTCCTTCTCTCCTTTATCCCAGTTTGCCTCTACTCTTCTTCCCAACAATTAGTCCAGCTCAGAAAGGAGCATCTCTTCTCTTGTAGGGCAACAGGGAAGGGAAGCACAAGGAAAAGAAGGGTGACAGCTCAACAGGATATCTCCCAGCTCCTGACACTTCAATACAAAATATTTTCTTCCCATCCTAAAACCGAAAGCCTGAAACAAAAGCCTGAAAGATCTATGAAGTTGCCCAAGCCAACATCAACTGAATTGAGCAGATGTCAAAATTTTTTTTAAATGACACTAAAATAGTTTGTTTCTTGTCTTTGTTTTTGAGAAAGAGAAATATAAAATACAATATTATTGTATTTTGTTTTATTAAAAATTAGTAATAATGCCAAAGCAACACAGCATTTATATTAAAAGAAAAGTCATTGCTGAAGCTGGGAGTGTTTCATTCTGTAACACAATAAAAGTCTAATTATCCTTTAAAATGATCCCTTTCTCATTAAGGGCTATTTCCAAAACTGCATTTCAAGACTTATATTTCCCAGACATTCCTGACCAGCTCTTCTCTGAGCTACATGGATAGAGATGATTATGTGGTTAGGAATTCAAATCACTGACATGATGAGTTGGACAGGGGTGGCCCAGCTCCAGCTTGTACTCAGAGCCTGCTACCACTTGACTCCTGCTCCATGGCCCGAGGGCAAAACGAGCTCTGCAGATGCTCATCCTCTGCCCATCACTGTGGTAGGTCCTCTGCAGGCTCCAGGTGAACCAGTGATATTCACAGTGATAAATAATTGCAGAAAAACTATTTGGGAAAAGATCTGAAATCACATTTCTCCAGACTTAATGCAGCACCTCTGCACAAAGGGCATCCCTGCCCCAGCTCTTCCCCGTTCACCATCTCTGAGGCACACGGGCATGGATCCACTGGGCAATTCCTCTGAGACAAAAAACCACAGTGCAACTCCCCCTCCATGGAACAGCAGGAAGAACCAGCCCAGCCAGCTCCTGGGGACTGTGCCCATCTCTCACCCTCCTCCTGCTGCAGTCTTTCCTCCTCACCAAATCCTGCCACTCTCCCCTCCCTGATTTCAACAGCACAACCAGTGCAAAGAGTACAAACAGCAATTCTTCCCTGGTCAGACCAGGTTCAGCCCTGTCAGGTCAGGGAGCTTTGCTGGTGGACATGGGGAGAGGATGGACAAACAGGCAGGGAAAATAACCACTGCTGGCAGCACAGCTGCAGCCTGAGGACACATCCCCAGCCTTACAAATACCCTCTGGTTTAGGGAACACTTTCTTCAGCAAATCTGATGGATTCTGGCTCTATCTTCTCACCCTGCTCTGCCCCAGGCTCCACCCAAGGACCTACAGAGGTGAAGGAGATGCCAGCACCCCCCTGTCCCCAGCTCCTCCAGCCCCACCAGCTTGAAGCACAGGAATTTCTCCAGCAAAATAAAACACACCGAGCCTGTGGCATCGCTGCAACACTTCTGCCACTCACCTGGGCAAAATAAAGCCACAACCCTCCCTTCAGAAGAGGAAGAAAACGGTTTTGTAGGACTGTAATGATGATGAGGAGTTCAAATCTAACCACATATATAAAACTTTAAAACTCTCATAAACAGATTTTGAAAGGGAGCCAGAGGCACTGGTGCAAATGTGAGCAGCTCCAGTACAAAGCACTATCAAAGACACAACGAAAAACCTGGGTAAGGAGAAAGAAAGAATCGACAAAGAGTTTTCCATTTTTGTGTGCTCAAAAATAGCTTGAAAACAGGATATTTCATAAGCAGGGAGAGATCAGGTTTATTTTCTTATTTTATTTGATTTTTTGCACCCCTGATTAATTGGTGAGCACAGCCAGAACACAGACACATGCCAAATGCAGATGTGTCAGGTTCTTCAGGTGGCCCCGAGCCAGGTAAACATCTGACCACAAAGCCCACCTAATTTTAGTGGGCTGAAGTCTGGAAAAGTGATTAACTACAGAAAGGCCAGTGTATTGCTTTGTACCTGGGGAATGAGGGAGCAAAGCAAAGGCTCTCAGGTCCTAATTAAGAAAATGCCTTTTCGCTCCGTGGAAAGCTGTGAAACGAAGGAAGCTGGTGCTTTTCCAACAGTGCTCATAAAGCTGTCAATAAGTGAAGAAAGTGGCCTTGATGGCTTGAAAAGCCATCTCCAAGAAAAAAAGAGGGGAAAAAAAACCCTCTTTGCTGTCCAATAAGGCCTAACAAATCATCATGAACATATAAATGGCAAATTTAACTGCAAATTAGCAGTGTTTAGGAAATCCAGACAGCCAGCTAGAAAATATGAAAATCAAGAGCCGGAAATTCAAATTCAGCAAATACTTTTGGGCTTTCTTTTTTCATCCTGGGCTTCTCCATTAGTACTCAAGACAGCAGGGAGCTGTCCTTGTTTTGGAAGTAAAATGTTCCTTTTGGGAACACGCTGCCAACAGCAAAGCTACCAGGCATGGCCAAGGTGGGCACTGCCAAAGGATCCCACCCTGGGGAGCTTTCTCCAGCAGGATGAGGTTTTGAGGGGTTTTTTTAAGGTTTTTGTAGGGGTTTCCTACAGATCCATGGCATGGCACAGACCTGGTTTCCAGATGTAGCTCTCCCAGCTGTGGGAAAAGTCCATCACCTTATCTTTACAGACTCCAGAGCTTGCAGAGGACTCAAATGGCTACTTCTCTTCATAAAATTAATGGTGTGCTTTTTATGGATTTCAGCTACAGCTGGGAGCCTGATTCTGCTTAGGAGGGGCTGTTAATACAATTACCAGGCTGGTTTTACACTGTAAATTCTCTGTTGTTTTCTTTGCCCTGTTTAGGAGTTTCATTTAGACGTGCTGTGGAAATCAGGTTGGGTTGTTACCACAGCTGTACTGAAGGCTGTGCTGGCACTTGCTTTATAAAAAACATATTTTTAAGGTTTATAATAGCAATGAAATTTTCCCCTCTCGCCAAAACTTGGCATTGACACTTCAGCAGAGCTCCAGAGGACACTTTTTGGATAATTTTGAAGAAAATAGGCACACACCCCATTCAGTCTTCAAGTCCAGAGGTTTTAGGGGGCAGACAGCACTTGGGGGTTGTAACTGGGGTCTGGGCCCATTTCTACAGGGTCCACAGCACAGGTTACCCTCCCAAACACTGGCAAGCCCAAAAGGGACTTTAATCATTTATCCTCCATTAGGAAGTGGTACCACATTAATTTAATTGCAAGCTGATAAATCTCCTGATGTGAATACAGTAATAAATGGGAGGTTTTGAGGTGTTTTTTCATCTTTCTTTAACTCTATTTCCTCGCAGGAAAAGTAAATTTTACCAGTGTAAGTTCTTACACTGTTATAATTATCCCGACACAATTTTGGACGTGCAATTATTAAAAAAAAAAAAAAAAATCACAGTTTTGTCCAATGTGACCATATTAAATATTAAATATAAGCCACACTTAATCAAATGAGCAAGGAAGGGGGAGAGAGGAAGCACAGCTCAATTTAAGCTTATTTATTTACCACTAGAAAAACAATCAGGAAACAATTTTCTCCTCCCAGAAGAGTTTGAGATTCCCAGGCAAAATCAGATGAAAAGTTAATCTCAAGAATATTCAGGTGTTGAAAGACAGGAAGGAAAGGGGAAACTTCACAAAATGCATGAAAATGGGGGAATGTTTTGTTTTGTTTTATCTTTACATGGCTTGTTTGTTTGTCTTTAGTCAAGATGCAATTTTCAGTCCAAACCAGATTTTTTAAATCTGTTTCAGGAGATGTTGGCTTAAGCCTTTTAGGAAGCTAACCAAACACAAGAGGACAAGAAGAAAAGTTCTTGCAAGGATAAACCCTGTTTAAAAGGCAGGAAACTGGGAATGGTCAGATGGATCAGACCTTGCAAGGAGCAGAGCTGACATGGAGCCCTGGAGAGATCTGTGCCATTAAAAATGTATGTTCATAAATGATCCAGAAAAGGGCATGAGCAGTGAGCTGGGAAAGTTTGCTGACAATACTAATTTTGAGAGTATCATAATGAACTCCAAAACAATTTTATGATATATTGCCAGGTAATTAAATGGCAGATGAAACTCAATGCACATAAATGTAAAGGGAGTCACCTGGGGAAATAAACAATCTGAATTTCCTGTGTGAAATGATGGGCTCTAAGTTGGACATTACCACAAAGGAGCAATGCCTCGGGTAGTGAGAGATGGATTTGTGGAACATCAACCCATTGGTCAGCAGCAATTTTTTTTAAAAACATCATTGGAAATTATTAGGACTAAAGAACAAAGCAGGGAATACCCTAATACTCCTGTGTAAGTCTGGGCTTCACCTGCAGCTTCATCACCCTGTCCAGGTGTTGTTCCCTGGAACAACAGAAAAAGAGACTGTGCTGTTCAACCCCTCACACCATCACTGGTGTAAGGTTTGGGGTTTTGTAACCAGTCATGCTGCAGATCAGAATTTCCCAAATACTAAGATTTCTCTGGATTTTAAACTTCAGGACAAAGATCAGCGTGACAATTCTATAAAAACAACACTGTGCCCACTATTGCATCACATTCTGCCCAGGACACCACAGGGTGGTGAAGAACAGCTGGACAGGGTTCAGAACTGCCTTTGATGGGCCACTGCAGAGCAAGACACCAGAAAATAAAACCAGAGGGCTCTGCATGGGAAAAAGCTACAGCCATGTCTGGTCTGTCCCTCGTTCTTTCAATATTTTTTTTTCCTTACTGTGATTTTCCTTCTCATTTACCTCAATCAATCTCTCCCCATTTCCAGGCCAAAGACAATTCCCTGGGGATTCATTGCAGTTGTTATTTTCACGGGACAGCAGCCACGCCGAGTGCTAAATTAATTAGCCATCACCTTCCACTTCCTCTGCTTAGGGCAGATTGGAACAATTAGTCCTTTTTAAAGCCCACCTTCACCCCTGCCATCACCAACCTGCTCAGAGGAGACCCAGCCAGTCTAGCAGGAAGGAAGAGTGAACCCTGAAAAGTCTTTGCCATGGTATTTTTAGGATCAAGACCCCTACATTCAGAATATGCTGCCACTGTGTGTCCATTGATTATAAGGTTTGGAGTTTAAATTAGAGTGTGAGAGCTTCTGACAGCATTGACACAATGAAGAAAGAGGTGGATATGATCTCCCAGGTTTAGGAAGGACATTCTTTCCTGTACATTGTGGTTTAACTACTTAGCTAGGAGATTTCTATCCCTGATCTAGGATTTTTTATCCCTCAGAAATGAGTAAGAGAAGTGTCTGGTTTGCACAGGCAGTTCCACAATGGAAAGGAGAGCATTTGTAGGGCAGCCCTGAGGCTGGACAGTGAGCTCTGCTGGAGCAGCAGCAGCAGCACCTTTGGTCCCTCACTGGATGGACTTTCTCCCTCTACCAAAACCTGGCACTTCTGAGTGAAGTCTGAGCTTCAGTGTGCCCAGAGATCCTTCTGGACCAGCCTGAGCTTGAGTGTGCCCAGAGATCTTTCTCCTTGCACCAGTCTGAGCTTCAGTGTGCCCAAAGTGCTTCTCCTGGCACCAACCTGTGCTTCAGTGTGCCCAAAGATCCTTCTCCTGGCCCCAGCCTGAGCTTCAGTGTGCCCAAAGATCCTTCTCCTGGCCCCAGCCTGAGCTTCAGTGTGCCCAAAGATCCTTCTCCTGGCCCCAGCCTGAGCTTCAGTGTGCCCAAAGATCCTTCTCTGATGCATTCTCTGTTTGGCTACTCTACATTCCTGCTCTGCAGTAAGTTTAGCCCTGGGCCAAGTTCCAAGTTCTGATGTNTCTCCTGTCCCCAGCCTGAGCTTCAGTGTGCCCAAAGATCCTTCTCTGATGCATTCTCTGTTTGGCTACTCTACATTCCTGCTCTGCAGTAAGTTTAGCCCTGGGCCAAGTTCCAAGTTCTGATGTCATTCACATCTCATCACTGCAGTGATGCTAATTTGGGCATGCTGTTACCCACATCTGTCAACTTTTTGTGATAAGTGTATTTCTGATCATTGCAGCTTCCCTTTATCCACAGCCAAGAAAACACCTCCAGCAACAGGTCTGGTCCATATGTTTGGGGTTTTATTTTAACTAGTAGCTGTTAATAGGACAAGGGATAGCTTGGGGCTGAAAGAGACACTGCAGAGTCACCTGCAGAGTATCAGATGGACATAACAATGGGTGTTATAGCTCATTTTTGGAGAAGACACCTCATCTCTGGAGCTTTCCAACACTGGAAATAGCTGTGCAACCTCCCCATCACTGCTGGCAGAAGTCCCAGGTACCTGCAGCCTGGATGAACAGAAGGCACTGAAATGCATTTCTGTTCCCAGAGGCAGCAGCAGGAGACGTCCTGCTCCTGTGGGGGGAAGAGAACAGGGCAGTCTCCTACACCAACAAGGCCCTTTCTGCTCCTCACAGGGAAGGTTCAGGGCATGTCAAGGCATCCTTCTGCAAATCTGAAAGCAGATCTTTCAGGGCTGCTTTCTCTCTCTCCCAGGAATAGATTCCTAACCTGACCTTACCTTACGGCAGAGACCACCGCTGTGAAATAAAACATGACTTTTGGAGTTGTGTTTTTATGATCTATGAAATCACCCAGACCTTTTGGGTGAATAAATTCTGGCTATGAAGCTGACCTCTTAGCTTCTAGCAGATCACTAAAGCCTTAGGGTTTTTCATTAGGCTTCAATAACATCTACAAATCCCTCTTTTCTAGTCTTCCTTAAAAATCCCTCGGAGATAAAGCCTCATGGTAAATTTTCCTTCAGATATCAACTAGAGATACAAGCTCAATAAGTGTAATATCTTAACTGCAGAGTGCCAGAGGCAAGCAGTGTTAATCACACAAGGCTCTTGTGAGGTTATTTCACTGTGCTGCCATTGTTGTCTCTAAAATACTGTCTTAAAGGTTGGCTTCACTGCTCCAAATGATTTCTGCCACCAAGCAAGTGTGAGGAGCAGCCTAATCCAGAGAAAAGCATCAGATTTTCTTCCTCAGCATCCTCTGTTGGTGGTCACCAAAGCCCAACTCAGCATCAACTGAGGGGGCACAAATAGACCCAATAATGGTTTAAGGACACAGAGAGGAAGGACAAGGGTGAAAATTAGATGCTGAAGAAGTCATCCAATGAAGAATGCCTTCAGTCATAAGGAAAAACAATATAGCAATCTCTTCATTTCTCACAGGCAACATTCCAACATGCTAGAAAGTGCAAAATTGAAATCCAAAAAATCACATAATTAAGCTGCAAAATTGACTAATACAAGAAGTTCCTCAGGCTACCGACCCAGCAAGAATCAATACAATTCTTTATATTGCTTATTAACATAAAAAAATATCACATAAGAATACTAGAGCAGATATCAAACCCACCTAGACTTTTTTCTCAGTAAGTTTGAGGCACAATCCTGTCCCCAAGACAGGACACAAAACCATACAGGTCTGACTAGTCCAACACTATCCACTTTGGCATGAGGTTTTCAAAAGAGACTTGATTGTAGTGAGAAGTCTAGTGACAGGCAAGACCAGAAAGAGCATTCCATGATAAAAGGACAAGAACTCCAAATATACTCTGCAGACCAACTTCTAGCACCTCTCTATCTTCAGAAAATGGATAACATTGCTCGTAGAGAAAAAGTCCAGCTGTTGCCAATTATAACCCAGCATATCTGTCTCTTCCAAAAAAAATGTGGCTGAATACCTCATATAAATCATGATTTTCCTGAAGTCAATGCCAATTTGCTGCTGCCCAAACTGAACAGAGCTGTGTTTTGGTCTGGTCAGATTACAGTAGGTGTTGTCCCTATGCTCCTCAAGCATTGGAATTCAAACACATCAACATGAACCAAGAAATCTCCTTTTGACTTCCCTTGTGCTTGAATCAGCCCCCACTCTCCCCATCTGATGGAAGGGGGGCAAATCCTTTCCCTCCCTACCCAAGCACTTGGTTCACATTAGCTGTAAAACCCACACAAGATTACAGAGGAGTGATTCATAGGGAGAGGCAGAGAAGGAGGAATGGCAGCAAAGCCTCTATTAGGAGATTTGGGGCGAGGAGGTTGTCTGGAGCACACCCAGACCTCGTGGATCCCTCTTTCAGGGTGATGTAACCAAGCACACCCATCTGGTGCCAGCTGGTTTGTGTAAAGTCCCTGCTATTGCCCTCCAGCCATTCCCCCAGCCCCTGGTGTGACACTTTCCCAGCTTGCTGAGCTCACTTCCCCTTGGAAGTAGGAGTTTTGATGAAGTGGAGCAATGGTAACCACATGGCCTCATCCACCCTCGCCCAGTCAGCTGCTCCAGCAGGCTTCAGCTCAGGGGATGCAGGATTTCACACATTGGCTCATAAGGCCCCAGCAGAAAAATAATAGACACACAGGATGGAGTGCACCTTGCTGCCTGAATCATTTTGGGTTTTGGTTGGGTTTTTTTCCCCCTAAAGATCTTCATAGTCAATTTTCCTTCTGTTTTCATTTGTTGACTCAGCTGCACTCACAGCCCAAGGCGATGGATCTGGCCTGGCAGAACCTTCATTCCTGCAGCTCTCTTGCTGGTAACAGCTGGGATCACTGCAGGTCTGAGGGTCTGCAGTGTATAGGTTCTAATTTAAGCATAAAAAAAGAAATATCCCCAGACTGCAGGCTAAAAACCTCTCAGCCACGTAACATTGCTGTGTCTAGGATTTCCACTTTTCCTCCATCCATCTGTTCTTTAAGCCATCAAAGTTTATTCAGCCTAAAGAAGAGGGGATTGAGGGGAGACCTCACTGTCACCTTCAGTGTCCTCAGGAGGGGCAGAGGAAGGGCAGGTACTCTCCTGGCCAGTGATAGGATGGCCTGAAGCTGATTGAGGGGAGGTTTAAATGGAATAGTAGGAAAATGTTTTTCACCCAGAGGATGTTGAGCACTGGAAGAGTGGTGACAGCCCCAAGGCTGCCAGGGCACTAGGAACATATAGACAGTGGCTTCAGGCACAGGGTGGGATTGTTGGGGTGTCCTGTGCAGGGCCAGGGGTTGGACTGGATGGCCCTGATGGGTCCCATCCCATTCAGCCTTTTCCATGATTCTATGATTAAAAAAAAGGATGATGAGCAGATGGTTGGGAGCCTAACCAGAGCTATGCTGTGGAACTGAGGAACAGTTATTAGGGTAAAAGAAGTATTTGTTATTAATTAATCTGCTGTTATCTCCTGATCAATGACACATCCTGGGCATTACTCTAACCATGCCTTACTATCACCTTCTACTTTTAAGGCATACCCTTGCCCAAAATAAAACTTGACTGAAAGTGTTATATGAAGCTATTCTCTGTACACTCTTTAGCTCTAAATTATTCCCATCCTGATCCATTATCTTAATTTAAGAAGGGCTGCAAATTCCAGGAGTATTTTCTGTGCCAAGATGTTCCTGCTAGTCACCCACAAAAGGAACCATTTAAGCCTCAGAAACCAAAAATGGTGGGCTGAAAACAAGGACAGACATTGTGGGAAATATCTGAAATTCTCTCATTAACTCTCTTGCCAGGACCTGATGAGATCCTTCACATCCAGAGGACTCTTTGGTAAATTCCAGTGCGTACAACATTGATACATGGCTGGTGTGACTCTCCCTGAGCCACTTCTGCTCAAGCACTTTCCCCTGTGAGCTCTGCAGGTGGGATACACACAATTTATGGGTACAGAATAACTATTTATTGGTCATTATCCCCCGTAGTTTTCTAGGAGTTACATCCTAGCAGGATAAATGTTAGCACATGCAGTGAGTTTCTGCTGGCCAAGGTGGAAATGTGTTCCCCTTCTTCACACAGGCAGATTCCCAGTCTTCATAGCTGTTGTCTTATTCTACATTTTTCCTTACAGTTTTAAAACTCTCCATGTCAACAGTTCCCCTCTTGAATCCTTAAGTCATTATCTCAACAATGACTCTCTGTTTTCCCTTTTCCTACCTTTCATGCCTTCAGCCGATGGACTTTCTCACAGCTCAGAAACAATTTTCTCAGCAAAACAGAGCCAAGGTCACGCAGCTGTGCTCCTCCAAACCAGGCCTTGGGTCTGAGAGAGCTGAATTCCTGGGCTGCAGGTTACCTTGGGTCATCTTGGCAACCCAGGGCTCGTTTTCCTGGCTTAAAAAGCTCTCTGCTGATTCCCAGGACAGAAATCTTACACAGCCATTTGAACACTCGGGTTGAAGCATGAGCAGCCAGGACAGAGCCCCAAGGGCCAGACTAAATCCCACAGCAGCATTTTGTGTCCCAGCACACGAGGGAGAGCCTGACATAGACCCAGCCACCAGACCCACACACAGTGTGTGCTGGTGACACCTCTAGTGAGACATTTCCAAAAGGAAAAGACATCGTGATGTCCTCGAGGCTTGAATGTGTGGAGTGGGGAAGGATGTGCTGTAGCCATTGAAGAACAGCAGCCACTGAACACCCCTGAGGTCAGTAGTTGCTGCCTGGATGCATTTCTGTCAAGGAAAAAGGCAGAAGAAAGAGGGGCTGAGTTCTCCCAGAGCTTCAAAACAACAGCTGGGAATTCGCCCTCAGGAGTGCTGAGCTGAGCTGAGCCTCACTGCACCATCACTGCATCTGCAGAGGAAATTACTGCTCTAGATGAGGGCCAGGGGATACCCACCCCAAAACAGGATGGGTGAGAGCCAGGAGCAAGCATCATTTTTATATTTTGTCATGTGGAAAGGTTTCAATAAAGCATGGGGAGAGTGGATTCATGGGAAAACATTGATGGAAGTAAAATGGGTTTGGAAAACTCTAACCTTTCCTGTCAAATAGGAATTTTTACCAAAAATACACTGACCCTTTACATACACACACACACAAATACAAATATTTTGCAATAGCAAAGCTAATGTCTCAGCAAAAATTTGCTTCAACACAACCAATCTCCTACCAAGAAGCAATTTCAATAGACAGCTCTCAGTCAGCCCTGTCCAACAGTTCATATTGTAAGAAAAGGGCTGGATAAAATGAGCTTTCTTCCTTCTGAGGAAGGAAGATTGATCCTTCTGAGCATCAATGGAACCAGCACAAAACAAACTCCAGCACCATTTTTCCCTTTATCCCCAAGATCAGTCAAACAATTAACTGCAAGTAGCAGCCATTGTGGCTGGAATCTTCATCACATGTGAACTAATCCATGAGTTTTTGTGAGCCAGCCCATGACTTCATTCCTCAAATCTGCCCAGCCCAGAGCTGGAATGAATAATTTTCCTCCAATGGACCATTCACACCAGTGTGGTTGCTCTTCACTACCCAAGTGTGAGGCTGCCCATACAGGTCACACAATATCAGTTCTACTGCCCTAGTGGATAATAAAGGTTCTAAAGGAAGAAAGGAGGAAACAATCCCTTCCCTGTTCATGCAGGAGCACTCTGTCCTTTCAGAGGACCAGAAGAAAGAGCTCCAGAAGAAGGCATACAAGTAGGAAAGGATTCTTACAGCTACTTGAATGGCCAGAGATAATTAGGAGGACCAGCCCTAGGAAAGACAACTGATGTAATTACTGAAAGAGATGCAGACAGACTTTACCTTAAAACAATGAGAAATTCACCTAAAGACAAGTAAAAATGCCTAAAGAGCCCAGGGAATCCTGTAGAAAATACCAAGATGATTGGACTCCAGCATTACCATGATAACATCCCACAAATACTGCTTAGATTATCATTAGGAACAGGTAATCATGCAAGATGTTAAACCATTACAGTATATTTAACCAACCAAGTTATTTGTGTTTCCCTGCTGCAACCCCCACACCATCCTTTGGGCTCATCCTGTTACCAAAAATTGGTTAAAATAAAAAAGCTCCTTAACACCATTAAGAAACAGGCATTCTTTATCTGGCCAGATGCACGAGGGGATACCTCCAAAAGTTGTGTGTGCTGAGTAGAGGAAAGTTTCTGTTTATAGACTGTATTTTACATACATATTCATTGATTGTCCCAGAATAAATATGCATATGATAATAATTTCCCCAAAATCATTAGCATATTTTCCCTCCTCTTTACGTGTGCATTCTTCTGTCTTGGGGATCTCTCTGGTGGTCCCTGGTGCCACAGACCCCAGTGTTGCAGCTGGCACACTCCAGTTGGCAGGGCACTGGGGCTGGTGCACCTCCAGCTCTCCTTCTCACACCATGGGCATTGTGCAGTCCCCTGGGCCAAGGGTTTTTAAAGAATAAGCATTGTGTTAGCTCACCAGCTATAGACAATTTATCACCTGGTGACAATCCCATTGCCAGGATTTCCATGGCCCTTAGCAGAGTGGATACCTTCTACTGCATTTTCTGTCCCTGCAAAGGTTCATCTCTAGCAGCTTCCAGACAGGGAATGCTCCTAGGTGAAAGGGATACACCTGCCAGGCAGTGCAAGCTGTGTTCCCATCCACCTAGAAGCATTCCCAGCTGGAAGCTTGACATTAAAATGTCACTCCTAGTCCTACAGCAGAGCTGGAAGAAAGCTGGCCCACAGAAAAGTAAGTTGCTCATACACCTGCTCCAGATGAGAGTATCAAGATTTAAATAGGCACCAAATTTGCATAATACCCTTGAGATAAGCAGCACTACAGCAAAGCCTTGCAATGCATGAAGGATTTATTTTGTGTCTTATCCATTTCTCTATTCCAGAAGAGGCCATTCATCATTGTGCCAATACTTCAGAGATTTCACTGAAAGCTCCAACAGCTCTAGATTATCAAGGAATTATATATTTTTCCCCACTGAATAATCATTCCCAGAAGCCTGCGAGGAAAGAAAGAAAAATCCCATTTTCATCATGTTGGCTAATGACACTGCAAGTAATGACATTCACTTTTAATGACTGCCCAAAGACACTGAAACCTCTCTTTTTTTGGCCAGCTGGATGGATTTTTTCATTACTGCTTCATTTCCAGCTAGATACACACCCAACAGCTTACAGACAGGTCTTCCTCAATGCCCTGGCTACACAGGACCTCTACAAAAAGAAAAAAATTCCTGGAATTATTGCACTATCACTGCAGTGAGGGAGTCATCCCAATTCAGGAATATGGAATGGAAATCCCTGTTCTTACAGCCTCTACACTCAGCCTCCTCTGCATGGGTCCAGCCCCCTCTGCCACTCTGGGGAGCCCACCCCACATCATGGCAAGCCCAGGATAATCTTTCCTGACACAGGGGTCTCTGAAAGCTCACTACTGCCTGCCTTGGCACTTGAGCTGGCCAACAAGGAACACTGGAGGCTGGACAGGGGCAATGCCTTTAATCCAGCAGGGACTATTTTGTTCACAACATCAGAGGAAAGCCAACAAAAGCTCAAAACTTGCAGACAGGTGGGATATTTAGAGAGGCAGAGCCTTGTATTGCAGTGGTTTGAGGGCTTAACTCACTTAAGCTCCTCTTGAAACTGCCAGACTCAGATATATGGTGATGAGGCTGTAAAGCTTTCCTGTTGAGACTAATGTATTGATCAATCCAGAAGCTACATGAAATTTGTCCCATCTGGAGAGAATTCTGTATGTGGTATCTTGCCATCAGTTGTCTGTGATAGCCTTTAAACCTCCAGCCTCTGCTTTGATACACATGTGGTTTAACTCAATCTGTTTCCCTTAAAAAGAAAAGTGAACACATCTGGCAGTGATGTTTAGACTGGGAAAACCTTTTGATAAGGGGAAGGAGGTTACTGAGTATCAAAAAAAGCCCTGTACCATCACTGCTGGAATCAGTAGAACTTACTGCTGTGTTATTCATTTGCTCTGAATCTTCTGCTGCTTCTGCAAAGAGACCTTTGGAAAACTATTACAAACAGCACTCATGCTTTAAATGGATGCAGTCACGGATCACAGGCAAAAAGTGTGCACAAATGTCAATACCACGATCACTCTCACTTGCAATACCTGTTAACACTCAAAAAACACCTTCAAAGACCTATGTATAAATAATATAATATAATTTATTTATATATTATTATATCACAGCCACTCAAAGGAGGAAGCCAGTGCAGGAAGTGGAACTGCTTCAGGAGCTTCCTTGCTCTTCTGCTTTCAGCCTGAGTGCTAAAATCTACTTGTTAATATGGATCTACTTGTAAATATGGATCTACTTGTTAATATGGAATCTACTTGTTAATATGGATCTACTTGTTAATATGGAATCTATTTGTTAATATGGATCTACTTGTTAATATGGAATCTATTTGTTAATATGGATCTTCTGCCTTTGCTGTGAGACCACGGGCCTGCCTCTGCCACCAGACCAACAGCTTCTGAGCCCAGTGACCCTCATCACCCAGGCACAGGGCAGAGCTTCCAAAAGCACAACAGGCACGAAGATGTGTGCTGCAAGACCTCCTGAGACAGCTTGTAGCACAAGCCAAATCTTTATCAAGCACCAAGGAATCCCAAGGAAAGACAAGTTTGAGTACTCACAGCTATGGGAACTGTTCCCTGTGGTGGGCACCAAAGAACCCAATCCCAAAACTATTCACAAATGTGAGTCAAATCCAGTGAGCTGCTGCTTGCCTCTCCCAAAAGAGCAATCTGAACAGCAGCACGTTGCACAGCCACCTTCCAGGTGGGACCTGCCTGTTTTTGTCACAAGCTGAGATGTCTCTGACAACACACAGAGCTGGAACAAAGGGACACAAACCAGTGCAGCTCACAGCCAGGCACAGGACAGATCCCAGCTCTGCAATCCTCCCATCCCACAACCCAAGCTGGATGACTTCATCCCTTCTCACTGCACAGATCCCTGCTGGGCTGGTCAGCAGGACAGATGTGCACTGCTCTACAGCAGGAAGACTCTTTGGTAGAGCAACAATGAGAGGTATAATCATTTTTTAAATGAAAACTGATCCAAACCTGACAGAAATGCCAACAGAGACTAAGAATCCCAGAGGAGAGGGCTTGCTTGGGAGATTTGTGGAATTTCCTGCTTCTGGACCAATTAGAAATAGTACAGGATCATAACAATATATTCTGATGACAGTGTACCGTGTCACTCACCATCTTGGCCTGAAAATTGGAATTAGAGATTAAATAATGGGAAGAAGAAACTTTTTTCACACTTGCAAGGTTTCCTCAAAGACTCTTCAGGGAGATAGGAGTGTTGCTCTTCCATCTGTATTCTCTCACCCATCCCATCTTTATAGACACTCACCTGGCAAATTACATCTGTTTCTGGAACATGTTCTCAGGAATTTGAGTAAGGGATATTATAGTTATAAATGAGAACATCCACACTGCCTGGCAGACAGTGCATCCACTGTGTTCAAAGAATTAATCAACACATTTCAGAGAGCCTCAGAAAAAAAAAAGGGACATTCAAGAGGTCATTGATCCCTGTGGATTAGGTATTTTACACTGTTAAAATTTCCAGTCATCTCATAATCTTTCATACATCAAAGCCATCAATAGCCTTGGGAGAAAAGGAAGAACTGTTATCCCACTCTTCTGGTGGGAGAACCAAGAGATGCAAAACACGGGCTCAACACAAAGGAAGATCTTGACTGCTGGCTGTGTCACTCTTGGTGGATCCCTTCACACTGGGCAAGGCTTCCTCTGAGTGCTGTTGAAACCCCATGAGCCCTAAATCTGCCACTGCCTCAGTCTTTGAGCTGGGAGGGGTGGTTTGTGCTGGCTGAGCTGCATTCCCCACCCCTTCAGCACTGCACACTGCAGCTCTGACAGCACCAGGGCTCCTGCTGCTCTACAATCCAAGCCAAACTCACATCTGGAGGGTTTGCACTGTGTACCCACGTAACAAAAGTAAGGCTCACAGCCTCACAGACCCTGTGGCACTGCTGAATCACCCTTCTTGAGCTGAACTTTTGATTTATCTTTGCCATGATGCTTCAAACCACAGGTAGCCAATCCTTCACTCCATCTCCCACCCAGAGCAGTCATCCTGTACCTCCCTGCTGACTGCAAACCTCCTGGGTTTCCTTTCCCTTCTTTCCTTCCCTCCTTTCCCTTTCAGGTGGAGCAGTTCTCCTTTCCACCAGCCCTATCAACTCTCCCATTTGTCCCAACATGGACCAGTAGGTTGAGGAAGGCAATTCCAGCTCCTCTGCTCAGACTGCACCTGGATGCTGTGTCCAGCTTTGGGTTCCTCAGCACAGGAAAGATGTGAAGCTGTTGGAGTGGCTCCACAGGAGGCCACAAAGATGCTTCAAGGGCTGGAGACAGGCTGAGAGTTGTGTTTGTCCAGCCAGGAGAAGTGAAGGCTCTGGGAAGACTTTTATTACAGCCTTGACATACACAAGTGAAGCTTGTAGGAAAGATGGGAACAGATTTTTTAGCAGAACCTGTGGAGATGAGTCAAGGGCTGATGGTTTTAAACTAAAAAAGAGCCCTTTTAGACTAGACATAAGAATGAAATTTTTTATGCCTAGGGTGGTGAAACACTGCTAGGAAAGAGGTTGCCAGAGAGGTGTTATGGCTGCTGAGAGCCTGGAAACATCCAAGGACAAATTGGATTGTATTGGATGGGGCTTGGAGCTACCTGGGCTGGTGGAAGGTGTCCCTGCCCATGGCAGGGGCTAGAAATCCCTTCCAACCCAAACTATTCTGTGATTCCATGGTCTAACCTTGTGGCTGGCAGAAGGGATGATGCCCACAGGACAGGAAGGTAAGGAATGGCTGAGGGCAGCCAACACCACGAGCAGAGCCCACTCCTCTCCTGTGCTTCCTGAGAGGCCCTCAGGAAAGCAAGAGGCTGGGAATGGGCTCCAGGCCAGAGGGGTTGTCCTGGCAGGCCAGATGCTGCTCATGGGCCAGACACTGGCCAGTCCAGCCTGAGACTATTAAACAGCAAAATCTCATCACTGTTTATGGCCCAGTCCAGGCTCACACGCGAGCCCTGTATCCCAATCTTCTAACCCAAATGTAGGCAGCATGTTTTCAAAATCTGGACTCAAGCCCAGAACAGAATTTTCAAGCTCTAGCCACCTTTTTTCACTGGTGCTTTTGCATTTCTGATGTCAATATCATTTTAGGTAATAATATGTTTCAAGTCAATTCACTGTCTGGCCTTCATACACATACGAAGTCTGACAGGCAAATAAAGAAAAGAAACATATATTTGATAGATTTAAAAGCTGTTTCCATTTGGATTTCCTTTTAATAAAAACATTCTGTTGATCTTTGGTTTTGTGGAAGTTGAGGGTGCTGGATTTTTTTAATAGAAAGTAATTCAAGGGGCAAATTTGCCTTAATGGGGTCCTGTCAATCTCTTCAAATGCCACCTTGGAAAACTGCAATTAAAAAAGTATTTCAAAACAACAGGACAGACACTAAGTGGAAAGGGTAGGTTGCAGAAATATCCTCCAGCTCATTGCCTGGGTTTTTGCAAATTCTGCGTGATAGAAACATGCTTTTAAAACACAGAGGCAAGTAAAAGAAAATAGAGAAGCTTCATAGGCAGAGGTCATATGGATCATGAATAACCCAGAAGTAGTTGCCATCCATGGGTAGGCTTCTCCTACCTGGAGGAGAAGCTCAAACCCATGAAGACACAGTGACCAAAACAACACAGGAAACCTAACCCTGATGGGCAACTACAGAAATATTTACAGGTACACCTTTGCTGACACAGTTCAACATTTCAAAGTGGATATTTGATAACACAGTAACACCTGTCATGTCAGCATGGCTACACAAAAGCCTGACTGACAAAAAAAAAAGGTCCCTAAGGACTAGAATACCACTTCTAATGTCCAAGGGACATTATCTGATGGAGGAACGGATTTACAGCTAGAGAAGACTGCTGGATTTATTACAATTACCACTGAAAAAGTTTATTTTGATAGATCTGTGTAAGCACAAGTATCTGGCACAGAGCATGGTGCCAGTGAAGTTCCCATTGCCCCAGCCCTCCCCTTGGAGCCATCCAGCAGAAGCTCTGCTGCTCCAGAAGGCAGCACACAATGATCTGCCACAGGGAAATGCCCAAGGAGGCTCTCCTGGCACACAGCTGAAGGCTGCACCCACCTCCATCCTTCATGTGAGCTGCACATCAAACACTCACATAAATCAGCAGCAACAGGGTTTCCAGGAGCCAGAGTCCAGCAAATTAGTTCAAGGAAAGAGACTGCCAAATTTGCCAAGCAGGAAGGCTCTCAAACCTGCCTTGAATTTTGTGCTATTCTTTGATTATACTGACATCTAAAGGTCACCAAATTAACTGTGTTAAACTTCCTGGCACATTCTTTCTGCTTCTGTTTCCCTTATCTGATGTCATCTCGGAAAAAAAAATCAATGAACATTTGCTACTTTGTTAAGAAAAATGGAAAACTGGTAATACATTACAGATCTTACACTGGTTTGGTTTTTAAATAAAAGACTTATGGGGAAGAAAAATAAACCAACAGAAGTCTAAGTCTGTGAGTACAAATATATCTGGAGGATCAAGAAGGTAATATACTATTTATCATACATCAGAACTGCAGACCTGATTTGTGATTTACTTCTGCATTTTCCCATTGGCTTCTAAGAAGGAATTCCAGGTATTCAGCAATACTAGGAAGAATGAATCTGGCCCATATATCATACATTTCAGCAGTAAATCTTCCTTTTACAACAATTCCAAGAGGAGACAGAGCTTTGTTTGCCCAAGGTGAAGTCCCATTTTGTGCCCTGGAAAACCCTGGCATTTCTCTTAATGCCCTATTCAGTTTCACCAGCCTGCAGGGAAATAAATGGGGAACCAAAGAGCAGCTGTCTAAACCAGCCATGCCACAGGCAGGGATTAGCCAAGTTCTCAGCACATTGTCACCTGGTGTCACACAGAACATGCTGATGGACCAACCCAGTGCCTGTGATGGGTAAAAGCAGCTCCACAGCCAACAGGAAATGGTGCTGGTGGGGCCAGGAACCAGCTGGCAGAGATGGGGGAAGGGGACAAAGTCACAGCCCCACCTTGGTCAGCCCAGGTCCTCCCACAAGCAACAAGCTGGAAAAGCCAGGCAAATCCCCAAGGGACCTTCAAAAAGGGTTAAACAGAGGGCAACTAATTTATTCACATATAAAGTCTCCAAAGGGGGGACATCCAAATGAAGCAAGTCATTCACTCAGCCTTAACCCCTTGCAGCTCCTCTGAAGGACAACAACCCCCTGAGTTTCCTTTCTGCAGCCAAAGCAGAGCCAGGAGCTCAGACAAAGCTGTGCAGTCCAGGAGCCCCAGACCCCAAACAAGTGTTTGAACATGTATATTTTGGTTGATAATAATAAATTTTTAAAATTAAATTAAAAATTAGTATTAATAATAATAGTTCTGCACACATGGACACAAAGCAGCCACCAGCTTCTCAGAACCAGCCCCTTGAGGGGATGAGCACCCTGCAGTTGAGGTAAACACCAGCTCCTGAGCCCCCTAAGCCAGGCTGCCATCAGCAGGCTGGCACTGAATTAGACACTAATCAGATTAGGATAAATTGCTTTAATCTGACATTCAGGAGTGAAAAGCCCCCACATCTCTGCCAGGGCTTTGAGCAACCCTGACTGCTGCAGCTTCACACCCAAACCATGGAGTATTTGCCTTATTCCAGCCAGCAGTTTTATCATCTTAATCATGGATTAAACAACTGTATTTCAAGAAAGAAAGGGATTGGGTTTAAACAGGCAGAACAAGGGATGCTGCTCTATCTCACAGGCAAAACAGCATGGCTGGGGAAAACGTGCCCAGACTGAAGATGGCAGAAAGTGGAGGGGTCTGAGGCAGCCAGGCCAAGCAGGGTGAGGACACCCTGACAAAAAAAAAAAGGGAGGGGACAGGGGCAGGCAGGGTCAGCAGCACTCATGGTGGGACCTTGGAGATGCCCACAACACCCATCCTGGGCCTGCCCACCCAAGCAGAGATGCCCAGAGGATGCCCAGCTTGCTGCTGGGCTGCCTGAAGAGCTGCCTCAGCACCCCTGAGCTTTGCTTCACACACACAGGATTTGAGAGCAGGAGCAGCAAAGCCTGGGCTTTGGGGCTTGTTAAAGCCTGAAAACACACACACACAGCTCCTCATTTCCTCCTTGCAGTCACATCTTTCCACTCCCCCCTCACCTGCTTGCAGCAAAGAGCCATAAACCCAGCAGCTCTGGGACCTCTCTCCCACCACCCAGCCCTGCTTCAGTCGGTTCTAAGGCCATTTCAGAGGGCTGCCAACAGAAAGCAGCAGACTTGCAAACACAACACCATCAACCTTGCTTCCTTAGGGGATGGAACAAAAAGAACAGGCAGAGATGAAAGCAGAGAGCACTGCTGCTTGGTCCTCTGCTGCAATCAGACACAGCATCAGCTCAGCAACAATGGCAGGGAATCAAAGCCTCAGTGCTGCAAGAGTGCAGGTGGGTATTGTAACTCCACAGGTACATCATCACAAGTGCCCAGAGCAGAGCAGAGAGGCTGACACAGCACAGATACCTGCTGCTCCCCCAAAGCACCACAGAAACAGTCAAACAAACACGGGACAGGCAAAACCAACACATGCTTTTGATTTAAAAACGCTCATCCTGCAGAGGCTGTGTCCTCCACAATACACAGAGGGCCAACCCTGAAGCAGATCTGTCACTGGTAACCAGGCAAAACATTCAGTGAGGATCATTTCTGCCCAACTAACACCTCCAGGACTGGGCTTCAGCTGTTTTGATTTCCCTGGCAGACTGATGTCATTGCCTCGCTTAAACAAGGGCTTGAGTTGCCTTCCTTGCCACGACCTCCCCGTGCAGAATTAGAAGGTTTATTTGTTCTGAGATAAAGTATGGTGACACATTAAAGATGCCCTCATTCCTCCTCTTAGATCAGCTTGACATCTGTTTCAAAAACGTTATGAAACACTCTCTGAACCTGCTGTGGAATTGAATATTATGATATTTCACCAAGGCGCCGTTCAGACGAACTTTCACCTCCAAGTGAAAGTTTGAGTGTCAAAAGTGAAAACAAACCATTCAGAGCCTTTCACTGGGACAGATCTTCAGTGACACTGGATGTAGGGAAATAATTGCAGATGGTATTGTTGTGGGGGAAATATCACCTGCCATGAAATCTCACCCTGAGTGAGCATTCAGTTGTTGTAAGATCATATCGTGGTGCTGCTTCGTGGAAACACATCCAGACTGCAGCAAGGTCATTCCACAGGAAGCCCTCACACAACAGAGTTTTGTTCATTGTGGTGAATGGTACTTGAATGGAGTGTGGGGAAATAAAAAAAAATAAAATAAAATAAATTAGCCTAGCCAAATATTTTTGCTACAGATAAAGCAGGCTTCAGTTAGAAGGAATGTTTTTTCCATGTTTACAGTGGGGAAAGAAAAGCAGCAAAAATAGGATGTTATTGAAAATGAGAGAGGGGGTCTTTCTTCAACAAGAAAATTTAAAAGCTTGGTATATTAATAACAAGAAAAAATGAGAAGGCTTGCCAACCTAGTGGAATTTTCTCACACGTAACAACCCAACAGTTTTGGTGTTCCTTGCAAAAATATCTTTCTCAAAGCCCCTGGGAGATGCAGAACTTCCCCTTCTCCTGTGGAAAGGAATCTGGAGAGGATGTTTTAGCCATGTAGAGGTGCTACAACACAAGAGTGATGCCAGCAGAGACACAGACACACACTGGAGAGCATAAAGAGGATGGGGATATCTTGGTGAGAGAGTCTGGGGAGGGAGCAGAGAAAACTCATGGTCCACAGTGAAAAATTGAGGATACCATGAGGCTCATCTATGATCAAAGCCCCTGCAAGCAAGCTCCACTTTGGACTGAGACAAGCAAAGCAGCAGCAGAGTCTGTTCAAGTCCTCACTTCCATAACCATGAAGCCAACCTTCAAATTTATTTTATTAATTTTTTAACTGCCTAAGTAGTAATGCCCCACGCCCAAAAAAAGAAAATCCTAAAAAAATCTTTTCCAACCTGTTAATAGCTAAAGAAACAGCCCAAAACCATGCACCCATGAAAGCAGATGACTGTACTTTTAATTAAGATTCACAATTTCTTTTATTCAAGGTGGTGAACCTTAATGACTTCATTCATCCACAGGAGTCAGCTCAGCCTGTGCTGCCTCCATCATCCAGCCTCTCTGGGATAAAAACAACTCCATTCACACCTCAGTGCCTTCCACAGCCAGGAGGTGAAGCCCTGGATGGTCTTGTATGAGCAAAGTGACACCAGAAAACATTTTTGTGATTTCAGCATCATCCCTAATTTGAGTCTCTGCTTGGCAGAGAAGAGTGAGAAATACCAAAGTGCCCCCAAAGGAGTTTAATGTGGGATTACAGCTCCTCCAAGAGTCCCCATCTGCACCTATGCAATGAGCAGGCACCCAGGGCACATCCCTTGGGCCAGCAGCACACACAAAAAACAATGGAAAAACTGGAAAAGTGCCCCTGCCTCTTAGCCACCCTCACTGGGAGCCATCAAGTGCCTCCTGCTGTTGCTTTTTAAAATGTGTGGGTGATTTTAGGGGCCACAGAAGGTCTGGACAAAGACACCTCCTCAACACCCCATCAGGCCCTCGCTCTGGCATCTCCACACAAACTCCCTGCCTCATGGCTCCTTCCATGGCTCTGGGAGGGAAAACCCCTTCAGATGAGCCCAGAAGCAGAGACAAACAACTGCTGACATGTTAAAGGTGTAAACAAGGACATGGAGAGCAAAAGGGTTCACAGGCTGAGATATACCCTTCAACTGAGGGTGGTCCCAGCACCTCTGAACACTGTTTGCAAACCCAGCCTATCAGTTACTGAGAGCAGGGGCTCCTCAGCCCCTGTGAGTCCTTCCCAGGACTAAAACAACATTATTAAGTTGGTGAACATGATGAAGTTGATGCCCATTGACCTCTGCAGTCACGTGTCACTACCTTCACAGGGATGGGTATCTTCCTCAGTGTGGTGCAGCCACATGGCCTAAAGATACACAGCAGGCAATAGCTCTGCAGGAGGGTTTGCAGGCATTAAAAGCTTGTCTGTGTTTCCCAGCTGTGTCAGGGGGACAAATAAACCATTAGCTGTGCCTCCAGCCTGAGCCTGGCCTGGCCAGTAAGTCTGGAGCTAGCCTGCCTTCTTCTCCAGCTACTCCCTGGAGTGGCTGGAAAGCATCTTTGTGTGTGGTGGCATTCATACAGAAGAAAAGGGTTTAAATAAAAAAATTGACTCACCTCCAGCCAAAACCCCAAAGAGAGTCTGAGAATGAAGTGTTCAGACAAGCTTTGGAAAACCAGCATTTACAGGAGCACATTTCACAGACATTATCCTGATTAGGACTGAAAGCTTCTAGAGGTTAAACACAGGAGTAACAGCCTGACTTAAAACTCCCTACCCAAGGCTGCAATGGACCCCAAAACTCCCCTGAGCTCAGGTGAGAGTGTGATCTGCAGTACCCAGCAGGTTGAATCTGCATTTCCACATCAGGGAACAGTCTGGTGGTAATGTAATGCACTGCTCCATCTGCAGAACTGACCAGGGAAGGCACCTAAAAGAGTTCCTGAAATGCCTCTTGTGTGCCAGCAATCTGGAAACCTCTCAACTTCTAACGAGAGAGAAAGACAGCTGCCAGCCCCAAGACTACGGGCAAATCTTGAGGGAAAGAGCTGCAGGTGGGACACAGGGAAGCTGGTGAAGCCTCTTCCTCAGGACAGCCAGCACCACAGCACCAAGATCTTCCCAGAACAAACATGGACAGAGAGGAGGAGAAAGGAGAAAAGCCTCTGAGCCCGAGCCCACTGTGGGTGTGATTTGTGCCTTGATGCTGAGCAGCAGGCACGTGGGTTTGCAGTGTTATGTAGCCAAGGCAAACAAGACACAGCAAAGCCCAATTTTGGCCCCCTCAGGATCCATAAACCAGCCCTGGGAGCTGTGGGGGGCACATTATTCCTAATTGTGTCTTGTTTAACTTGGCTCTTTAAACAGCAAATCTTTTGCTGTCTTGGCCAGAGTCCTCAGTCTCACACCTTGGTGGGGCTTACCTCTTTTCTTGGAGTGGTAAATTAAAGAAATCCCTTATGTTGACACATGTGAAAAGTTTTTGATCAAAACCCACTAATTTTTATGAGAAGTAGTAAGAATGACATGCTGAGAACCTCTCCAATGCATAGGGAGAATTCTTCATAAAGAGGACAAGATCCTCCCTTTCATATTCAGCTTCACTGATTGCCATCACCTTTGTCTGGATTTTCCCCTCCTAACCAGCAGCAAAACAGAGACTTATGCCCAGCAGAGGTGATGAACATCTCTGCAAACACAGGTATAAACCCCAATAGCCTCACTCCTCACTGATACACAGAGACAAGGAGAGCCTTTCTGAGGAAGAAGCACAAAAACCTTCAATTTCTGCTCAGCCAGCAACATCCTCGACCTCCAAGAAGTGAACAGCTGGTATTTTTCACACAGGAATAACACTGCACCAAGCACACTCTGGAATGGCAGGACCAGAGCCTTCTCTAATGAGTCCAACAGGGTAACTCCCCCTTTTTGCAGTCATTTGCCACCAACCACACAACAAGCCCTGGGATGCTGAAACCTCTGGACCAGGCAGCCTCCACAGCAGCCTGGAGGCTCTGTGGAAGTATGTGAAGCCCCTGGGTATCTTCCAGGCCAATCTTTCCCTCTGTTTTCCCTCCATATTTCTTATTTTGGCCCAGTGGGGAGCACAACTGTGTTTGCTCAAACTGAACTGATCCAAGCTTGAAAAATGGAGGGTGAGGTGTGATACTGCCAAAGTGTGAGGGATTTGTTAGTCTGCTGCAGAGATGAAGAAACCTCAGGTAGAAAAGACAAAACATCTCAGACTTTCCTCTTGCAGACTTAATGAAAACAACATGACATTCAAAGAGAAGCTCACTTCATGGCAGCCCCTAGGCTGGGCAGCTCTTGCTGGCCCACTCAGCTCTGTCCCCTGTAGGAAGGGCTCAGGTGACAGTGCCCTGCCCTGGTGGGATGGCTGCAAAGCTCACAGGCAGCCAGGGCCTAGAGGGATGTCTTACCATCACACCTCACCTACATCTTAGCCCATTAGTGACAAGGTCAAGGAGGTAGAATGGCCTTGAGGGCAACTGCTCCCATTCTCCCAACCCCTCAATGGCTCTGTGACCTTATTCCCCCTCTCACCTGCAGGTTACCCAACCAAATCCCATCCCTCTTACCCAGGAGAGCTCCTTCAGCCATCCCTCTGCTCTTTCTGCAGACTTCTACAAGTTACCTTTGCTGTTGTACCTATAACACCTGCCTGCTCTGGAAGGCAGGAATTGGGGATAAACACTCCCTTTTGTCCCTGCAGCAAAAGGAGCTGTCACCTACTTGCTCACTGGTGGGCTGCATGCAGAGGCAGTGCAGAAATACACTGGTTTTCCCTGAAACAGGAAATAAACTGACCACAAAACCCATCAGTTGCTTAATGCATTGCAGGTTCCTGTCTGATCTGCTCTAAACTTTCTCAGCCCTGCCAACTCCCAAGCATCTTCCTCTGGTGTGTATGTCTTGGATTATCATTTCACAGGGGACTTCAATGCTTTTTTCTAGTTTGCACCTCCTTTCCTTATTTCTGTTCTGTATTTCCCACACTTTCTGATCAGTCAGTACACTGAGAAATGGAAACTGGATAAATCAGCATCACACCTTGTCCAATTACCTCCCATTATAACCACATCCAGATGCTACACTCAGAAGTTGCAAGAAATTCCATTGGGGATGGTCATAAAATTAAATGCATATCTATTCCATTCCTCTGTTATCAAGTCACAATATTTCCCCTTTTAGCATCAAATACATAAATAATTTGCATCCCAAACTAGGAGGGAAAATGCAGAGTTGGACATTTCCAGTACCTACAGGCCAGACCTTACACAAAGCCAAGGCCAAAACACAAGCAAACCTGTGGCATGAGAGAATACAAGATCTTGTGTACAACATAAAATGCAACCCTGCTCCTAATCTTTACAGCATCCAGATTTCTCTAGGCCTGCTCCCACTGGTGTTTTTTCCTTCTTTGAAAGCCTGCAGGCAGAACCAGGATTCCCAGATCAGCGTGTCCCATGATGTTAGTGCTTCCTGATGGCTGCTGGTGAGAGCCTGCACATGGCACTTTTGATTATATCCATGTCTTGAAGGCATCTGTGATTGATTTACACAGACAGTTCCCTCACTTATGTCACTGACAGCCAGTGAGGCTCGAATTTACAGCAAAAATTCCTCATCTTAATCCATAAATTCATCACCTTGCACTTCTATGTCAAACTACTTCTATTGCTCCCCCTCTCCAATCCTCCTCCTCTGCTGATGCCTCCCCACAGTCCATCATCAGCAACAGCTTCACTAATGGAAATATTTAATAAAATCAGCCATAAAACCCACTTCACAAGACTCCACCTCACAACATATTTAGTCCTGACAACTCTGCTATCAACAAAATCCATCATATGTCCTTTAAGCAGCTCCCTGTAGACTAACTTTGAAAATCTTGCTTTAATCCTTTTCTTCTCTGACTAAACTAATTTCCTGTGTGGCACAACAACAAATACTTGGACAACCACAAATAAGATCCCTGGCTCTTTCTAGATGAAGATAATGTAGTTTACAGAGGTGTCATATTTGACCAGCCTGATGCTCCTAAACTGAACCTGCATGCCAGCCCACTTTCCAATCCCCTTTGTCTTGAACAATCTTTCTTTTCTTCAATATTCATTGCAAAGCTTTTCCTTCTATTCAGGTCAAACCCAAAGGTCTACAGTTATTCACCACCACTAAGTCTTTTGTTACAGTCACTATTAAAACACAATTAAAGCTGGATTATGGTATGCTTATGCAGAAGAGGATGTTAATCCACAAATGGTCCTGTGGAAGCTACATCTGGAGTCAAATCCTAGCTGGTTGAAATAAGAAAACTGGAATTGCACCCAGAGGAGATTAATACAACAGTACCTCACTAATTCACACTGCAGGCAAGAAAACCACTTTGAATATTTCTGACTAAAAGGAGTGAGAGAAGTACAAATAAAACAAATAAATGCATCACAAAATGCTCTCCTTTTCAGTCTCAAGTAGCAATCTCTGAGTGAACATCGTGGGGCACTGCAATGAGAGGAGCATGCAATATATAGCTAATGAAATCTTGCTAACATTAGACAGGGCTACAGCATCTGTTACTAAATCTTTGCTGAGGAGTGTACACAGACCAGCAGTTTCTGGAGAGCTTGTAAGAAAAGCAATGTACTGAAATGAAGCTTTGTCAGCTTCTGTTGTACACAAATACAACATTAAATTGAGGCTTAATATTCACTGCTGTGTCATCTCCACAGGCAATTCTCATCAGTGCCTGAGGTGATCCTCAGGTGATGCTAAACTCCACAGCACCAGCAATTTCACTGCCTGTCCTTATTACTCTCCAGAAAATTTTCAATCAACACAAAGGAAATTATGCCCAAGGTACAGCTGTAAGGCTCAGACCTGCTCTCATTAACTCAATCTGCACCCACAGGATGGCCCATTTGAGGAAATTTTCAACTTAAAAAAAAAAATCTTCAGCATCTTCCACATGCTGAGCATCAGTCCCAGAGACCCATCCTGCAGGAGCCCCTTGCCACATTTGCCCCACAGGCTCCTTGCCCCTGACCAGCAGCAGGGCTGTAACCCTATCCCATGACATGTTGATGCCTCACATTTTAGCTTTTATATTTTTCAGATTCTGTGCTGCTTTAGTGTGTGGGTCTGGGCTTCATGTAAGGGGATAGCAAACTCTCTCCACAGAATAAGTAGACAAAACAATTCCTCCTCTAATTAAGGACCCAAAGACAACCAATCCAGATCTCAAGCCCAAGAACAGAAACAGCAGTAGACTAAAAAGAAGGAAAAAAAACCCAAGAGAAATAGGACTTCATAAGATAGAGGTGTAATTACCCACAGGTAGGTTATGAATCCCCTCAGGCACGAAGACACCAGTGGCACTCTCTTAAATGCAGGAATTCCACAGCAAAATATCAGTCCCTGACAATACCTTCTAGGTACATATCTCTCATCATCATGGTGTTAAGTAATCACAGTCAACTTCCTGGCATCTTGGAGAAATCATCTGCACCTGGATTTCTAGGGAGTTATAAAATTTCTGCCTCACAGGACCCCGGCCATTTTTTGTGCCAGTTCTCCCTTCAATTTCACACTTAATTAAGTCCCCAGATCAAGTCTCAGGATGGATTGCTCACTACACCAGCAGCCAGAATTGATGTCTTGTCTAACTGATGGGGCCTGAGGACCAAAAAAAAATAAAAAAAAAAAAAGAGAGCACAAGTGATAACCAGAGAGGGAGAACAAGGAAAGCTGATTTTATTATTGCAGGGTTAAAAACCTAATCTTCTACTAAAATGGTATCACATGAGAGGAAAAGAGTTTCTTATCCATGTGATACTGCTGACCCAGGCTCGGTTTAGAAGCTGTAATATCATTCCAAGAGAAAATTATGTCGGCAAGTAAGTATTCTTCAGAGACAGCTAAAAGGGAGCAGAACTCAGAGAGAAGACAGCACGGGATGGAAAAGGGGGCTGACCAGTGCTCTTTGGGGAGGAGACACACTGAACCTCTGATGAGGAACGGTGTAAAACCAGACAGAGGTAATGGGAAAGCCTACAAGGGCTCAGTGTGATGAAGTGCTCAAAAGCTTGGAGAAAGTTCAGAGGAAATACCCAAACTCCCCAATTTAGGCCGAAAACCTCATGAGCTAAAGCCTTCTCAGGAGATTTCTGGAAGTTCCTGTGCTTTTTGGAAGTATCACAAGAGGGATTATTTTTATTGCTGCACTTTGGCATTCCAGTTTGCAGTATGGCCAAAGCTAGAAGGCTGAAGGCAATGAGGAAGCAAAGCTAACATTTTTGAGTGCTGTGAAAGACAGAATCATAAGTCTAAGTGTTTCAGGTCAGTCTTATTCTGGGCACACACGAGCAGTTCTTCATGATAAGCACACTATATCCTCTCTTTAGAGCATTTCAAACAAATAATGAGGCATTTCCAATGTATCTCAAGGACCCTGGTAGGCTGGTGATGGATGAAGAAACAAGAGAGGACTGTAGGGGTTTCCACAGCTCTCTGCTGATCCTTTGTACAATATTGTACCTATGGACAATTGAAAATCAGGGCATTGATCATATTGAAATTTACTGAACAAATCACTACAACAGCTGACTGAAGAAGCTCCTCCACTAACAACTCATAACCCCTTTCTCCAATTCATTTATTGACTCAACTCCCCACCAACACACTGGTTAACCCAGATGTGGTAACACATGCTAGGTACTGCAAACACTACTCACTGTCCATCACACATCACCTGCTTTTTCTTCACATTTTCTTCATCTGCTGAAATGTCACAAGAGGGAATTTAGAGTTCTTTGGCCCAAACATTTTGCTGATTGGAGCACATTCCTAGCCTCAAAGTAAGGCTAGACTCTGGTACTAACCACCTGTCCAGAAAAGTGAAAAAGTCTTATTCATTAAAAGTAATTAGGTGGATTTAAGCTGGCCACTTGCCCCAGAGCTATAAAGGGGCTTTCAGTTTGGTATTTCTAAATTAACAAGCAGAGAAAGAGAGGACCCATTAGAAATAGTTTATGATAAATGTGGTCCTTCAGAGAGGTTTTGCTGTCAAGCCTCCTGCAGAGGCATCTTTACTATCTGGTCCCATTTTTAGCACATGGAGAGGTGGTATCTCAGCACCCATGAAAGGTTAAGCCATGACCTCCCCAACGTGCCCACCATGGGCTGCACCTTCCATCCTGAAACTCCCTGGCACCCAGAAATCTACAAGTGCCAGGGCTGAGCAGATTTCCAATACAGGGATGCTGCAAAGTGTTAACAGCAAAGCACCTAAATTCAACCCTAAAAAAACACAGCATCTGGCACATGGGAAAAGCCATGACAACTCACCTATAAATCCTTCAGAAATTACAGGTTTGTTTTCTTGGTTTTGAAGCAAATACAGTGACAAAGAACATTTAATGTCTCAAGCATTTTTGTCAGAATCCACTTGTTCAATGCAAATTCTGTTAATTCCAGGGAATTTTATTCCACCCTTTGCAAAACCGAAGTGAAAGATGCCATGGCCTGAAGTGGCCAGAATGGTGAGGGTGGCCAGGGTTAACCAGATGTGCCACCAACCATAGAAGATGAATTTTTCTTCCGGTTTCCATATGAAGACAACTGGTCCTACATGAACCCCCAGAAGAGATTACACTGAGGTAGTGATTCCAGCACCAAGGAAACCCCTCACTCCTGATATCCAGGAGAAGGTCTGCAATCCCAGCAACATGAGCTGAGGAACTGCCCACAGACCCTGAGTCAACACCACAGAATTTCAACTGGAAACTGGGGATAAACCCAGACAATAACTCCCCACTAGGTTGTCACAGCACATGCCACAGTGAGACAGCCACAACACACAGAGTGTCACCATACAATTTCAGAAGGCTCTAACCCATACAGAGAAACATCATATCACATCAGGAGGCTGCAAGCATCTGCCCTTCTTGTTCCTCAGCCCAACCTTTTAC
>VZRH01007518.1:450382-485207 GCA_013397555.1 Urocynchramus pylzowi
ACTGTGTGTGACACACAGCCCCATCCCAATCCCCACAGACTGTGTGTGACACACAGCCCCATCCCAATCCCCACAAACTGTGTGCCACACACAGCCCCATCCTAATGACCCCAAACTGTGTGCCACACACAGCCCCAACCCCAATCCCCACAAACTGTGTGCCACACACAGCCCCAACCCCAATCCCCACAAACTGTGTGCCTACACCAGGTCACCACCATTCTTTGCAGGAGACTTGAGCGTGGCCTCACATCCCCACACTGTTGGGGACAAATGGACATCAATTAGTGCCACAAAAGCCAGATCCCCTGAAGCTACAGCAAGAATTTGTTGTTGCCTGAGATTTCCCTACAATATGCTGCACTTTAACCACACTCACATACAGGAAGCTGTGTGCTTGTTATTTTATTTGCTTGCTTGTTTCTAGAGGAAGGAGGAAGCTTCTCTGCAGGCCATCGCCTTTATCCTGACATTTGGATTTTGTGAAAGCAATTTTGGATTGAGCCTTGAACAATGATTCTCTCCATTCTGCTTATTCTTTTGTCTCCTTGGACACACTGGCAAATTTGCTTCAAGCTAAAGCAGGAATTTAGCAGGGTATGAAGGGAGCAGTTAGTGCAGTGAGATGCAAGCCAGGCAGAGTGTCACAGTTTTTAATTTTTCCTGCTGTCAGAAAACAAACTGAGTACAGTAGCTCATATTATTTCCTGCACAAAATCCTATTCATTGCCTGCATGGGACCCATCCACTGGCAAAACAAAGACTTTCTGAAATTCTGTGTTAGATTGAAAGTAAGCATCCACACAATTCTCTCTTGTCCCACGTGCCTGTGTGAAAGCTTTCACTCAGCCACTGTGCCCTTTGTTCCTACCAGGGGTTCATACCTCATGCCAACCTGCTCCCAGAAAAAAAAAACATTTTTTAGATCCCAAACATGCTTTTTTATTGTTTTTAGATTGTAAAACTTCGCCATAACAATGCTGACTAGAAGATAAGAACAGCTACTTCACATTCTAATTTGTACTTCACATTTTCAGTGTAAATCACTGCAAGGACACCTACCTACTTCCTTGGGTACCTCTCTCCCCCTCTCTCCTTACAAACCTAAATTTAAGAACATGTAAATAAGTCTTCTCACATTTTCTGAAAAACTTGGACCCAATGCAGGAACCTAAACACTGTAGTGACAGAATTGCCCCAGCTGTGGGAGAGATGGGCTTTAATCCTCTCTGGTAGAGAAATGGAGAGAACAGAACTCCCAAACTCCACAGACACAGGGGGGAAAGGAAATGTGCCTCGACAGGCAGCACTGGAGGCAGAAATCTCTGCTGAACCTAAACCTGAGCAGATTACAGGGGTCACATTGGGTGTATTATTCCAGTTGGTATTTTGAGAACTGAAAATCCAAGAAGAGCAAAGTATACCCGCAAGAATCAATCACAGCCATAAATCCAAGTGTTTGAACTTAGAACCAGCTTTTTTTGTGTGTGTGTTCATAAATCAAGCAGGGAGAAGTAAAATCTTTGAAGATTTTCAGAGAAAATGTTATTATGAGTTTAAAAAAAATACAGTGAAAATTTCGTGGCTAGAGTTTAACTTTTTGGACATAGAGACTGAATGTGAATGATGGGAGCAACTTTTCAGTTTTTATGATTTTCATAGAAAATAGTCATTTCATAGAAGACAGAAGGAGAACATAGAAGATAAATTCTAAGCCCTGAGGAATGAAGAAGCATGGAATGGTTAGAAGGAGGATTCTCCTTAGCACAGACTGGGAAACAATCATATCCTCCAGCTTGAGACCCACAGGGAGATGCTTATCCTTGAATTTCTGGTGAGGCACCTCCTGTTCTCCACCAAGAGCCTCCTTCCCTGCTGATGGCAATAAAGCTAACAAGGAAATTGATTCCATATTTCAAAATATATTCACTTTGGCCAGGCTTTCTCTCCATCAAGAAAAGACAACATCCTGAGGTTTGCTCCAACACCTTAAGCAAAGTGATTCAGTTCCCTATATTTTCATGCTAATAGACTTTTTTGCTTCAAAAATGTCAATCTATTTAAAAGGTCATTTTTATTTTTAAAAATTCTTCATGACAGGTTTCAGAGTTCCTTTGACACTGGATTACATCATGTTTCCTCTGACACCTGAGTCACAAAATGCTGAGAGCAGGATTTCCAAGGCTTCCTTTTATTTTGTGTTCCCAGGAATTCTACTCCCACCATAAGTATAATCAATAAGTTCTCCTAATTCTCTTCCCAACAGCTTTTGCACTCACAAAGCCTGTTTCTCCTGTCTCCTCACTCTAAATTAAAGCACCAGAATTTCTCCTCTTTCATGGGTCACCCTTTCCCAGGTCTGTAAGTACCTACCTGCAGACTCTTCTGGAGGATCAGCTTTTCCTGAATCCTTGACTCCATCCCTTCTCAAAAAGCCTTCCAGTGTTCAAAGGCAACAAACTCCTTATTTCCCCTGATTTTCAGAGTTCAGCCCAACCTCTCAGCTCAAATCTGAGCACAATCATCCTCACAGCAAGCCCCCAACTTTCTCCTTCAGTTTTGATCACAACTGAGACATCAACTCTTCGACCTGTTTCCGAGAAGGGTCTGTTTAGAGCAGATCCTGCAGTTTCACAATTTTCACATCTAAAATAGCAAGGACATTCCTGATGCAATCTAGACATGATTCCATAAAACTTGTGAGTAAGAGCCTGAGAGGAGAGATGTGGGACTCCAGGGGGCTCTTCAAAATGCAGTTTATTGTATTTATTGTACCCAAGATGTTACAGCAGTCCAGGGTTGTGGGTGACAGAGCCTGTGCCTACAGCTGTCAGCTCCAGCTGCAGACAAGCCTGAAGAGCCTTTAATTTTGGTTACAATGCATTATATCTTTTTCTTTGCTGTGCATCTTAATACATAATCAACCAATCTATACCTTTACTATTACCTACAGCCTATCATAACTACTATCATTACCATATTATGGCTAATACTATCCAATCACATGAGTTAGTATGTTACAGTTTAAGCTTAAAGTTGTTTTTCAGTTTTCTTGCAGTGGAAAATTCTTAGACCTTTTTTCTACTTGCCACATGGCCATGTCTTGTTTGCCAGTGGTATCTTTCTGCTTGGTAAAAAACATCTTTTTGTTTGTGGTCAGCTTATCCTTTGTTCTGAATCATAAAACCTCTTTCCAACTCAACATAACCTTTGCTTTCTTAGCTGTCCAGCAAGACTGGCTCAGCAATTGTCAATTTACACATCAATTATTCTTCTGTACCTAAACTTGCTTCCATCTCTATTTCACTCTCAGATTCTACATTCAGAGACCTTTCTGCCCAGCACACATATCTGTGAAACTTTCTTGTCAAACTTGCATCCTTCCCAACACTTGTGGCCAGCACAAAATCAGCCAGGCCTGGAAGCACATCCTGGCAGCAGGATCAGAGCTCCTGCAGTTTAAAGCCCAGTGCTGTATGTGCTGTAGCTGAAGTGGAAGATTCTTTCAGAGCAGTATTAAGGTTTAGGACTTATAACTGAAGTGCTCTAATCCTTCCCAGCAGAGGCCAATGGTGCATGTAAGAGTATTAAGCTTGAGATACATTAAATCCTAAACATTTCCAAGTTGCAAGCAGAAATAGATCACAATCAAAGCCTGCAATTCAAACATGCTTAAGTGAATGAGCTCAAACCCAGGCTCTGATTTCGGGAGAGCTCTTCTCCACACGTTGTGAGTGCCAGATCTGGATGAAGATATTAAAAAGCAGTTTCAGTCCTTATCTTTAGCCCATCTGAAGATCAAAGAGAATTGGAAACAAAAGCATTCCAAGGCATTGAAGTGATACATTTGTAATGAGTTTCTCCTATTATTACACACACTTGGGATTTTTTTTGGGGGGGGTGGGGGAGACAGGGAAGGAAGGCAATTTTGGCAGCCTGTTAAGAAGCAAGGATGGAAACACATTTTAGCACATTTTATTACTAATTTTCTTCCCTCTTCTCCCATTTTTCCTCAATAAAACCACTGAAGAGATCCATGAAATTACAGAAGATACAAATTCTTTATCCATAATTTGCAGGTGTTGACATGCAAGACCCTTGATATGTAAATAAATTGGGCTGGGCTTTTTTTTTTTTCCCTTTCCAAAGCAGCATTGGTCAGCAGACAAACAGCAACAATGCAGCCTGTGTGATGGCCCAAATAATTAATTCCTATAACCAGGAATCTTCTTGAAGCATGTCTTCAAGTCTAACTCTGATGGGGAGTGAGAGGGACGGGGCTGCTCCTCAGCTGTAGGTGAAACACTGACATGACTGAGAAGGAAATTCAGCTCCAAATCAGCTGCTGTTTTGAAAACCATGATGAGGGAGGATGTAAGGAATGAATGAGTGAAAGAGAGCAGAAAGAGAGAGAAAGAAGCACAGAGATTCTCCAGAGGCTTATGAGAATCATGCCAGTGAAGAGACTGTGCACAGAAACCATCTCCTTCTCAAAGTCGGCATTTTGCCAAAAAAATAAAAAAGACCATGATCCCTAGAAATGTTCCTGTCTGCTGGCTCCTAGAGATAAGGAGTGATATTTCACAGTCTGACACTAATCATATTTGGGCATACTAAGTAAGGACAGTGCAGGGGCTTTCTTTGCAGCATGCATATTCCAAGTTCAAAGCAAAAACTCGTTACTGTGCCTAAAAAATCCTCTTAACTCAGAAACACGAGGAAAAAAGGGAAGAGAAAAAAGAAAGTGAGGGAGGTGCTTGGAGGGGGGAGGAGAAGTGTCCTTATCTTTGTATTGTTGTCTCTACCCAGCCCCATCAGTGGTGTTTGCAGCAGTTTTTTATCATGGGGGGAAGATGCTCCCCTCTTTCCCCCTCCATCCATGAAAATGTGACAGGAGGCTTACTGATGCAATATTTCATGGCTGTGATTTACACATCCCAGTCTTCACTCCATCTAAAGGCAGAACAGTCACTATGGAGCCAGTTCCTGGGGTGAAAGCAGTGGAATTATCCCCACTGGAGACCCAGCTGGCCCTGTCTGCTCCTACAGCAGGAAATTGCTCACCTGGCTCTGAGCAGAGGTCACTGTCTGCCTCTCTGCTAGGGGCTCCTCATTCCAGTCTGCTCCCCACCAAAAAAAAACAAAAAATCCTTCACTAAAGCTGTGCTGTGAGCTGGAGGCCTCAGCACAGCTAAACACAGGCTGGGATGGAGATGGAGAAGAAAACCTGCTCCTGTGTGGAGCAGCACCCTGCACATGCCATGGTCAGCCAGCCCTCAGCTTCCCCACAGGCTGCTCCACTGCACTCCAGGGTGGCTCACAGGGTGTGAAGAGCACAAATACAGAACATCTCCAGGGAGGAGGGGAGGCTTTATCCCACACAGCCCTCTGTAAAGTCACAGGCCTTACCAAAGCCATCATTTTGTGCTGCATCTCCACCAGACCCCACCTGCAGGGCTCAGCAGTGGATGGGCTGGGACAGATTAAAATGGTAGTTTCAGCAAACAATAGATTAAAGGAGTGAATCAGTTTGGAGAAGAGCCAAGGAAGGTCACTATGTTGAATCTCAGCATTACCCAGAATGAATGTTTCAACTCCCCTTTTGCCAAATTGTATTTTTAGCTGGAGACTAATCTACTTTTAATGAAGAGGACAAAATAACCCCCATGTGAACTTTGATTTGTTCCACAATTGACAATTTCCACGTATTTAATTTTTTATTCTGCCTTGCAAGCCAAAATAAAACCCAGACTGCTGCTCACAGCTTGAGGTGGAGCTATTACAAGACAGTGGCTTGCCAGAAGTTTCTCATCCCTCCCCAGCTCTTCTGAACACCTCAGAATAAGTCCTGCAGACTGATCCAATTGTGAAATATCTCTGGTCAACCTGGAATTGTTCAAAGAACCTCTTTCTTCCACTGAGACAGCCACAACTGACCATTTCAGGAGCAGCATCCTTGGTCTGGAGTTGTCAAACAGGGGATTATTAAAGAGAAGAAAACTGATTAGGATTGAAGCCAAGCAAAAACCCCACTGGTCCCTGGGCAGCTGTACAGGGAAATGGCAAGAGGTGGATTAATTTTATTAATTTCAATTATTATCATGGAGACATCCACATGACACCACCTATTGCCGTGCCTGGACAGAAGAAGCAGAGTTTATTTCCACATGCTAAACCTCAAGGGGGTTTCACCTGAGCCACCACCCAAGAGCTGGCTCTGCTCACCAGGGCAGGCTTGTCCCTCAGCCTCCACCCTGCTCCAAATGGAAACTGACGTGGACACCAGCAAACAAACATCAGGATTTAACAATTCCTGGTCACACCGAGGCTAATCCAGCAGCACAGCATCCTCCCTGGAGCCCACACTGCTCATTCCCATAAATCTGGGTGTGGAGGAAAGCACTCTGAAAGGTACAACCTAATTTTTTTTTTTTTTTTCCTAATGGGAAACACACCCCTCCCTCCAGGGTTGTTAAACTGTGCCATGCCACAGGCTGATCCCTCTCATTCCAAAGGCCAGCATGTCTTACATCAGCTCCCCCCATTCCAAAGACCTCAGGAAGTGGGAATGTTCAGGTTAGGGATGAATATGATTTTGTGTGCTTGCTTCACAGAGAAAAAGCCCTATGCCTCACCATGCTGAAATAAAATCACCTTCTGGAGACCTATCCCTCTCCAGAATAGCTGCCCTCAGCTGCCTGCTGACCAGCCCAAAGGCTGTAGGGACAACAGGGAGCATTCCTAAACCCAGTGGGGAATTTCTTACAGAAGACACCACCAATTTCCCATGGCCACACCCCAGGGGGCTACCAGTGGCCCCTCACAAACCACTGCTGCTTTTTCTTTCTGTTTAAAAGACAGCAAGAGGTTCACTTCCTAGCAAGGTAAACCTGGACACAGCAATTCCTGAACCCTGGAGCTCCTCCAGCAGCTGGCCCTGGGCTGTTCCCTGTTCCTGTCCACGCAGCAAACACTGCAGTGAACGTGCTGTGCCCCACAGTGAGCTGGGAGCACCTTCCCAGCTCCTCTACAATTCTGATCACCAGCTAGAAAATCAGTTTTACTGGAACCCAGCCCTCCAGCCACACGGAATGCAAGGAATGAGATTAAGAGGGATTACGTGTTTCTTGCAAGCAATGGGGTTTGATAGCTCAGACAGGCATGGCCTGAACATGTCCTGCACTTTGTTTGAGCAGTTATTAGCCCCCAGCTCTTGGAGTGTGAAGGTTTGCAGGGATAAGCCATGTGCCACACAATTAGGATTCAATTTCTGCTTATTGTTCATGCAATTTGGAATGGTCTTTTGGAACTTTGCAGGTTGCTGACATTTCTCTGTATCTTCAGGCAAGGCTGGATGTTTAGTAGTAAACAACCCAGGGGGGGAAGAAAAGCCTTAAATCTGAGTAGAATGAATACAAACTTCCCTCCAATTTAAGCAGGGAAATTTTTAGAATTAGGTTATCCATTACTATAACAGAGTTCCACACAAAGGCCATTCCCAGGGTCCAGATGCTCTCAAAAATGGGACACAGGCTTTTTGTTCAGACTCTGATCATTTTGGATTGAGTGTTCATCTGTATTGCAACAGGATCCATGTGGTTAATAAATATAACCAGTTGTACCAAATAAAATGCACATATTTTATGGATGTCAGAGGAACAGGTCTTTTTCAGGAGGTTGTTCCAAGAACTCTTTTTTTGAGCAGAGACTTCAGGAATCTACAGCCAGCACCCCCTGACACACCCCCAAGGCACCTGCATGACTGACTGCTGCACACCAGTGGAAAATTCCTGAAAGAACACACAAATACACAAGCCTTGAGTGGACCTGATCCCAAGACTGCTCCTCAACTGATCTTCATCTTAATCCAGAAGTTTCTGGATTCAAATCTTCTGATTCTGGATTCTGATCTCCATCTTAATCCAGAAGTGTGAAAGAGGTTTTACACTGACTTCTGTGAGCCAGAGAGAAGTTTGATAAGAGGATCCATGTTTACCCCTGAAAGAATTTTCTACCAAGGGCATTGACATAGAAACCAAGAAAAAAAGAAGGATAAATAAGAGAAACCTGCAACTGCCTGTTCCAATGAGCACTTTGTTTGTCTCTCGTGGCCAATGAGTAAACTTTTGAGTTTTGTAAGAATGTATAAAAAGCATGCATGCTAGAATAAAAACAGTTTGAAGCCTTCTGAAAATGGAGTGTGTTGCTTTGGATTGTGACTGTCTCAACTATGACACAGAAGTTTCACTGAAACAAATGTCTCTGCTCTCCAGCCTGGGGATGCACCATTTTCTCACCTTACTGCTGAAAACACTTCTCATATCCTGGAGACATGAGACCACAATGTATATTCTGTGATCCAAAAGGAGAAATGTTCTTTTTAAAAGGGATATCTGCAGTGGCAGAAGCAGCAGCCCTGGAAGCATCACCTCTTCAAAAACAGCAGAAAATCTGTGCATCACAGGCATCCACATCGAGTCATCCCCAGCACAGTGATGCATCCAATCCATCCAGACCTCTTTTTCCTTTTTCCTTCCCTTCAGCAACCAAATGCTGGAAAGGTACAATCCTTGCAATGGGTGGATTGACACAATCAGAAGTAATTTAATTCATGATTAATCTGTAGCTAATGACTGCAGGTTCCCTCCAACTCTCTGTCCCCTTCCAATTTTTCACCAGTAAATCACTGTAGTTTGCAGTTGGAGCTCTTCACAGTAGATTAGTTAACATTATGTTTTTATTAAAGCCGAAGTTAATATCCTTATTCTCTGAAGGAGACCACTGGGGTTGTTGGAATTATTTTTTCCCCTTCAGGTTTTTACTAAGAACCTTCTCTGCTGAGTTAAAAACAGAGCCTGCAGACCCCCAGCTGAAAGCTTAAGGGAGCCCCAAACAGTTACTTCTTAAATGATTATTTACATTGGAATATAAAAATCACTCTGTTGGATCAGAGCAGGGGTTTGTCTACCCAGTATCCTGCCTCTGATGGTGGCCAGCTGCCCTAGAGCAAGGCTGGTCATAAATTTTATGTTGAAGCATTACTGATAAATACATTTTTTTTTTTAACACATGACATTTTTCACCAAAAAAAAAAAGGAAGCCTACTGCCTACAGAATTTGCCATTCCACAGCAACAAAAAAACAATAACAGAGCTCTCTGACATGAATGATTCTGTAATTGGGACAGAAAGTTTTCCATTTCCAAAGATAAATGCTTTTCAGTAAAGAGTCACAATTTTCTGGGAAAAAGATGTGATATGAAATTATGTTCATTATTTATCAGCATTTTCCATTAAAATAGCCCCAGCTTATAAAATAATGCAAATTTTCTTTTCAAAATATCTTCAGCTCTGACCTAAAGAAATCCTGGTGAACTGTCAGACAGAAAGTTATGGTACAAGTTCCTCCATGGAAGTTTGTCCTAAATCCCACGAGGCACCAAAGAATGATGTTTTCTGTGCATTTCTGATCTTTTCTAAACAGGCTCAAAGATGCCACAGGACCCAAATGGTCTAGGAACAGAATGTGGGGATACCTGACTGACAGACAGACAGACAGACAGACAGACAAGGAGGGGTTAACACTCTTCTCCTGGCTGGACTCTGACTGTTCACTAATGCTTCTCCTTGTCCCTGGCAAGCAGGAGGGGGGCCAGGACCATCTTTTTTGTCCTGGGAAGCTGCACAAGGAAAAGTATTCAGGAACACTCAGAGTCCACCCAGGAGAAGCAGCAATTGGCAACACACCTAGAAAAAGAGAAAGGATTCCCTTGGAGCAAAGAGAGCAGAGCCATTATCATCTGGAGAGATTTAGGAGACAGCTCTAAATCCCTCAAGAATCATATATTCAAGTTCATCTCTTCGATCAGAAGAGATAGAAATTGCCTTTAAAAAACCAATTAGTGCTGAACTGTCAAAAAGGCATGAGATGAGGCTTGAAGAAAAAGTTTGATTTCTCTGGACTCCCTGTGAAAGGCAGAGAAGCTGCCACAGCACACCAGAATATTTGTAAGAGTGCTTCCTGCAGAATCACAGGTGTGCAGGGACCAGGGTTTGCCAAAAGGTAGTGGAAAAACTCTCACTGAGATGGGCTCTGCAACAGAAAATACCTTTTTCAAATCCAAAGTTCATTTTTACAGAACTTCTTTCAGTTTAATGAAAACAACTGCAGGGAATGGGTGAGTTCTACAAACTCCTAAATGTTTGTGGGTTTTTTTTTCCTTCTGGTATTGACTCTGTGAGATGCTGGAACCTGAAATATATTTGGAGGGCAACAAGGCTGGTGAGGGGTTTGGAGCACAGGCCCTGTGAGGAATGATTGAGGGAGCTGGGGGTGCTCAGCCTGGAGAAAAGGAGACTCAGAGGTGGCCTCATCACTCTCTACACTCCCTGAAAGGTGCCTGTGCTCAGCTGGGGCTGGGCTTTCTCCAGGCAGCACTGACAGAACCAGAGGACACAGCCTCAAGCTGCACCAAGGGAAATATAGGTTGGATATTAGGAAGAAGTTTTTTACAAAAAGAGTGATAAAGCTCTGGAATGGCCTGCCTGGGGAGGTGGGGGACTCACCATCCCTGGGTGTGTTTAGCACAGCCTGGATGTGGCACTGGGTGCCAGGGTTTAGTTGAGGTGTTGGGGCTGGGTTGGACTCGATGATCTTGAAGGTCTCTTCCACCCCAGTGATTCTGTGAATTCTGTGTACACCAGCTAAAATTACAGAAATTGCAGTTTCACAGAATTTACACACAAAAAAGTCTATGATGACAGCTCAGGTCTTGCATTCCTTCCCTCCTCCACGATCTCAGCCAGAACCCAGAGCATCCAGAATCCCAGAGCAGCTGTGGCTGCCCTGGATCCCTGCAAGTGTCCAAGGCCAGGTTGGATGGGGGTTGGAAGAACCTGGGACAGTGAAAGGTGTCCCTGCCTGTGGCAGGGGTGGAACAAGATGAGCTTTGAGGTCCCTCCCAACCCATCCCGTGATTCTGTGGCTCTGCTTTGCAGACCAGGCTGGCCACAGCTCCTGGACTTGCTCTCTCCATCTGCAGCCACAACTCCAGAGCTGCCTCACAGCCCCAGGATGCTGGAGGAACACCAGGAACTGGGGATTTGTGCTGTTGTGTTTCCACATCTGAGCCCATAGAGGATGTGACCCACAGCACTCACCAAACCCCAGGATCTGCCTCTCTCCCACTTGACTCCTGTGCACTGTGGTTTTTAATTAACCTTGCAACAGCAAAGGGTCTTCTTTTCTTCCTTTTTGCCAAACACAGCCATATTTTACAGGGATGGTGACAAGCTAATTAACTTAATTCTTATGACACCTCTCCAAGATGAGGCTAGGGTTGGCTAGCTCTGCAATGCAGTGTTGGGCTAATTAAAAAATAATTACTACTTCACCAAGGACAAGAACAAGAAGTTAATTAAAAGAATGAGGTGTAGCCTTAATGAAACTCATCAGATTGTATTCATTCAGATGTCCCACAGCCAAATCCCTCCCATTAGAACATTAATCCACGCTGCCTCCTTCTTCACAAGTGTTTGCAAATGGGCTCCTCTCTCCCCCTCCTCCCTGGCAGAAAGAATATGAATTATTTCAGGAGCACAGGAGTAAACTCTGGCTGAGATTACACATACCCTCGAGGGCTGAGGGACAAGGTGTGGATCTCCAAATAGTATCTGGGGTTATTTGTACTGCCTGAAAAACCACGTGCTGCACAGGGACTAGACCATCCCTTACCAAAAATCCTCTGGGTGATATGGGAGCCCTCCACTGCTACAGCCAGGCCCTTCCAGACACCACCCTCAAACACTGGGAGAATGAGCAGAATGGATCTCCTGGGGAAAAATGAGCTTTTACCTGGGTCAAATTGAGCCATGGTCCAGATTCAGAGCTCATGTCCCATCACTGGACAGGCTGGTGCAGTACCCAAGCAGCATCAGCTGGGGTGGAACCTGCTCAGGAGCAGTTTGCTGATCCACATGGACTTGAGCCCTTCAGAAAGCATCACCCTCAGCACCATCACTGTGCCATGTTCACACACTGGGCCATGAGGGCAAGTTTTCAATGGACCCAACAAATCAGGGAAGCAGAAACAACCTGCTCAGGCACACAGAAGAGGCCACACGAGCTGAAAACACCGAATTGCTGCTAACAGACCAGTTACAGTCCAGACACACTGCAAAGATCAGCTCCTCCAGGAAAGGAGGACACCCTCCACACTTCATAGATCAGCTCAGAACCTAAAGAAACTGGTGATGAATTTTGCTCCATGGCAGGATCACAAGACCTTGAAGGTGCCAGATCCATCTTCACTTCCTGGCATAGAGCAAACGTGGCAATCCTTGCCTCAGGAGACAGCAGGGAGTTCATTTTCAGAGACAGAGAAAGAAGGGAAGCCAGTATGATAAAGCAAGTTTTACAACACTGTCTTTACATTATCCAGTGTGTATACATGAAAAAGTAAAGCCCACGTCACTAGTTAATAAATTTCTTTGCCTGGGACTGTTGTCAGCCTGTTTTGCTGCCAGGGCTGGCAGCACATGGGAAAATGAACTCCTCTTCCATCCAGCTGCTCTGCTTGTGTTATCTTGGAGTTTTACTGGTGCTGGGAAGAAGCTGATATTACATTTAAGTGTCCTGTACTGTACCTGGGCAGCACAAACCTCAAAGACCTGGAAAAATGTTTTGCCCCATGCATAAAAATGTCTCCAGAACACCAGAACACTTCCTCCTTGACAGAGGACATACTGATTAGGAAAAACTCAGAGTTTCATGTAACCTGATCTAAAACTAACACCAAAAAATAAAAATCAGCAGGAAGTTTGTGTCAGTCTGACTTGTGGAAGTCTAGCAGACCATTCTTTCAGTGCTTGTGCCTGGCATTTCAGCAGGATGCATCTCCATCTATTTTTGATGCTTGGATCAAAGGGCTCCTGAAACAGCAACTGTCAAAGAAGGTTTTATAAAAGACTTTTAAAATCCCTGCCCAGTGTCCTTCCCCAGACTGGGGCTGGGTTAGCAGGGTAATACTGCTCAGAAAGCTTGGTGCACTTGTGACTTGTATTGGTTTTTGCAGTGATTAATTCTCAACAGGCCAATTAGAGGCAGCCCTGATTTCCTGGCACATAAAGGTTATTCTTCTAAGTAGGCTCAGTGAAGCTGGAACTGCCACCTTGTAGGGTCATCAAGGCTTTAAATGGCACCTCTCAGTCATAGAATTAGAAATTTAAAATAACAAGAAGAAAACCAGTGGCATTCTTGCCAAGGAAATCTTTCACACCCTGTGTTTCAGTGGTGTTTAACCTTTCCTGAAATGCCTCCACTGGGTTTGTATGACCTTCTAAATCAAATATGAAATCCTGAAGGCTAGTCAGGCTTTCTTTTCTGTAAGTCTTCCATTCTTTATTCCCCTATAACAATTTTTGCTTACCAGTCAGCAGCTTGAATGCCTGCTGTCTTTTTACATCCTTCCAGCTTTCTTTTTTTTGACCACCAGCATCCACAGTCCTTGCTGTGACATGTTCTGCCACGAGCTCTTCATGTTGAACAAGTGTCCTAAAACATAAAAATGCACTTCATATTAATTATTGTAACTCACTGGAACACTTGTGTGAAATGCTTTGAAGTTGTATGGTTAAAATTCTTGTGAATGGTTAAAATTCTTGTGAAAATCAAGTGCTGTCACCTTGAAGGTGGTTCTGAGAAGGGAAAAGACAGAAAAAGAAGGATTTTCTCCATGGTCCAACTGGGTTTTGCCTCAGAGTATCAGATGTTTTTAACTGTTCTGTGCAAAGAGAGAGAAATTCTAAAGCAACACAGTGCAACTAACAGTCCCACCACACAGGCACCTCACAGTCCTTAAGCTTCAGAAAATGAGAATGCTCTGAGCTGTGATTCTTTAAAAAAAAAAATTGTTAGGAAGTTAGGCATTTAAATTTTCTTCTGCAACCCACAGTTACATCAGTACTTTCCTACCAATTTAAATGAAAATGTGGCTGTAACTGATTAAAGGTGGATTATACATTTTGCTTGACAGAAAGTCTTAGCTTTGTGCAAAACTGTTGGTTTGCCAGTTACGTGGCATTGCCAAATTTCCTGCCCTTGTCCAGAGTCTTCTCTGACTTTTTCAGTATTTTCCATCAGGAAAGTTGTTTTCCCAGAGCATGTTCTTCCTTCTCCCACTATACTTTTGCTCCTTGTCCATGCATACTTACACAGTTTATTTATGTGCACAGTTTCATTTTGTGCAGTCTTATAGAAAATAAAGAAAGAACACTACAGAAATTAGCAGAGATTTTCTTCTTTTTCCTCTCTCTCTATTTTTTTTCCTTTTCTAGCATGCCTTTGCACTTTTCACATGTTTCCTCTCTCTCATTCCTCCTCCCTTGTGATCTTCCCAAATCCCATAATTCAGAGTAGAGAAAACACAGTTCAATGGAGCCCTCTCTTGGCCTCGTGTGGTACCTTAGCTCTGCAAAACTCAGACTTTTTTATGAATGAATTCAAGATCAGTTGCATAACTTGAATTTGCTGGGGAGCACAGCTCCTGTTGGTGTTGCTAATGTTGCTGCTGTTACTGTGGTTGTTATTTAAAGGCTCTTTGTTGATTCTGTTTTATGTGTGTGTCCTGATTCTGTGTTATGTGTTTTATGTCTGCAAGCTGGAGCCTGGGTGCAGAGACATGCACATAGATCAGCTCAAATCCAAGAAACAAATGACTGCAAAACTTTGTGAATTTCCTCTTCAAAAGACAACAAAATTTAAATATCTATCCTAACCATCTTTTACTGCAAGTCAAGTGGAGAAAAGGGTGGTCTGAGGACAAACAGGTCAGCAAAACTGACAAGACAGCTGAAAAATAAAGATAAGATCATTCATATCCCTGCCTTCACCTTTAGCTGAAAACTTTGAGTAATCTGAGGCTGATGTTACCACTTTGTTGCCACAAAATGAGAGGGAAATCACCTCTCTATGCCTCTACCCAGCACTTGTGAGATAGAGCCAACAGCATTTCAGTTTTGGGATGTCCAAGGAAAATCTGCCCTTAAGTATCACTGTCAGGGCAGGGCAAACTCCAGCTTTGCCCTTCTGTTGCCTTTGGTGTGAAGTTAAGAACTGTTCAAGCCTACAAATTACAGAGCCCAAGTGAAGTCACAGCTTCAGCTGAGGAGTAAAAAGTTCAAGTGCAGACTTCAGTGCAGTTCAAGAAATGAATGTTTTGTTGCATTTCAAACAGGATGATGATGACATGAGAAGTCAGCCAAACCTCCCTGGGAAAGCCCAGTGGTGATTATGTGAGGGTGGGAAGGTTGCACATCTCAGTCTGCTTCGGTACTGGGTGGGAAAATTCTCAATTAAACCCAAAATACAGTACCTGTAATCATCAGGGGAGTGAAAAAAATAGCCAGGAATGCAAGTAGAGGAAATTGATTCTTGTTGCAATCAAGTGTCATTCTTTCTCAACTTCCTTGCTCAAATATGGGTTACAATTTTTAATTCAAGTTCATAGCAGCTTATAAAATCTCCCAGCTGACGTGGCTGTCATGGCTGGGTTTGTGCTGTCCCATTTGGCTTGATGACACCAGCCAGAAAAGTCAGTTCATAGAAGGAAAAGAAAGAATCAAACCTTTCATCCTAAAAAGGAGCAGCAAAGCAATTCCAGATCAGAGCACCAGAGCCTGAGCACCAGCTGTGAGATGAAGAGATTTCTGTCCCATTTTACTCCATGGCAGCACAAAGGGGAAAGCTGCTGCTCTTTGGACAAGGGTGTTGTGTCTCTGCTCTCCCTACGAGCAGGGGGCAGTGGTGGCTCTGCTGCCAGCAGAACAAGTCCTCTGCAGAGCCACTCACTGCCCATCTGTGCAGATGGACCAGCTTTCCACTCTGTGCTGTCTGCCCATTGGTATTTCATTCTGGAAAGGGTGTAAAAACACCTGAACCATACACTCCTTGCTAATCCTCATCAACCAGTGGTTCCTTTATGCTCTGAAGAACGAGGGTTGGTGGCATTAATAACTGCTGGAGCTGGAAATACTTTTATTATCCACCCAGATGTGAAAACTACTGAAGCATGACTCATCCTCCCATTAGCTACAGGCAGGGTCAGGATACAGAGAGCTTTAAGGAGTTAATCCCAAAGTAAATACAAGAGCTTCAGATGAGGGAGTCAACCAAAATCATATTACAAATAAAAATAATAATCCTCAAAAAGCTGTTGCCAAAGAAGCAAAACCTCTGCATCCAATTTGTACCCCGTTCAGAAAAGTGATGCTACAGAGCTGTGTCCACAGGTTATGCAACCTCAGGAACGTGGCTTTCATGATGTCATTAAAGAGCTCCTCGTTGTGAGCCAGCCCGTGCCAGAGCAGAGGCTGGGGCAGCACAGACTGAGCTCCTCCCTGGAGAGGCCCCTCAGGGTCAGCAGGAGGCTCCTGCAGCCCCCAGCCTGCTCCTGCTGGGGTTTGGCTTCCACGAGCAGCAGGACCCTTCCCAAACCTTCTCCTGCTCATCAGCAGGACCACACACAATCCAGAGGTCAGGTGGGTATTCCCTGCAAGGAATTCTCACATTGACACAAGGCATGAGAATGGGAAGGAGCCCACCTCACACAGGTGAGGCAATCCTTGCCCTGTTTCCAGGGAAAACCCCGTGAGGTGCAGACACATTGCTGCTCTCCCAGTCACTGCCCACAGTCAGGGAGCAATACTGGGGGAAAAAAATATTGTGGGTTTTACAATAGTTAGCCAGAGGAATAAAAGATTGATATTGAAGCTTCACTAGAAATAGCAGTAGATTGATATTGAAGCAGTAGATTGATATTGAAGCTCCTAGAAATAGGACCCAGCTTCGTTGCCTTAGCTCAGGTGTTGATTGTTCCTTCCAAGAAAATAGGGTTGGACCAAAAGCAGCCAAAACTGAAATCCAAATTGCCCTCAAAACTGTTTTCATGTCAATATATTGTAAGCTGCACAAGTTTATTTTTCCCCAGTTGTTCTTTTTCAAATTTGCATTAAAAATACCAAAAATATTTACAGGATTAAAGCCTGATTTACAGGTTACATGACAGGTGATGAGTAATTTCGGTATTGCTTGGATGGTCCAGGTACAACTTGACTTTTTGTTTTAATAGGCATTACAAATGGAAATACCTTTGTAAGCAGTGATTTCCATTCAAATAAAAAGCCATTCATCAACAGCCTGAAAGGTTATTTGGTTTCTTGCCCTGTACATACTTCAAAACACTAATTGGGTATTACAGATGAAGGCAAGATTCAAAACTGAGCAGAGGCAGGAGCTGGGGTTATACAAACTTGGAGACAGCCTGCACTTCCAAGGACATCAGGAAAACACCACAAAAATCCTGGAAATGTCATGCAATGGGAACCACTTGGCATCATTCCACAGCAAGGAACATTAAAGGACACGCTTGGATTTATGCACAGAGTGGATGGAGCCCTCACAGATGCCATGACCTGGAGCCACAGCCATTCCCTGGATTTCACCCCCAATTATCCTCACAGCCCCTTCTCCCCAGTGTGTTTCAGATCCTCCAACCTCTCTGGCTGTCCCTGACTTTACATCTCCCTGGTTCCTGCTGCTCCTCCACCAGCCTTCCAAATCCCTTCTCCCCAGCCCTTCCTCCAGCCTCCCTGCACCCCAAAGCTTTCCTTGCAGGCTCCCACTAAATGCCAAGTCTTTTCTAAAGTGAAGCTTTTAAGCAATCAGAGGAGCCAATTTACAAGTAGTCACATCCTTCAGTTGTCATTTATGTCCCTCCCCAGCTGCTCCAGCAAGCAGCCCTTGTTGGTTGTGTTTTATTTTGGCAGTGCTCATTTAGCAGCCACATTCAGTATCTCTCCACAAAATTGCACTCATTTAATTTCCCACGTGAATCTGTTGACTGTTTGCAGGAGTTCAAAACAGCAGCACTTCTGTGTAGTTCATGAGCACTTCAGAACATCTGTTGGGCACTGCTGGGAAAGCTGCATCTGAACCACAGGCCCTTAGGTCTTCTAGAGAGTTCAGCTCACACAAAGAACTCACTTTTTGTTGAAATCTGCCCTAAAGAGAGAGACTGGAGAAAAGGAAAGGGATTCACCATTGCCAAAATGCCAGCCAAAGTTAATCCAGAATCAAGCAGAGCTGATTATATCCCTGACACAATCCCCTGGTGGGCTCCCTCTGTTTGGGCCACGGGACAGCCCCAGCTCCTCACGACACAACTGGGTCCACATCCAGCTCAGGTTTCCAAGCCCCACAGAAATATTTGCATGATCCTGGGTTTTATTATTTTAGCTTAGGCTGCACAGACTGTACAGTCAGCACTACACCTCCCATTTTCAAATCCTACTCAGCAGCACCTGAAGCTGGCTCTCGATCAAAACACAAGCCAAGCCCAGGTCTCACTTTTACACTGCCTTTCCCAGCAGACAGCCAATACTCCCCTACAAAAGCCTTTTAATCCTTCTACAATCCTAAGCTTAACCCAAGAGTTTTTCACTTAAAAAATTAAATGAGTGTAAACTTGGCTGAACAAGGATGTGCCCACCCCAAAATTGCTCAGGCACCCAGCCTGAGCAAGCTGGCAGTGCTGTCACAGAAAATCCTCTGTTAAAACATACATGCAGGGTGTAGACTTAGAGAAAAGGTATTTTATTAATTTATCTGAACAGTTATTGTCTTCAGACCAACAAGCAGAGTTTTGTAAGGACAGATCAGGTGGTACTTTTATACTGTAACTGAAAAGAATAAATGTAGTACTTTATTTCCATGACTGCTTCTGAAATATGTATTTAATTCTTTAAATAGGGATAAATACCTGCAGATATGTTGTCTAGAGAGGGACAAAAATAGGTCAGCACACCACAGTGCCTCCTAAATGACAATTATGTCCCATGAAAGCAAACAGAATCATAAAGGAGAGCTTCTCTAATAATATTTTATATATATATAAATTATAGCTATTATTATATGAAATATAATATATATTGTATATTCTATGTTACCTATGGCCTATGATATATGATACATGATACATGTTATATATTATATATTATATATACACAGAAGGGAATGGTGTCACTACTAAAAGGAGAGGGAGGAGTAAGGGATAATTCATTTAGCCTCAATCATCCAAAGCATTTACAGACACACTCCATTTGACAAGCTCCCAGCCAGAGCTCTTAATCCAAGAGCTGACTGACCAGAAAATTCCTCCAGTTCTGATGGCCCAGCCAGACACCCCAAAGGGGCAGAGCTGGTGCTCTGCAAGGAACAACCCTGTCTGAAACGTGCTGAACGAGGCATCAAAGCCCAGGCACACAACAGCACTAATTGCTTGTGAAAATCTAAACTTCAGTGCCTGCAAACACTTAAGCACATGAATAATCCAATCCTCCTGTTGCCTTCCTGGTTGGCCTTGCCTGGCTATGCTGGGAAGCTGCTGCACATGCTGGGGGTGAGGGAGTGCTATAAATAATGATAATATTGAGATCTCACACATTGGGGCACATTGGAGCTGGGTAATTATAGAGGAAGGTGAGTTAGGAGGAAATAGCAAACTCCCTCTCTCATAAAGAGCAAATTTCAGCCTGGCAAATACAGCACACCCAAAAGCAGCTGAAGTAAACAAGTCCTGAAAGAATTCTGTATATCAGAAAAAAAAAAAATGCAGGCATTGTGGGCAGCTATGGAAAAAAAATAAATCACTGCCCAGTGGTCAAAATAAGCAAACTAAAAGTAAATGCTGTGAAATCCAAGTGAGAGCAGCACTAAAACACAAGGTGCAGTGTGTACACCCTGCCCTGGAGTACCCTGTGTGCACTATTTCAGCCAGGATAGGAAGGGAACAGATTCACACTCAATCTCAGCCAAGAGCATGAATTATTTTAATTCTGGTTAATAATTCTGGAGATAATCACATGGAGTGATCACAAAAATCATGATCTTTCCATTGAAATTCCTACAGTTATGAAACAGCTGAAAAGCAGCACACAGAATAAAGCATAGCAAAGGTGAATTCCATTTCCTCAGTGCACAAAAATCAATCTTTCAGATGGACTGAGCCATGACACATCTACAAGAAACCAAATTCACCATTTATCCCCACTGCTCACCCCAGCAGCACAGCCAGGGCTGGATTAGGGATTAAAAAATAAAATACCAGGGAAATGCTTTCAAAAACATTCTCTTCTCCTGAGCAGGGCAGATGGACCAGACACAAAAAGGGCATTTCCCACCCTGCAAAACTTTCATGACACTTTCACTGCACTAATAAATTAGAGACAAGTTCCCAACTGCCTTGAAGCTATCAGACATGTCCCAAATTACAGAAGGCAGTTCTTGTATGAGAAACAGTCCCCTCAAAAACTTAAAGCCCTCCCAGTAAAATCAAATTATCTGGAGGTGAGTGGGTCCCTCTACAGCCAAGACCTTTTCAGGGTGCTGTGACAGCAGTGCCACCCTCCTGAGCAGAAAATGTCACTGGGATCCCTCCTGCCTTAGTTGAGGTATTTGTGTTTAGACAACACTAAGGTTTTATCTAACCAAATCAATAACAAGCTTTAATATATCTTAGATTGGGGTGAATTACCTCCTGGACACTCCTGTGTCTGTCTCCACTGAAAAAGAAGGCTGCAGGACCAGGCAGCAATGCCCACATCAGATCAGGTGTATTGAAGTCCTTCCTACATGCTGAACATTACCCAAACTACGTGTTCTTGCAAACATTCCTGCACTAACAACTCCTTTTGGTCCTTTCTCTGGCTCTGGCCATCACCAGCAGCAAAGCACCAGACCCTGTGGAAATCAGATTTGACTAAGCATGGGAATTCCTGTGCACCAATAAGTTATTCTTTGATTCAGGGCATTTTTCAGATTAAAGTTCCAAAGAGCTACAAGAGGAGAGGCAATTCCCCATTTCAGTCCTGAAGGCTGCACTGATTTATTATTTCTGGCACCACGTAATGCATTGTTTGGTTGAGATTGGCTGTTAAAATCCATACTTATGAAATGTAATATTCCTCTGGAAAAGTCCCATTCTGGTTCTTTTTTAGATGGTATTTTTATTGTGAGGGAGGGACAGGAATGAGCCTAATAATGATGTTCTAAATCATTTCAGCTGGTAAAGTCAGGTAGACTAATATTTTATTTCCATTTGGCTTCTTATTTCTTTAACCAAAACTGAGATGAGACTCTTATGAGAATAATTAAGGATATGGCTGTGTATCTCCATAATAAAATAAAGGCCAAAATGCCAAAGGATTGGAGAATGGCTCCCTCCTTACTGTCTTCTCACACTGGCCTTGCTCAACAGCTAAATAATAGAGAATATGAACTCCAGAAATGCAAGTGAGCCAGAGAGGGGTTCACAACCACGGGCCTCTCTGGTGGACAGATAATCCTGAGCCCCCCCTGGCTCAGGAGAGACCTTGGCAGGTGGCACAGGCACAGGGCCAGCATAAAGTAACTGCAGAGGGTGACAGAAGAGTGTAAAAGAAGAGTTTTCCCGAGCTACGTGCCATGCCTCAGTCCTGACTGACCACCTGGAAATCACACTCGTTATTCAGGTATTAATAACACCTTGATTTAATTCACAGAGGCCAGACCTGCAGCTCATGCTAATCAGGGGCACCTTACCACAGGTAATGAGCCAATCTTGTGAGATCCAGGGCCCCCAGTTGCCAACAGCAATCACTGCCTGGGAAATCAAGGCAGGACTTTGCAGTGTGGGTAAAATGCAATTTTTAGGAACGGGCCTCCTTTCTCCTTGGGAGGATTTACCCTTTGTTTCCACATAGAAACCAGAGACCTCCACCCTCTCGTTGAGATGGAACAATCCCAGGGGGAAAGGAGCTAAGGATAATATTTGGAATTGTTCCAGGCCGGGCTGGACAGGGCTTGGAACAATCTGGGATAGAGGCAGGTGTCCCTGCCCATGGGAATGAGATCAGCTTTAGGATCCCTTCAACCCAAACCATTCTGGGACTCCATGACAAGCAGAGAGCAGCCACAGCACCCTTTTCCTCACCCAGCATCCCAGCCTCTACCAAAGCAGCTGCAGAGAGCAGAGACTTGAATCTCCTGCAAACAGCACTGAGAACAGACCCCCTGCCCTGGGCTGTGGGAGCTCAGGAACCCTGGCAGTGCCACCAAGGCTCACCCAGCACAAGGGTGCTCTTGTGAATAATATAATATAAAAACATTAATATAATATAATATAATATTTAAANATAGAATAGAATAGAATAGAATAGAATAGAATAGAATAGAATAGAATAGGTGCCCAGGATGCCCAGAGCCTGGACTGGCAGCTCCAGCCCCTCCCTGTGCCACACCAGGACAGCCCCTCACCCCTGGCAGCCATCAGCACCATCATGCTGGCAAACCACTGACTCTGCTGTGTTTCAAACTAAATATTTGTGTTTCAAACTAAATATCTGTGTTTCAAACTAAATATTTGCTTCAGGCTCATAGCACCATTAATGCAGAATCCAGTTAAAAATCACAGCTCCACCAAAATAAACTTCACTTTTGATTTTTGCAGGGGCTGGGAATGCACCTTTTCCTTGTCACTCTTACAGGATTCTCTGGGTGTAAATACTTAATGGAAATGTTCCTGGAAACACATTATCATTAAAAAAAAAAAAAAATAAAGTGTGAGCCCAGCAACATTTGCATGAGACAATAGTCTGTAGCTTTGCATCATCCAAATCCAGATGTTTCTGGTGAGAAAGAAATAGATGACCTGAGAATTAAACCCAGGCCCCTTGGCTCCCCTCCAGATGCTCTACCAGCTGCTCACACCAAATCCCCTCTGGTCAATTACTTTACTTGATGCTTCTAATCAACAATATTATATATGTGATGCTATAAACTTTTGTATTTAATATTAGCTCATAACTCAGCATCCAAAACCAGATGGTTTTGGTGAGAAAAAAATTGATGACTTATCAGAGGAGTGAAGCCAGGCCCCTGGCTCCCTTCCAGGCAGTCTACCAGCTGAGCTGCACAGCAAAGCAGTCACCTCCTGCTCCCCCCAGCCCACTGCCTTTCATGAAAGGAAAAGGATTTCACATCTCCCAGTGCAGGAATATGGGAAAGATGTTTTAATAAACGCTGTTTAAAGAGTTATACTCTTTTAAAAGCAGGCAGGCTTGCTTTGAGGCAGGAGAACACTTCTTCCCAGAGGAAGGCTTTGCAGACAAGCTCTCTTTCCTAACAGGATGAGGGCTCAGGTACAACTGCCTGCAGAAGCAGTACAATAGATGATTTAAATTTAAATTTATATTTATATTTAAATCTGAACTTCTTCAGCTCCTGCACTCCCTGTTGAAGATGATTGTGAGACACTCTCTGCTAGCATTCAGGACAGCTCACTGGATGAGAGGATGCTGCAAAACATGAATGTTAAAGGACTGAGAACAGGTTCCTGCAGGGTGGAACATGGGCATTTCTGATTGATGGAAATTTAATATGTTCCAACCACGCAAAGCAGGTCAGCAAGTGCTTTATTTCAAACCTGTACTGCTGCTTTGAGCTCAGTGCAATTCCTGCTATGGTTGAAGCTCAGCACAAACAGTGCTGCCCTGTCCAAGGCCATACTTTGGTAATCCAGAGCACAGGAACTGCTCTGCTCTTAATTCAAGATCCTAAATCACAGCATCAAGTATTTATTAAAGGCAAGAGCATCAGTTTTATAACTATGAATTCACAGTTTTTTGCTCTTAAATTATAGCTGTATAAGACATGATGAAAAGCAATGAAACCCAAAGCCCACAGACCTAAGAGCTTTGTTTAGGATTAGAGACAACACCCACTACAGATCTACAAATTGTAAGGAGCAGAATTGTAAGGAACAACTGTGACAATATTGTTGCAACTTTTGGGTGGTTTTGTGTAATTGGATTAAAAAGTCTGCATTGTGGACCACGTGTGGTTGGTTATTGGGTTAAGAGTAAAAATAATTTAGGTGTCATTTCTTAATTTAGACAGTTTATCCTTAAAAGGCTTTGTAGAGAGAGAGCCAGGGCTCCATTTTTTACCTTGTCAGAGTGAAGTGCTGAAGAACTCACAGCTTGTGAGACTGTAACATAGATAAGAACTAATAAACATCTGAGTCCACACAAGAAATTCCATCTCACACATTTAATCCCGACTCTGGCTGAAAAGAAGCAAAGAATCCATTAACCAGCTATCATCCAGACTGTGGATGCTGAAGTCCAGAAAAAATTCCAAGCCCAAACAGCAAGAAATACTGCTCCTTCTTCAAATCAAACTTGGAGCTGCGTGGAGGAAGAGCTAATGAAGTGTAAACCAGAAACAAGCCCAGTAATCAACAGGTTGGGGGAGAATGGTGTTTCCTATTTCCTTTTTAGGTGCTGCATTTCCAACACCAGCTCAGGCTGCCTCTAATTAACTCTGATTGCACTGAGCTATAATTTACAAGTTGTCAAGTCCAACATAAATTCAGAGAAAACCAACACTTTCCCCTCAATTCTTTCCCAAGCTTGCATTGATTCCCAGATCATCCAGAGAGCAAATTCCAGGTCTTGAACCAGATCTGGAAACAAAATGAAAAATGTCTGGTAGTAAAAACTGAATGTTTCCAAGGTTTTGAGTTTTGGGTTTTTTTGCATAATTGACTAATACACAATATTTTAGAGCACTGAACTATGCTCTAAAACACTTCCCTTAAAGCCTCCTCTCCTCCTCCCAGTCTGCTGTCTGTAGATATGACATGGACACACCAAGTGATTAAATCTGCTTGTTGCTTCATACATTATTTTAATCATAGACAGGATACTGTCCAGGAAAGAGCAGCTGGAATCACAGCTGCAAAGCTCTCTCTAATATGACACCACACAGTCACACTTGATAGCAGAAGAGTTCTCTGGAGGAGGAGATCACTCCAGGAGATGGGCTGCAATTGAGCAGGACTCCACCAAAGATTTCTCTGCTTGTCGAGCTTTTGCTAACAAAATAGAAGATCTTATACCCTGACAAGTACTCTGAACTGACAAAAAAATTTTAAAAAAACCCAAAAACAAATACATAATACCTACAGATATAAACCTGAAAGGCAAACAGCAAGTCCAGAAAAAAATATAATTTTGCTGCTTGTCTGCACTGTTTGTGGCATGGTCCTGGCTGGAATAGCCCAAATTCTGGGCTGTTAAATCTGCAAGGGGCAGTGCAGGAGGAAGGGAGAAGGAGACAGCAGGGGCTGAGCTGCATCCTCCCCAAAGCAGAGGCTGGCTGTGGTTACCTGAGATCCTGCCTTGATGCAGGAGAGGGAGCATTTGAAGGAGAGGTGTTGGAATGCCAGGCTCTTTCTTGCTCCAATACTACTCAGGAAACATTGTTTTTGAAGTCACACTCTGAAGTTTATTATCCTTATCTATTACAAACTCACAAGATGTGAGCTCTCCCTAACAAGTCAAGAAAGTGCCCTAAAATGGTGTTTGTTCAAGGCCATTTAAGTCACAATTACCCAATACACAGTTGACATCTATATTATTTATGCTTCTAACCCAATGATGATCACCCAAAACCCACAATGTGGACATCTTTCATCCCATTAGAGGAAAATCACCCAGACCCATGAAGAAGAAGGAAGAAGAAGGTGCAAAAAAGACATCTAACCCATGCCCAAAATTCTCCATCTTGGCTCCCATATATCACTATATACTAAAACCCTAAATCTAAGTTTATTCACCTGTGAGATCACACCCTTCTAACCAACTACACACCCATAATCCCAGTGTTATTAATCCATTTTGGAAGACATTCTCCACAGCCTCAGGTCAATTGCAGTGTTCTCTTGTGGGTCTGTGCCTTTCAGCAAAGAAAGTTTAAAATTTTCAGCATCCAGGGTTCCAACAGAGAGGATGCCTGAAGACTCCTCCCAGCCTAACAGCATNATAATCCCAGTGTTATTAATCCATTTTGGAAGACATTCTCCACAGCCTCAGGTCAATTGCAGTGTTCTCTTGTGGGTCTGTGCCTTTCAGCAAAGAAAGTTTATAATTCTCAGCATGCAGGGTTCCAAGAGAGAGGATGCCTGAAGACTCCTCCCATCCTAACAGCATCTACAAAAATGCAGGAAACTGCAAAACGTGGACCCAAGGACACAGTGGGGGCCAAGCAGCCCCATGGAGTTTATGGCATTCCATAGATATGGAGAGTAACTTCTGGAGCAGCTGGGTGCCAGTCAGCATGGGACACCCCAGGTGGTACCTGTGGGGGTGTCACACACAGCCAGAGGGTCACAGTGTCCCTGAGCACGAGATGGACAGAGCAGAGCACCTGCCAAGGAGACAAAGCAGCACTCAAGTGGTGCCTGCAGCCTCTGGCCCTGAGACAGGGAACAGTTTCCCCAGGGAAGCCCCATTTCAGAGCAGGGGCAGCTCTCTGCTGCAGCAGGGCCCTTTGGAGAAGGGAAACCCAGGGGAGCCCCGTGGAGGGAAGGCAGATAGGAAATCCACACATTTTGTGCTGGCAGGACAAGACTTACCCCTCAGTGTCTGGCTCCTTTCAGCAGTTTTGAGGTGCCTGGTTGGGATGCTCGTGGGATGGGCTGGCTGAAGAAGGCTGCTGCTCCCTCCTGGATGAGCCCAGGTGGCAGTAAGAGAAATTCCAGCTGGAATTTTCCTGGGACACTGGCAGGAGCTGGAGGTGTGGGTGCAATCAGCTCATTCACCTAATCCACAGTCCCAGCCACACTGCAGCCCAGCTCCTGACAGCCAGAACAGAAACCAGCACATTAATTAGGACAAGATGAGAGGGATATACTCCAACTCACTGTTCCCCAAATCCAAAGAGCAAACACTGCTAGGATTTACTGGCTCTGCTTATCAGCAGAACAAGGGAAACCAAGGTAAATTTTACACATGTGGGAATAAAACCCTCCTTGGGCAGCTTGTCCTGAGGACTTCATGGAGCATAGGAATGGAGAGGGGAGTGCAAGCCTCAAAGGAGGTTTTGTCCCTGTTGTTTTAAAGGACTCTGGCTAGCACAGTTCCTGTGAGACTGTGGCCTTTTTCTGCTAGCTCAGTGAGTTAGGACTTCATTTTCAAGTTACTCCACACCCCAACAGGGATGATGTTGTCTTTCTCAGCAAAGACTTGTGTACAGAACATGTCTGTAGGCAGTGAGACAAGACAGCTGCTTTCCCATTAATTCTCCTTTCAGCCTGGGCTGAGAAGCTGAATTCCAGACAGAAAGCTTAGAGCAAAGCAGGAGTGGATGGAGGAGCAGAAGAACACTGATGCCTGTGCAACAAAAACGTTAAAGCATCTTTCTCTGTTGCAGTAAGGTAAAAAAATTATTAAGAAAAGCCTTATAACTCTATAACTTACAACTCAGCCTGCTCTGGCTGGCCTGTCATTTCTTCTAAGTCAAGCTGGCCCTCTGCAAGTTCCCATGTGAAAGCAATCCTGGTGTGAGCAGTTTGTTAACAATCTATTGCTAGGTAAAAAACAACTTCCACCTGAATAAACTGTTTTTACACCTTTAGACAGAAAAATGAAAACTATCTCTCACAAACAACTCTTCCTGCACGTACACACCAGGGGTTTGAGTGACCAATCCATACAAGATAATAACTTGTTACTAACCAATAAATTAATTGGCAAGAAAGCTCCTGACCAATTGGAGTCCCACATGAGGTCTGTAAAACTGTTAGGAGTTTTACAAAAAGGAGTTATGTGAAAAAAGAATGGGCTTTTTCCACCATGAAGAAAATGGAGTCCTGTGTGATTTATTCTGATATTTCTCCACGATCCTTGACCTCAGCACAAAACCTTCAGCCCATGGACGTGGCAGACATGCACAGAGGGGGAGATGAAGCCTGGCTGCAGGCATTGCTGTGCTGCCCACGTGTCCCCTGTCAGCCTGTGTGTCACTGAGACAGCTCCCTGTGCTCTGCCACCACAGGGCTCTTTAAGTAGTTTGAAAGCACATTTATTTCTTGGAAGCCCATGAAGATCAGATGGAGCTAATTAAAACCAGGAGGGCTCAGGGGAGCCGGTGCAATTTGGTTTTCACTTCAAAGTGGTTTAGCAAAATAAAAGCACTCAGCCCTCTAATGCAAGTGCATGTCCATGGGGAGGGGACAGAAGAGGCCACTCAGTGCTCTCAAGTGGCCACTCTCCCCCCACTTTTGCTCCCCAGGCTCATTGGAGCTGTGTTTGGATGCTGTGCCAGTGGATTAGTCAGGGCACCAGAGGTTAATTGCAGTGATTCCTCCAGTGCCCCCCATCAGTTTTGCAGAGCAGGTGGTGCTGCACAGGGAGGAGGGGGCATCGTGGTCAGGAGCACCCACCCACAATCCATAGGAATGGGGATGGTCCTCAGACAAGACAGCAGCTGCCACTGTGGGGTCTCTGGGCAGGTGTGGGGTCTCTGGGCAGGTGTGAGGCACCACAGCCTGTGACAGGCATGGTCACTGCCCAGCCTGACTGCTCAGGTCCCACCATGGAGAGACTCCTTGCAGGAACCCACTGCCCCACAGCTCCTGCCTTCCACCCTCCCTGTGCCACTGGGGTCCCCAGGGTGGGGTCCCCATGTTTCCCATGGGGGTACCAAGGCTCCCTGCACCTTTTCCCCCTGCACAGCCCCAAACCCCACAGCACTGACCCCTTCAGGGGGTCACCCCTTACAGGGGCCCTGACCTCCTGGTGCCCAGCCCTGTCCCCCCAGCCCATGCCAGGCTCGGGGTCCCTGCACCCACACAGGGCTGGGGGTGTCAGCATGGAAAAGCTGCTCACCAGCATTGCCCCCATGCCTGCTCCAGCCAGGGCTTTTTTTTTTTCCTTCTTTAAAAACCATGTTTTCCCTCTAATCTGGCATTTCACACCCCAGTCTTAAGCCTGTGGGGCTGGACTGGCTGGCAGCTGTGGGGCTGCAGATGACCCACATCCAAACTCCTTCCTATTTATCCTATCCCTCTCCCTTATTTATCCAACCCTCATCCTCACTGATGGCCATCCCAGCCTGGGGAATGGGTTCTACAGCAGAAGCTGCTCTTGCAGCCACAGCCAGGGCCAGCAGCTGATGTCACCCAGGTGACAGGGAACCAGGGCAGGTACCAATGCCCAGCACCCCTCCAGCCCCAGCTCACCCAGGCTGGCAAGAGGACTCTTCATTCTGACTGATGTCCCATCCTCCTGCACCCACTTTTGTTTGTTCTGTCCTCGTTCTCTGTGGCTGAGGGAAAGCAAGGGGAAGAAATCAACAAAAATTAACTCTGAAAATAAAAAAGGAACGAACAGCAACTTGCAGGAGGCAGCAGATGAAGTGGCCTGTGGTGGCCCCATAAAGCATCTCTCAACACACCATTTGTCACCAAGCCAGCATGTCTCAACATCAGCCTTCATTTACTCAATACTGAAAGACATAAACCTGGCCTTGTAAATTTAGGAAAAGGAGTTGCAATGACAATTCAGGTTTAAACGTGGCTGGTGCCTGTGCTTGGAGCTCTCTGCTGCTGGGGGTGTGCAGAGGGCCTTGGGCCAGTTGGGATGGGTCACTCCAGGATTTCAGCTCCCTGGCACTAAACAGCTGGTTGCAAAAGGTGAGGAGCTGTGCAGACCTAAGCTTGTCCCAGCTGGGAGCTGGGATGGAGTGATCAGACTCGCTCTGCATCCAACACCCTGGGCAGCCCCCAGCTGCTGCAGCCCCCAGGATGCTCATACCCAGGCTCAGGCTCACTGTGGCTGTACCCCTGCTGAAGGGCAGCTCTCTCCATCCCTGTCTGACACAGAGAGCTCTTGTGAGCAGCAAACCACAGCCCCAGAGGAGCCTCCTTGGCTGCAGCACAAGAAGAGGGGATGCTGGCTGGCCCTTGGGTAAAGCTGACTGGATTTTGTTCAGTGGCTTTTTCTTGTAAGGAGTTTGTAATACACTGCCCAGGACATAGTGCAAGCTCTGTGTGAGACATGAATAACATTCCCTCGTGTGGCTGTTTGTACAGCTCAGGGCACTGCAGGTCAGGCTGAGGAGTGTTGTAAGAATGATGCAAGACCCCCAGCCTGGAGAGCATGGAGCAAAGGAAGATAAAGAGGCATTCACAGGCCTGTGTGGGGTCCAATACACAGTAGCTGAAGGCCCAATAGGTCAGCATTTCATTGCATGTCCAGGGCTACCCCTGGGGAAATGTGGCTCTGATGCCTTGTGAGGGCTGACCTAGAGCAGAGGCTGGACAGAGTTAGAGAATAAAGTAGGGATTTATTAAAAGGATCTCCTCCATGGATCCACCTTGGGCAGCACCAGAGCCCAGCCAGGGCTGCACCCAAGATGAACCAAAATGGCCCCAAAATGCACGGCCGCTCCCGGGGGCTCTCACTTTTACAAGTTCTGCTCCATTTGCACCTTGGAGTTCATTGTCCCATTCCAGCTCTAGCCCATGCAGCCCCACCCTGCTTGTTTTTCTCTCTCCAGCCCACCTTGGTTGTGCTCTTGGGCCTGGGATTTGGATCATTTGTCCTTGGTGCCCAGCTGGAGCAGGAATTGTTTTGTCTCCCTGCTCTGTGCAGAGAGCTCACCATCCCCTGATATGAAGCTCAGACCCACACACTAAAGCAGCACAGAATCTGAAAAATATAAAAGCTAAAACCTGAGGCATCAGCCCTTTTCTGACTGCACAAAATGTCATTATCAAACTCACCTTTGAAAGCCAGAGGAAGACCCCCCATCAGCCCTGGAGAGACAATGTTGGACGTAGGAAGAAGAAAACCAAAAGGAAGTTATGTGATGCACATGGAAAACATGGCTGCTCAGGGAAAACAGGTGAACACTCTTGGAAATCCCAGCTAGCCACAGACACATCCTGTGCTTCAATGTCCTTGCCACCTCGTGTCCACCTCCTCACTGTGCACCTCCACACCCCTGGGCTCTGCTGCACCACTGGGTCCATCTCCACAGCCTTCTGGCTGGATCTCCAGGTCCTCAGCTGCTCCAGGTCACTCCTAAGGACCTCTATCCTTGGCACAAAGCACTCCAGGGAGAAAAGACCACTGAAGGTAGATGGAAGGATGGGTTTATTCCAGATTTTGTCCAAGAGCCAGTTGTTTGTATACACTGTAAAGAAAAGACCACTGAAGGTAGATGGAAGGATGGGTTTATTCCAGATTTTGTCCAAGAGCCAGTTGTTTGTACACTGTAAAGAGTAAAGAGAAGCAGCTTTTCCCTCTCCTCTGTAGCATTTCAGGATGTATTTTGGATGTAGCCCTTTTGTCAAATAAAAAGACCAACAGCAATTCACACAGTGCTGTCTTCCTTTAGTGCTCATTTGGAGAGCTGCTAGTGCTGCTTAGCAATTGTACAGACTCACATTTTGGGGCTTTGCTCCCCAGCCCAGATTGCTGGAAATGATACAACTTCTACAAATTTTTGACTAACTTTGGGATTTTTTCCCATCTTTGCCTGAACACGAACTTGCAGTCTGCAGAGTTTGATTGTTTATGACATTCTTGACCACAAGTTTTGGCTCGTGCCAACCAGTACCCCCCAACCACGCCTGCCTCGAAGCAGTGGCATAGCCAATATTTTATTGGGAGAACAGACACAACCAGCTGAGCCCCTGGGGTGAGAGAGCCCTAAAATCAAGGAGCTCACAGCCCTTTGTGAGCTTTGTATCTGTGGCAGCCCTCAGACAGGTTTTACCATCAGGACAGAAGGGGATCAAGGCTTGCACTCCTTGGGTGGCTGGGGAAACTTGTCCTTAGCTCCCAAGTCCTGCCAGTCTCTGGTGTAACCACCTTTCTCATGTTATTCCTGACATGCAAACTACATGGCCCAGCAGAGAGAGGCACAGATGAGGTGAAAAAGAAACCAGAACCTACCCCTGGATTCTTGCAGCCCGCTGCTAATTAGGTGAGACGTGGTAAGAGGAACCCCTGCTATCAGCCAAGCCAAGGGAATGTAAATATTTGCAAGTCTAGGTCACCAGGTCCACTATTTACTGTTCTGTCCTATGACTTAAGGCTTGACATGAGACGTGAGGTTTTTAGAGGTTTGTTGTGTTTTGGTTCTTTTTTTTTTTCTTTTTGCTCTGAGCGTCCCTTGATTTCTTGCCAGTTATTTAACTGTGAAAGGGAGGGCTGCCTTCAGCATCCCACACCCACAAAACAATGATGCTACTGTGAACTTTTCCCATTAATCCCAGTTTGCTGGGTGGCACAAGGTGTTGGGTGCTATGAGCCAGAAGGGAACGTGAGGCAGAGCTCTCAGCCTCCTGTCCTGCAGACAGACACCACTGCTTCCAGGGGGAAAAAAACAGCCACAGCCAGAGGGATGGCAGCTACAAAACCAGGCAGCTCCCACCCCAGGCTCGGCCATGGCAGCCACAAACTCTCTCTTTGTTTCAGCAAGAACCTTCAGTTTGCACATTGACACTGGACCCAGTCCACAGGCTCCCATTTCCAATTTCTTTGCCAGAAAATAGAGAAGGAATTTTTTTTTTTTTTTTAATTTGAAGGCAGCATTTCACATTCAAGACAAACTCTGTATTTATCTACCCATATTACCCAAAACCTCCTGTCTGTCAGCATCAGGCTGCTGCTATCTCATCTTTCCAAAGTTATTGATTAGATACAAGGATTTCAAAGGTTTATTTTTCCCTCTCCCCACTAAGTTGGTTTTGCCCATTGAGGGGGATCACATCCATCTCGATGCAGGCATTTTCCCCTGTGCAGCCATTCCCCACTGCTGCCCACAGCTGCAGGCTTCCCCAGGCTGCAAAGGAGCTATGATTAGTATAGTTACTATGAAATAAGTAATATTATGCCAATCATGGCAGGGCCTGGAAGAAACAAGACCTCTGGAGCTGGGATGTTGCAGAGGTAAAGCCACATCCCTCTAAGCCAGGTTCTGCAGACTTCCAGGAGCTTTGTGCAGCTTGGCCTGGGAGACTAGGTAAAGAAAAGCAGAACAGATCTCCCTTCTTTGGGACAAGCTCTGAAACTCCCAATTATTTTCCATTTTCACTGGATTTTTACTTTTTTACTTTTCCTCCAGAATGCAAAATACAGAGTGGACATTTCCTATGGGACATTTGTTTCCAGAGATGTGGTTTCCCCCTAAAAAATCCACTTCAATTTAAAATTTTCCACAGAGGAAGTTTCCCCCAGGGGCTGGGGGCTGCAGCTGACTCGGTGTGAATGGATTAAATCTCCCACCTCCAGGAACAGGAGCAGCAGCCACGTGGAAGGGATGGAGCAGGAAACCAAAATCATCTTTGAAATTCTCTGTGCTCTGCTTGATGCTTCCCATGGGTAAGAAGGGCAGGTGTTTGCCTGGGTTGGGTTTGTGTGGTCCCACAGCAGAAGTGGAGGTGCTCTGGTGCCCTGCCAGTGTCCCTCATGCTGAGAGCAGCTCACATTGATGGGGTTTCTGTGCTCAGAAAATTCCCCACATCTCAAAGGAAGACCCTCTCCACATCCCCCCACTGCTGGCATCTCTCTGCAGGATCCTCATACCCCCAATGTCTCTGCAGGTCCCCAAACATCCCCAATCTCTCTGTAGGTCCCCAAACATCCCAAACCTCTCTGCAGGTCCCCAAACATCCCTAATCTCTCTGCAGGTCCCCAACACCCCCAATCTCTCTGCAGGACCCTCACACCCCTCAATCTCCTGCCTCCTGCTGCTGCCCTTGGCACACTGGGCACATTTTAGGGTCACCTAAACACACTCCAAACAACACAGACACTGCTGACACCACCCTGGGCTTCCCAGCAAAGATTTCCTGACTTGGGGAAATGCTGGTACCTGCCCTGAACTCCATGGGGTCTTCTGCAACCCCTCCAAGGGACTGAACAACCCCGAGGCTGTGCTTCACCAGGGTGGGCTGAGGGGCTACCAGAGGAGTCACCCCAAACTCAACACAGCTCAAACCAAGCTGCCACAAACACACAAAGCTGAAGGAGCACAGCAGGCAAAGGAGAGGAGATGGGAAATTTAATTTTATAAGGTTTGTAAGAAAGGAGATTAAATGGGGAGTGTGATGGTGCTATAAATACCTCCAGGGAAATACCATCAAAGGAGAAAGGGGGATTATTCAAATGATCTGGAAACAGTAAAACAAGGAGAGCTGGGGCCAGGAGTTACAAATGGAAATATTTCAGGCAAGGCATTAAGAAAAACTGTCAGAGAAGTGAGAGTGATTAGGTGCAGAAATTGGCCATCCCAGCAGAGTCAGGGCCTTATCAGAGGTATTTAAGGTGGTGTAAACACAAGCTGGGGGGGCATGCAGGTGTGACCTGGGGGAAGGACAGGGGTCACACCTCCTAAAGGTAGCTCAAAGCCCCCTGACCAAGCTGCTCCTGTGTCTGATCCCTCACCAGGAGCCCTGGTGCACGGCCTTGGAGCAGACACCGAGCCCTGCAGCCCCAAAGGCACCTGAGGGTGCCAGAGCTGCTCATCCCTGCCTCAGGCATTAGAGCATTCCCAGGCACTCACCTTCCTCTTCCTCTCTTGCCTCTCAGCCTTTGCCCATTGTTCTGCTTTCACTTCCCTATCCTGTGACTGAAGAAAACAAAGGCTGTTGCAGCCATATGCTGACTTTTCTGGTCCAGGATGAAATATGAAATAAAATATTCCAGCCAGCTCGCCACTGTGTAACTTGGCAGAGTAGCATGAGTAGCTAATGAGTAAAGCTGAAGTTGGCTGTGCAATTAAAAGTGATATATTTTTATATATAAATGATGAGTTTTCCATCCTCAAAGCTGATAAATTTCTCAGGCTAAATTTCTCCATCTAAGAGCCTTTTGTGGCCACATTTTTACACAGCACTCTTTTTTTTCCCCTCTGCTCCCCTCCAAAAAAAAAAAAA
>VZRH01007518.1:490119-533479 GCA_013397555.1 Urocynchramus pylzowi
GGGGGCAGTTGCAAACACCATCATTTTGATCCCACAGGTCTCTTCAGGAATAAAAGGAAAGGGAGTAGTGATTGCTGCCCCAGCACTGCCAGGGCTGTGGTAGCTGGCACTCTCAGTGTGGGGACTGGGACAATGGACCCTGGCTGTGCAGGAACAGCTCTTTGTGTTGTCCAGAGGGTGAGAAATTGCTGGCCAGCACTGCAGAAGTTCCACCCAAAGGGAGGATTTGGTGAGATGTGGGATCTGATTCCAGCTTCACGCTGGGCAACCCCACACCAGCCTCACAGCACTTTGGGGAACAGCCCAGGGCTCGGGGTGCTCTGCCCTGCACCCCTGCATCCTCCTGATGCCTCAGGTTTTAGCTTTTCTATTTTTCAGATTCTGTGCTGCTTTAGTGTGTGGGTCTGAGCTTCATATTAGGGGATGGTGAGCTCTCTGCACAGAGCAGGGAGACAAAACAATTCCTGCTCCAGCTGGGCACCAAGGACAAATGATCCAAATCTCAGGCCCAAGAGTACAAACAACGTGGGCTGGAGAGAGAAAAACAAGCAGGGTGGGACTGCCTGGGCTAAAGCTGGAATGGGACAATGAACTCCAAGGTGCAAATGGAGCAGAACTTGTAAAAGTGAGAGCCCCCGTGAGCAGCTGTGCATTTTGGGGCCATTTTGGTTCATCTTGGGTGCAGCCCTGGCTGGGCTCTGGTGCTGCCCAAGGTGGATCCATGGAGGAGATCCTTTCCATAAATCCCTGCTTTATTCTTTAGCTCTGTCCAGTCTCTGCTCTAGGTCAGCCCTCACAAGGCACCACTGCAACCCACAACCACACACAGGGATGGGGACTGAGAGCAGAAGGGTCTTCCTGATGCCAGGGTGTGCAGGTGGCATCTGTTTTATCCTGCAGAGCTGCACACAGCACAGGGCTGTGTCCAGCTCGGATCAGACACGCTCTCGTGCCGCCTACAGGCATTAGGGCTGCTTTGCATGGCTGCCTCAACTCGCATTTAAATGAGAAATTATTCCTGCCTGAAACTGGGAAAGGCTGCTCCAGCATCCTAAACACACACAAGATCAGTGCTTGAGTCCCATCTCTGCTGACATTTGGGGTTCAGAGCACCTTCCAACACTGATCCCAGGCAGCACAAGCCCTTCTCATCATTACTAGTATCCAGTAGTTTTGCTTTTGCAGGGGAAAATGGGGTGATATTTATACCCTGCTGGGATTTATGAGGCTCAGCCACATTACCCTGTGTGGATACAAACTCAGACAGTTTTTATCTTGCTGAGATTTCTACTGGAGACTTAAAAGGAGCTGGGACAGGGACACCGATAAAGCTCAGGCTTTCCACATACTAAATCACTATCGGCTGACTGCTGCTGTTTATCACTGTGAAGAAAGACCAGGGCAAATTCAAAGTGGGGAAGCATAAAACCTTGGTCTTTCTTGCCCTCTGCTCTAAGGTGGCATTGGAGTGAGACCCAGCATCCCTCTTGGTGCAGGGAATTCCACCCCTCTGCCTTTGATCACCCCACAACCTGCTAACGCCTCATCACAACCTGTCACTAAAGCGGGGCAAGGAACAGCGCTGTCAGCTCCGAAAACATCTTGTAACCACCACGGTTTTCCCATTCCCTGTCAAGATGAGACCTGGAATTATTCAGCAGGAGATAAAGCAGAGTTAGCTCCCAGCCTGACCCTGGTCTTGGGGGACTCCCCAGGATGCTGAGTTCATGCATCTTGTCTTGAGTGAGAGGGGCTGGGAGTTTGGTCTTTGTTGCTCACACTGCGGGTTCATGCCCTTTTTATCTGGCTGTTTCTCATTCTCTCTGGGCCTGACAAGAAAGCCCCTCCTGGATTTGAAACACGTTCTCCAGGGAAGTTTTATCAGGACTTCTGGAAAGTTGCACTTTTAGCAAATTAAAGAAAAAAAAAAAATCCATTAATTTGCTGGCCTGTTGTGCTTGCTGTCACAGCAGCCAGTGTGATGTTGCAAATCCAAACCTTACCATGCAGAAAGGAAAAGCTGTACTGGTGGGCTATGGTGGGGTCCAGCCTGGCTCATGTGCAATTTTCTGGGATTTGCTTTTTCCACTTGGTGACAGCACTGAGCTACTTTATAAGCAAGATAAGCCCTCAGACACAACTTTGCAAAAAATAAGTAAAAACAGATATCAAACTCCACAGCTCAGCTGGTTAGAGACAGTTTGTCCTTCAGCCCAATGTAAACACAGGGAACAGCATCCACCTGGAGGAATTCCTGAGTTCACAGCACTCCTAGCCATGAAATGAACAGAAAGATCCCCCTGGTTTTGGCTACGATGCTTGTGTCAGAGGCATCTTGCAGGTGGGTATGGCACACTGCAGGGAAAAAAACCTTTTTTAATAAGCAAACTCAGGCAATGTACCTTGTACAAATGCAAATCCTGCCATCCATGACATTAAAAACTGCTGGAAGAGGAGTGTGTACAGTGGGGGCATTTTTCTCCTTTCTCACCTCATATGTGTGGTAGGAATCACCAGGGAATGGTGGATGGGAAGTACCAAAATGGGAAGAAATAATTGCCTTTTCCTATTATTTTTTGCTGGCACGGTGTTTGGCAAAAGTTCCTTTTGGCAGAAGTTTGGTTTTCAAGCAGTTTTAAAGCAGAGTTCATTCCAAATTTGCAAAACAGTGATTTTACCAGAGCTGTTTTTACCCATTGCTCAGAGCAAAGTTGAGTACTGGGCTGGTGGAATGCCCTGATGTGCTCTGCCTCCAGACAGCCTGTGCCTGGCTACAGCCTCAGCAGAATCTGAGGGAGAGTGTGAGATTTGGCTTCATAATCACACTTAACACCTCTTTTTGATTTTTATAAACCTGGGCTGGTTGTGGCTGAAAGCAAGAAGCAGATGGTTTTAACTGCAGAAGTAAGTTACACCCCATTCAGAGGTCACTTTTCTGAATAAACTGTTGGGAAAAAATACATCTCTCCTTTTCAAGATCCAAATCCTTCCATTGCCCAGGGTACCTCAATTTGATCCCATCTCAAACCACCAACCCATCCTAAGCAGGGGTGTGCTACCCAAGGAATTTCTCCAGCAATCATTTCTTCTTTCAGAAGAAAAGCCAAGCAAAACCAGTTTTTCTGCAAGCTCATGCAGCTAGGGAAGAGAGAAGAACATGCTGATAAGCATCTTGGATGGCTGCAGGATAAATTTATGTCTGATCTGTTCCCTAATACAAAATGTTTTGGTTGTTTTCTCTCCTCAGCAATTGTACATGAAAATCAAAGTTAATGAGATGAGGATTAAATAGCCTCAGGATGGGGAAATAAACCTTGACTTCTGGCAAGATTTGAGAGGTTTTGTACAAAATAAAGTCATGTGAACAGCAGGGTAAACGCTTCAGCATGAGATTTCCCACAGCACTTTGTACCTTAAAGCACATTTTACATCGAGGACAGGGGAGCATTTGCTTGGCTCCATCCTGTGATGTGACATGACAGATCCCTGAAGCCACCAGACATCCCATAACAGTGTCAGGAGGATTTACCAGGCTGGAACAAGGGACCAGCACTCTCATATGGGGCAGGAGCCCCACTGGGTGACCACTGCCACAGGGATGAGACCAGTCAGGACACGGGGCAGGTCCACTCCATCCCTGATGATTCTTTGGGATGTGCAAAGCTTCCCACCTCAAGCCTGAGTTTGGGTCACTCCTGGTGCTCCAGAGCAGCAAGTTGAATGCTGGAGGGATGATAAAGTGGTAACAGCCCTGCAGGCTGAAAGCTGGGCTCCTGTCACAGCAGAGGAGAAACACAAGGAAATGAAAACAATCAAACCACCAGGGAGGGAAATGTGCTGGGGCAGTGCCAAGGGCAGGCAACGTGCTGTCACCTCCACAGGTTACACTGTGCCCCTCGTGCAGCATCAGGAGATGGAGCCACAGATCCCAACCCCATCTCCAGGGCACCACCAGCAACCTGCAGATCCCAAAATTCTGTGTATTGAGACATATGGCAGAATACTAAGCCAGGATATTTGCTGACATTAATAAGCCTCATTCACCACCAGACATTAAAAGGTAATTATTTTAACAGAGAACCTTCTGACCTAACTTTTGGAAGCCAGGCCAGAAGCAGAATAAGGGGGAGAAAGCCAAACCCAAGGAGTCTGCTCCACTTTCCTTTCCCCTGTTCTCCACAACCAGCAGGGATGCACAGCTCTGAGCCTCCTGGATAAGCTGCCATCCCAGCCCTGAGCAGAGGACACATCTCTGTGATAACAGAGCAGCTCCTTCTTTCCACTGACACCTTCACACCCAACAAACACAGTGCCTCAAGCAAGAGGCTTGGATGACAAGCCACTTCTAATTCATCCTCCTGCTCTGGTTAGGATTAATTTTCAGCAGCTCTACCTGGAAATAGCAGCCAGCAGCAGCCTGCAGGATCTCCCCTTGCTGGTGGTCACCTGGGTCACTTAGGGTCCCACAGAAAAGCTGGAGGAAGATGATGGTATCTGAATATGGCAAGAAACAGCCCCTTTTTTCCCATATCCAGATTTCCCAACCCACTGAGTACACTGTGCTACAGGTTTTCACACACTAGATGTCAGCAAAAGAATAAAAATCACTGGTGCTCCAGCATAAACCTGGCAGGGATTTCCAGTGGGCCACTAAAGCTCTCAACCTGACACCAATAAATCCATTTGGCTCAGCAATAACCAGACTGGGCAAAGGGTGGCAGGGAAAACCCACCCAGGGAAGGCTTGGTGTCTGTAAATCCTGGATGGAGAGAGCCACAACCCTGGACTGACTCATCTGCCTCAGCAGAATCCTGAGACACTCAGGGACACCAAACAGCATTTCTTTTGCACACACATTTTCAGTGGTGGGGGATCTGCTGCTGGCCCAGGGCCCAGCATTTCTGGCAGAGCTGATTTAAGCACCCAGCACTGCTCCCAGCTTCTCCTGCAGACACCTTTGAAGCTGAGGATTATGAAGGAGCCCTGCAGGTATGACCTGCCCCTTGCTCCACTGGCAGAACAACAAGCCACAGTATAAAACACCTTTCTACACCAGGAGAAACAGACCTGTGCTATCAGCTTTTGTATCTTTATGGTTTATGCAGCAATAAAGTCAGAGTGCAGCCCTGCAGCAGAGGGGACTGAATCAGTATAACAAGCCACCCCATGGCTGTACCTGCTTGTCCTGAGCTGGGCTGTCACCCTCTCCCAGCAGCTTTTACCCACTTTTGGACAGGACTGAGAGCTGGGAGATTTGAGGTCCTGTGCTGGCCTCTTTGTACAAGAGCAGGAGAATGGACCACTGAGCCTTAGGAAACCCTCCCACCCCAAAAATTTGCCCCTACACACTCAGCTGTACCTTCATTGCACTCTTGACTTGGAGCCACCTGCCTGGTCTGGGCAGAGAGCACCTTAGAGCACATCCCAAAACATCCATGTGGGATTCCCAAACCCAGAGCTGGATTGCAGCCCAGGGGTCCCCTTCCAGTAACACCAGTGTGTGGAGATGCCCAAGGCTTTGGGGCATTCAAAGTTTTCTTCCAAACCACACTCTTACCCATAGCAGCTGAACCAGCCAAAATGGCATTGCACATAGGGTAGATGCAGCTTTTGGAACACATCATGGATCACTACTTGCCCCCAAATTCTTCTTCCTGGCTAATACCCTGGAGATGGATGGGCTCTCAGGGCTCTCCCAGACAAATTGGCCTCCCCTTTCCCAGGGTCTAGGGTTTCAGACCCTCCCCATCCCAGCCCAAGGTGTCTCCCCCTTCGCTGACCCTGCAGGACACAGTTCAAAGCCTCCAACAGGAAAAACAGGAAAATCCTCCCTGGCTCTCTCCGTTGACATAGTTTCGGTCTGGTTCTTGGTGTCAAAGGAGGCATTCAGCTCCACCTCGGCCCCAGGGCCCCACGTGCTGCTTGGTCCCTCTCAGCAGATGCCAGGAGGCCCCCGAGGGAGGACACCATGGTGGGAAGCTCCCAACAGGTGCCATAAATTCCTGCCAGAGAAGGTTTGGGAGCACCAACCCTCTGCCCTGCTCCAGGAGGCAAATTCCATATTTAACTGAGGCACGAAGGGGGAAATCCCTGCTCCCCTCTGTGACAGATCAGCGAGGCACCGGAGCCTTTAAGCATCTCCCAGCTGGAGGGAGCAGCAAGAAACCACGGAGAGGCTGCAGGGTGTGAGAGGAAACCTTCTGCTGGGTTTACAGCCAGGAGATGGCGACTCAGCCCACGCAGGCACGGATAACTGGGAAGCACTCAGAGCCCCCAGTGGCAGACCAGCCTCCAGCCCTGCTCTGTTGGTGGGGTCGTGGCAGAAAGGGGAGCACAGGTGCTTGGGCACACACATGGAGAGCACAGTCCCAGTGCCACCAGCTCCTGGCTCTGGTGAGGGATAAGGAGGAGCTCAAATGGAGGATCCTTCCCTCTGTTCCATGCAGCATGCAAGGTACCATGCTGCAGTTAGGGAGACATTCAGAAACTCCTCCTGTGAGAGGCTTGTCACCTTCCAGAGCATCAAGACTGCTCCCAGCTCACCTCCTGACTTCCTCACTGACAGCACTTAGCCTCTATTTATCCCCCCTGGCCCAGCCCTAGCCTCAGGCCAAGAGGTGGGGAGCAGATTTCAGTGACATAAGGAGGCTGCATTTCCTGCTGAGCAGGTTCATGGCTCTGCTCATCCTTGGGGCTTAATCTCCTGCACACAGCTCAGAGCAGGACAGTGCCCAGGGAAGGGACACAGCCTGTGTGTCACCCCTGGGTCACGTGGAAGGCTGACACACTGGCCAAGCCAGGAGCTGGAAGCAGGCCCAGAGGACAGGTCTGAGCACCCCTGTGAGCCTGGGCTCACACAACACTATGACTCCAGTGCTGCCATCCCATTAAAAGGTGTCCCAGTGATAAACCACTGATCCCTTGGAGATCAGGGGCTGTGCCAGCACCACAAGGAACACAGGGGATGAGAACCCAGCTGGGGCTCCCCAAAACAAAGCCTCATCCTCCACAGCCTGCTCTAAATGCCATATGAACACCCTCACGGAGATCCCAGCTCCACTTCCAACCCTTCACCTACAGATTTCCCACAGCTGTTCCACACATGACTTCAGGAAGCAGCTCAGATCTGAGCAGCTCCAGCCTGGTCTCTGCTCACCAGAGGGAGATGCTTGGGACTGGGAGGCAGCCCATCTGCAGAGCAGGGCCTGCCTTTGAAGAAACACCCTCTGACTTTTGGCTTCTCAAAAATGCAACCACAGAAAAGAATTTTTCTCTCTCAGGCCTCATCTGGCAGGGTCCTTGCTCTGAGGTCTCAGCTTCCAGCATAAAAGCAAAAAATTCATCCAGATCTAATGCTGTAAGTGCCAGGGTTAGATGTAGCACAGAGTAGGGTCCCCTCTGGGTCTGTCTGACATCACTCATCTCCCCACATGGCACCAGTCCCACCTCCAGACATTATCCTGACTGCAGTTGCAGAAGATGCTCCAGCTCTCCAAAGCCTTTTGCATCCATCAGCTCTTTCCCACATCTTCTTCCCACTCCTTACACTGCTGTTTGCTGGCTCTGTCACCAAATTCATCAGCAGCACACATGGATGGAGATTTCCTGTGGGTCACACACATCCTATTGTTGACCTCATGCTCAGTCTCCCTGCCCCAGCACACCCAGGCCCAGCACTCAACAGCATCTGTCCTTCAAAAACCACTTTCCCAGAGTGTATCCACCTGGGACCTCCTGGAATTCACCACACATTGATGAGGTCAGCACACCCACAGGTCAGTTCATCTGTTGAATTCATGACCAGACTAAAAGTGCCCGAGTCACACCCAGGCCAACAAGGTAAACAACATCCCTGTCCTGTACAAGCACCTGAGGCAGCTGGCATTTCCCCCCCAGGTGGGGATGAGGCAGCACAACACATGCACTGGAGCTTTTTCTCCAGGGCTGATGGCACACAGAGCCATGGTGCATCTCCCAAGCCTAAGGCAGAGCAATGCTGCCATAAAGATGCTGCTTTGGACCACTCCAAACAGCCTCTGGCAGATCAAAGCATTGGGGAAAGCAAGCACACATTGATCCCACTACACAATCAAGTCAGAAGAAGGTCCTGCAGCCCCTTCAACCCCCCTGCCCTGCTGAGAGCTGCTGTCAGCAGCAGTTGGGGTGACAATGTTGTTGAAACAACCATTTCCCATGCCTCCCCCCAGCCATGGGGTGATGCAGCACTGGCTTCATGGCTTAATGTGAAGCAGCTTTAGTAAATATAATGAAATCATAAAAAGAGGGGAAATTTCAGCACAAAAAACCTGAAGTCTCTCATGCAACTGTACTTTCCCTTTGGCTAAATTGATGTGAATGGTGGATAGACCCTGATTCTCATGGGAACCCATCCACTCGCTGTTTATCTACAATGCAATAAAAATAATATTAAAAATAGTCTGTGGAGTAGAAAGAGCAGAAAAAAAAATTTTGACACCTGATGCTGTTCTTCTCCCTTGTGTGAAATTCAATAGCTGAGCTCTGGGAACAGGCATGTCCATGCGATTACAGCTCAGACACTCCCAGACTTTGTCTTGAACAGAAACTGGGATGAAATGATCCTTCTAGAGGACTGAAATGTTTCTATGAGGTTACTGAAGCAGCAGGTATGGCTCTGCCATCTCACCCTGGGACCACAGCCCACCACTCTGTTCCACTCTCCTGTAGTGGGGAGAACAGAGGAAAATATCAAAACCCACAAGGCATTAAGACATTGTGTTGAAAGGCAGCACTATAAAAACCTAAATGCTGCAGGAAAGCAGCATTTTGTAACATTCAAACCTCTCCAAGCTACAAAAAAAAGGGAAAGATGTCATAAAATGCTGAACCCAAGTGCCAGAGGGACAGGGCAGTGCTGGAGCTGCAGTCATGCCCCCAGACAGGCTGTGCTCTTCAACACAGACATGTGTCTGGAGTGGTTTGCTGAAGAAGTTTTGAATTGAGACTGCTGGGGAGCAAAGCAGCAGGCTTAGGAATCTCTGCAAACCAAAGGTGGAGAGGGGGAGAGGTGCTAGTTCCTCCTTGCACTGAGCCTTGGGTTCAGGTCTGGACTACACTGGGCACTGCCTGGCTGGGCAGCACCTTTGCTGTTACAAAGTGAATTTTTTCAGTCATCATTCACTTTTACTCCTTTTTACAAGTGTTACTAACACTCCCATAAACAGGTTTTTAATGCAATCCATTTTCTCTGACACACTGCATGTTAAAGATTAGCAGAGGCTTTTTATTGCAGGTAATAAAGAACTCTGATGTCAAATATTTTAACAAGCCAAGTGCTCCATGGGAAAAGCCCAAGGGGCTCCAAATGCACTTCTGCTCTGCAGCCTCTGTCAGGGAGAGGGCGAAGACACAGAGATTTTTCTGGGAAAATACCTTAGATTTTATCTAATTTTTTGGAAAATAACAAAGTGGCTCCAACCGCATTACTGAAGTGAAGAGCTTCCCAGCCAGGCATTTCCTGCACTCCATGCAGAGCCAGCTGTTCCCTTGTCAGCATCTTCATGGATTTGTTCAAGGGAGACTCTACCTTAAGAAAAGAGTGAATTTGGGGTTATCTTTTGTGAGCTGCAGTTTATCCTCTCCAACACATCCACCCAGAGCTGCCTGCAGCCATGGTCTGCTACACACACCACAGGGATGAGCCCACAAGGGGGTTTTCTATCCCAAGTGATGCTGCTGGCTGGAGGCATCGCATCCAGAATTCACAGAATTCACAGAATCACTGGGTTGGAAGAGACCTCAAAGATCATCGAGTCCAACCCGGCCCCAACACCTCAACTAAACCCTCGCACCCAGTGCCACATCCAGGCTTTGTTAAACACACCCAGGGATGGTGACTGCACCACCTCCCTGGGCAGGCCATTCCAGAGCTTTATCACCCTTTCTTTACAGAACTTATTTCTAATATCCAACCTATGTTTCCCTTGGTGCAGGTTAAGACTGTATCCTCTGGTTCTGGATAAAGAGCCCAACCCCACCTGAGCACAGCCACCTTTCAGGGAGTGTAGAGAGTGACCTCTGAGTCACTCTCTCAGGTCACCTCTGAGTCTCCTTTTCTCCAGGCTATCCCTTGGCTGCAGCCAGTGGGGAGGAGGAGATGGTGAACACACATCACACCACCCTCCCAACCCACAGCAGAGAAAGTGTCATTTGCCAGGGCATGGGGTGAAAACCCTGCTGCTGTTTGGCCACAGCACATCGGGTTCCTGATCGGGAGAGCTGGGAGAAGCAGGGCTTGGCGGCTCTGCCTGCTGCTCTCCCCAGCCTCAGCATCTCCCTGCTTTCTCTGCTTTTTTTGCCCCGATCCTTGATGGGTACCAGGAGCATCCCCCACTGCTGAGCATCCGTTTGGATTTACCGAGGATAAAACCGGCCAGAGGCCATCCCGAAAGCACTCGGGATGGGCTCTCCGCCCACACACAGGATTAGGTTTCCACCCCTCAGCTCACGTTCAGAGGGGGCCGCAGCCTGAGAAACCAGCAAGGGTCTCACACACACGAAAACAGCCCACGCAGTCACTGCAGCAGCTGCCAAATTTATCACTGCCCACAGAGTGAAGAGGGAAGAGCCTCGTGCCGTTCTCCAGGAGCCCAAACACTTTTTCCCATTCCCTTTCCCCTCTGTTCCCACACACCGTCCCTGCAGGCCCGGGCCGCGGCCTGCCCGAGGGCCCAGCCCGGGGCAGGAGGGTTCACCCCGCTGCTCCGGCCGCTCGCACCGGCACGGGAGGAGCCCTGCAGACATGGAGATGTGTCTGCAAGCCAGACATGCCTTCACATTGCCTGCAAAGCCACGGGAACACAGAATCAGTGAGGTTGGACAAGACCTCTAAGGCCATCAGCCCAGGGCCTGCAGCAGCTCCACTGCGGCACCACAGGACCCTCAGTGCCCTCCCTCCTCTTTCCAGCCCTGCTGAAATAAGCAGAGCTGTTTCTTCACTTTCCCATGACTGGATTCCCCTGAAAACAGCAGAAAACACTCCTGCTGATGGTAATTAATCTGACAAGAAGTCAGGAGACACAGATTAAATGTCTCGTATCACTGGGGATCGCAGATAATTGTAAAGATAGGCTGTGTTACAGAACTGGCAGGCAGTCTCAGTGTGCTGTTAGAGATCAGGGACAGCCAGCCAGCCTGTACCTTGGGATTCACCACAGCTCAGGGGTGATTCCCCACCACCACTGGAGCTCACACAATCACACCTCCACCCCAGGTTTGGTATGCAGGGCTCTCCATCCTTCTGGGGTGGCAGGCAGGGCCCAGCACAGCTATCATAGGGGACTGGGGGACTTGGGCACACTCCTGGGGAGGGGAAAGGCACTTCTGAAAGCTCTTAGCTCTAGCCCATCCCTGGTCCCAGCAAGGTGAATGACCAGAGAGAGACAGAGTTATTCAGGTACTGACCTTCTTCAGCAATGATCCCCTCTGGTCCAGTCCCTCTTGCAGAGACCCCAAGGGTCTCCTCACTCAGCAGATGGAAGCACCTTCCTATGGCCTCTGGGAGCATCACTTATCTTTTTCCACAGACTAATCCAGGCACTTCCATGACTTCATACATATTCTGTAAAAATGCAGCAACAGCCCTGCACTGCTGCAGCCAACTTTCTTTGGGAGCAAATCAGCAGCCACAACTTCTCTGCCATCCAAGTCCCACATCACAGGTCTCTACAGATGGTTCTGATTGAGATGATTTCTCCCAGGACCTAAATAGTCCTGAAAATACCTCAAAGTTGTTTTGGTTAACACCTTTCATTAAGCCTTCAGCACCTGCTTCAAGCCAATCTGAGGGAGCTTGGAAAAAATCCATAGGCTGTGATAGCACAGCAAGGCTTCCAGCTTTCCAAGCTGATGCCAGGTAGGTGCTCTGAAGGTGGCCACTGAAGACTTGGGCTGTTTCACCACCTGTTAAGAGCAGTACAGTTTTAGAAATGGAAGAAACTGCCCTTGAAATAGGGCAGACTGCAGGTGATGCAGCATTTGCATAATGAACAGGAGCAGAATATGAGAATTGGCTCTCAAAGGAGCAGAAACCATCTCTGATCACTTCTTCTAAGAGTAGATGTATGAAGTAGATGCTTGGTAACCCATCTGCAACTGCACATCATCCTTTTAGGATAATCCATGCAAGCTTTGCAGCCTGCATCCACAACCCACCCCTGGGTCCTGCACCACTGCTGCTTTGGCTGGGTCTTCCAGAGGACTTTCCTTTTTTCTCTGAAACATGAAAAGCTGAACTTGAATCCAAGATCAGAGTGGTTGTGCTTTAGCTGTGCAATCATTGGAATTGACTGAGGCCAAGCAGGCCCTGACAGCACAGATGTGTCTCTGAACAAACCAGCCTGGGCTGTGGCTGGTTTGGGGCTTGGGATGGCTCTTCTCACCACAGCTCTTGTTTCCTGGTAATCAGCATGGGGATAAGCTGATCTCACTGCAAATGAAATCAGTGGTATCTGTATCTCAAAATTACTCAGGACATCTGGTGGTTGGCACTAGCTGGAGCAACCTATCTATTTTCCTTCTTCTCTCCCTTTCATATCTATATCTGCAAAAACCAGAAGTTTTCTCTCCCTAAGTTCTGAGATGGAGAGATCAATCAAATTGAAAAAGCAAAACCAGAGGTCTGTGCTATGCTCTGGGGGGCCAAGTCCTTCTAGGGAGGGCTGGGGTTCAGCCTCTGAGGGCAGGAACCTGCAGAGCCTGATGGTGGCATTTCCCCAGGACATCTCCAAGATGATTTCTCTTTCAGAAGCACCTGTGGCACTCTTGTCCCTCTTTCATCACCCTGACTCAACTTCTCAGCCTGCAAAGGAGAGACCATCCACCACCACACTGCCAATCTGCAGCTGCCTGCCCAGTGCCCACAGCACCCCTGTCCCATCCTCATCTCTGGGAACAAGTTCCACTGGGAAAACACCCTCACAACATTGCTTGCATAACTTTGATTCCAGCTGGGACAAACCAGGAGACCAGGAAACAAGACTGAACCAGCCTCACTCACATGTTCCCAACAGGCTCTCAGTGAGGCAGGAAGGTTTTCCTACTCTGTTTTTTAAAATAACTATAGAGAAAGCAGAGAACTTGACCAAGGGTGTGTAGAGTTTCACAATGAGCCAGGGCAGTGGAGATGCTGCCCCATTCCTGGCCCTCCAGCATTACTTTCTCCTCTAAAACTCAGCACAGGAAAGAGGACAAGAAACTCCCAGAGAGAGTTAGAGACCCAACATTCATCAGAGCTGAGAGCTGAGCACAAACCAGTTTCCCTCTCTACGTACAGACTTCACAGGATCTTGCAAGATCCCACCAAAAATCAGAGTGAAGTGTCTTCTCCTCATAGACAAATGCACCACTGGTCCCACCATCCTGACCGGGCCCAAGCAGGGACGGCACAAGGATCACCGAGCCAGTTGCCGTGCCCAGCATGCCCAGACACAAGCTGAGCAGCCACGTGGAATTTCCCCAGGAAGCTCTTTCCAGGCTGGCCAGTAGATGGGGATGGAAGAGCAGCCAAGGTCTGATCCATGGGCAACCGTGGTCTGATCCATGGGCAACCGTGTTCCTCCAGCCTGCCTGTGTCCTGATGATTGTCAGGGCTCAGGGGGCACTGGTGGCCATGTGCGGGGCCAGACAGGGAGGGCATGACTTGGAAGCAGAGGAAACACCCCAGACTTTAAGTGTCATCCCTAGGGCAGCCAGAGTAGGGATAAACCCTAAAATAACTCCACCAGATGTCCCTGGGGTCTGCCTGTCCCCAATAATCCAGGGTGGAGAACTCTGTCCTCACCATGGATGTCCCTATTGCCTGATGGGAAAATTAAAGAGCACCAGAGAGCAGATCCAGGCCCAGGTGCCTGCAGCACCATTGCAGAGAAATTATGACCAAGTGCAGCTCCTGGCAGGAAAAGAGCCCCAAGAGTCCATCACATGCCCCTGCTTGTCTGTACTGCACGCTGTAACCTCCTGAGAGCACCCAGCACCCAGATCTGTGTTCAGCCAAGACACTGCATGGAGGGGAAATTTGGAAAGCCAAGGAAGAATCCAGAAGCACAGAGAAAACTCCTTCAGCTCAAGCAGCTCTGCTCTGTCCAGCTCAGCCCCCCAGTCCAGGTGTGCTGGATTCCCCCTGGTTTGCCCCGTTCAGGATTTTCCCAGTGAGCCATAAGAAATAACAGGACACTCGCCAGCACAGCAAAGGAACCTGTGGGTTTCTGTGGGCTGCTGGTGCCTTTGGACACAGCACTGGTGCAGAAGGGCTTCCCCCACTGGAGCTGTGCTGTGAGACCCCAGAGCTGCCTGCTTTCACCCTCCAAAATGAAGAAACAGGAGCAAACAATGAGCCACACTCAGGGCCCTGCCCCTGAGCTTTGCCGTGTCAGGAGCCGTCATTATGTCGATGTGTAATTATACCATTAATTACTGACCATAAAGCTCTAAAGAAAACAGACCTGAAATGAATCTAGTGCTGGAGCAAAGTCCTGAGAGATAACTCTGTGGCTGCTAAGGTGATGGAGACTGAGCTTCAATTTCTAAACCAAAATTGAATTTGCAATTAGCTCGCCTTGTTGCCTAAATCCGACAAAAGACCTTCCTGCATTTAATACCGAGAAGGGATGTCTCTGAACTGCCATCAAACCACAGAGGCTTACAAAAGCCAACTGGAGCAGAGCAGAGGGAGCAGAATCCCAAATGTCTCCTTGGGCTGAGCAAGGCTCTTGTTTGATTTTGGATTTGCTGCACACTCAATGTACATCTCCGAGCAAGCCACTTAATCTGACCCTGGCCCAAAGTTTAGCTGTCTGTCAAATGTTAGAAAAGAGCTTTGTCTCCCTCACAAGGACTTGGAGGTTTAATTACTGGCTGTGCCAAGATGCCCTTAGGTGGAAGCTGCAATGCAAATGTAAAGTATCATTATTAGAGCTTAGCAAATAACTCAAATGTTTTTCTGCAGCAACTCCCTCGAAAAGTAATTAGATTCCTTTCTGGTGTGTTTGGGCGTCTTTCCAGGCTCTCTTGTTGTGACACTCATGAGCAAGTGGAGAACTAAGAATATGAAGGTAATTCACCAAAAGTCAATGCCCAGCTCCTAAACCTGAGCCTTTGCACGGAGCCTCGCTCCTGCCACAGCCCCTGTGTGTGCCCAAAGCTGGCACCAAGGGAGGCAGGGCATGGGGCTGGGGGGGCCCATCAGCTGCCTGTGGACACATCCAGCCCATCCACCAGCCCAGGGACCCTTGGGGACGTGCAGACATCAGCCACTGCCTTCTGCACTGTCTCCAGTGCGGGTCCCTGGGGCTGGCTCCCAGCCTGGGCACTCTCAGGGCCTTGTTGAGCCAGGGGAGCATCAAAGATGAGAGAGATAAGGGAGAGAGGCTTTGCTGAAAACCATTTTCACAGGGAGCCACACATCCCTATCAGCTCATGCAATGCAAATCCCGATGATTTGAGCCTTTTCGTGCTGGCCTCTGACAAGTCTGGGACATAGATTTGCATCATAAATTCTTTGGGATGGCAGTTCTCTGGGGCTGGGCAGTTGCTGTAAAGCTCCAGGAGTTTATGAGGATCTGACAAAACCTGCCAGCTCCTGCTGTAATCACTCAGGACCTTCCCTAGCACTGTGTGCTGGACTGTGGCCACTGAGTTGCAGACCAGGGGTGCACAGGAACATCACCACAGCCTGACCTCCCCAACAGCCTCGTGTGAGTGGGAACAGCACAGAGGAACATTTTCAATTAGCTTTACAGAAAACATTTGCCTGAAACTGGATGCTGTGTGAAACTCCTGAACTCTCCTTTTTCATTCAGAGCTGGGGGTGAAGCAAGGGAGGGATGGGGGGAATTGGAAGAGGTTTTTATTTATTCAGATCAGAGTTGCACTGCTTTGGAGCATGTCTGGTTTGGCCAGGCAGAGCCAGAGCAGGATAAAGGAACTCCTGCTGTGCTCCACACCCAGGCTGCTCCATGGGATTGGACCAGGACACAAAAGCAGAATGCCCAGTGCCCATGGAGGAGCCAGCCTGCAGGCAGCCCTTGGGCTCAGCCACAGTGCCCGCATGGCACAGGATCACAGAATGGCTTGGCTTGCAAGGAACCTTAAAGATCATCTTCTTCCAACCCCCTGCCATGGGCAGGGACACCTTCCACTAGCCCAGGTTGCTCCAAGTTCCATCCAGCCTGGTCTTGGACACTTCCAGGGATGGGGAAACCACAGCTTCTCTGGGCAACCTGTGCCAGGGCCTCCCTACCCTCATGGGGAAGAATTTCTTCCCAATACCCCATCTAACCCTGCCCTCTGTCAGTTTGAAGTCATTCCCCTTTGTCCTGTCCCTCCATCCTTTGTCCAAAGTCCTTCTCCAGCTCTCCTGGAGCTCCTTTAGCACCTTAGGTCTCCCTGGAGCCTTCTCATCTCCAGGCTGAATACCCCCAGCTCTCCCAGCCCTGTCTCTATAGCAGAGGTGCTCCAGTCCCCTGTGTCATGCCTGGGCCACCACCCTGACAATGTCCCCTGCTGGGAGTTGGTGCTGAGGCAAAAAAGTGCAGCAGGAGAAGGGGAGCTGGACCTGGCAAATATGCCAACATTTTCCTCTTACCTTGAAGCTAAACCTGCACTGCCTAAAGCCTCCCACTGGCTCTGATGAACATGTCCCTGGTGCCAGTGAGTCAGACCACCCTCAGTCCCAGTTCTGGGACAGTGTGGCCAGACAAGGATGCCCTGCCTGCCGTGTTGCCCCCATGCACAGCTGCCCCTCACCCACCACAGCTTTCCTGGACCCTGATTCCAGCCCCACTGGGACATGATTTATTCCATTTAATTAACTTCTCCTTCTCTCTGTGGCTGAGTTCATCATGACCAGGGCTCCATGGCCTCTCCAGCCCACTGAGCTGCCAGCAGAGTCTTTTGTTTCAGTGCTTGCCTCTGTCAACAGCCCCATTTGCTCCTGTTCCCCCCAAAAGCACCAGCAGCAGCCCTGGTGCTGAGAGCAGCATTACTGGACCAGCCAGGGCTACAGCACAGCAAACCAAGCTCCTGTCCCACTGTGAACTCCTCTGAGGTTTCTTTGTTTGTGTTTTGACTTGAAACAGCAACAATTAGGAAAACAGCAGGAGCTTTTATTTAATTTGTTTTTCCTCCTTGGCTGGGCGTTTCCTCCCCAGACATCTCCCTGCAAAGGTGCCTCGGCCTCCACATGGTTCTGCAGGTTCCAAAACATTCAGAGCTCTCATTGCAGAGCAGAAACTCTGCTGAGGAGAGATAAACACGGGGTTTGTTCATCTGCAGCTCACAACTGTGGCTGCATCCTTTGGGATTTCTTGGGTGTGACTTTTCAGCAGTACTGGGCTTCCATCCTCTTGCTGAGAGCTCTGCACTCCACTTTTCTCTTTGGTGTTCCCAGTGAGTACCTGGACCTCTGCCTGCACATGTCCTGATGGCTGTGTGCACCATGCCTCCACTCCCAGCTGAGCCACAGCTTCTACAAATCCCTCATGGCTGAGGCACATGGCTTTTAAAAATCTGTATCTGCCATGCAGACTGTGACAATATGAAAAATAAGAGCATTTGTAATTAAAGAAACCCATTGCAAATTACTTAACAGCACAAGCTGATGTCAAGGCCAAGACTGTTAACAGTCTGAAGCCATTCAGCCAAGCCACAGTCAAGCCATGACAAGTCAAAAAAATAAAGTTAATAAAATATCCTTGAAGTGAAATGTAGGTCATGGTACTTGATCTGCATATTTATAAAAGCTGAGCCTAATCCAGCCAAACTTTCCAGAATAAAGTCTTGCTCATCTTTGATCCTGCCTGTGCCTCCTCGGGGAATACCAGTTTCCTTCAGCAAAGTTAGATGGGATTAGAGTCACCTTAAAAGGCACAAGATCTGCACAGGGTGGGGAAGTGATGGAGAGCTGTCCCTTGATGCTGAGAGGTGTTGAGCTGGCAGCACAGGGAAGCTCCCGTGCACAATCTGGGCACACACTAGCAGCACTTCAGGCAGCCAAGCTTCCCACTCCCCTGGCTGAGGTCTGGGCTAGTGCAGCACCTGCCAGTCCAGCTTTAAATTCCACGATCAGCTGAAGCACAAGGAGCCTCTCTGCCTCCAGGGCCCGGCTCAATCTACTGAGTCCAGCCTAGAGACTTATGGCAAAGCATTCTCTCTTGGACTCATTTATCCAGCACTGGATAATGACACTTCTGTAGACAACCTTAACCTTAAAGAGGGAGCTGGGGGCGTTCAGCCTGGAGAAAAGGAGACTCAGGGGTGACCTCATCACTCTCTACAACTCTCTGACAGGTGGCTGCAGTCAGGTGGGGTTGGGTTCTTTCTCCAGGCAGCACTGACAGAACCAGAGGACACAGACTTAACCTGCACCAAGGGAAATATAGATTGGATATCAGGAAGAAGTTTTTTCCAGAAAGGGTGATAAAGCTCTGGAATGGCCTGCCCAGGGAGGTGGGGGAGTCACCATCCCTGGGTGTGTTTAACAAAGCCTGGATGTGGCACTGGGTGCCACGGTTTAGTTGAGGTGCTGGGGCTGGGTTGGACTCGATGATCTTGAAGGTCTCTTCCAACCCAGTGATTCTGTGAATTCTGTGAATCCCCCTCCCACCACCAGTAGTGAAAATGATGCTGAGGAGCATGCCCAGGACTTCACACCAGATGGATCCTGCAGGCTGGAGGTGACCAGCTCCTGGATCACATTATCCCCTGCTGTGCTCCAGTTATTATTCATGCAGTGCCACAAGGCTCCATTTCCACAAAAAACACGCTGGGGAAGGCAGCCCCGAGGCAATGTGGCTTGTGCCTCCTCCCCTGAGAGCCCTGAGGAGTGACACGAGGTGCAGAACCCCCGTTCCAGAGCCCCTGGGTGGCTCTAAACCCTGCAGGTTGTAGGCAAGCTCCCCCCTAGCAAGGCAAGGGGTGTGTCTCAGGATAGGAGATGTACAGCTTCACCCCAGCTGAAGGTTTGGGGGAAGCAAAAGTCTTTGATATGTCACCTCTTGGAAGTATAAGATGCTTCTCTGCACTACCAGGGGCTGAGAGTTTCTCTATATGATTGAAGATATAAATACTTGTGCAAACACAAGGGAAACCACTGATATTATTCACCCCAAAATTGCCAGGAAGTGGCTCCAGAGATTATCATCTTTGCTACAGAGTAGCAGGAAAATATGGTTTCAGGCCAACAGGACCAGTGGTCTCAATGTGTTGAGGAGTGAAAGTTCTGAGAATCATTATGATAAAACCAATGTTATAAAAAACCTCTCCCCTAGACTGAGTCCTGCAGAGTTCTGTGAGAACCAAAGCAGTGCTACCAAGCCAGGCCCAGCTTCCCAGTTTGGCCAGTGCACATCCCCAGTCTGAGCTGGTGTGACATCACCACCCTCTTGCTGCTGCCACCAGCCCAAACTCCAGTCCTTGCTCTGACCTGCACATCCTACAAGAGCCCAGTCACACGTGTGGGTCACAACCCACTTCCATGCTAGGTCACAAGGGACATCTTGCTGTAGCAAACACCATCCCAAAGTCTGTGCAGCCCTGCAGGTAAGAGCTGCCAGCAGGATTCAGCCTCTGGCTCTCCTCCTGACTTTGAAATCCCTCCCTCATCATCCAGCGTCCCTGTGTGAGTCACTGCCCGCATGCAGGATGATGACAACAATCCTTCATCCCTCTGGCTGGGCCTGTGCTCTCTGGAGACAGCGGGCTGCATGCTGTCACCATGAAAATATGACAGTTTCTCTCTCTCTCTTGGCTGCAGAGAGAACCAAAGTGGACAAACACCAGTGAGGCTCAGAAATCAGGAGGTAAATCCCAGGTGATGAGCACACACCATCCAGCAGGCACAGCTGTGCTTGCAGCAGGAGGGTATCCATGGGCTTTCTGAATTTCTGCACAGCAGTGTAGCATCAGATTTATTCTCTGCACTCTGATATTTTCCATCCCCTTCTCTCTGCTTCTATTCTCCATTTTTGTATATTATCTATTTAAATACATTAAAGCATGAGCTTTAACCTCCCTCTAAGCCACACCCACCTCTTGGTCCCTGCTCAAGCCTGGTGCTGGCGCATTGCAGAACAAAACATCAGCTCCAGCTCTGCTCACCACAGAGACAGGAGTCACAGGGTGCTGCAAAGGGAGAATCAGACCTCTCACCTCCCCACACATGGCCAGGGACTCTGATGATCCAGAGCCACTGGGGCAGGAAGGAGTTTGGGGTGGTGAAACCATCCACCCGAGGCTCAGGGCACTGAGCACCAGTGCCAGCTGCTGGCAGAGGACCTGTCAGGCAGAACCTGGCTCCAGCCAGGGCCTTGTCCAGCCTGGGGACACTGCAGCCACCTCCTCCTCCTCAGAGAGGGTGGCTCAGATGCTTGGAGAGCATTGCAAGGACAGGGAAGAGCAGCCATGGGCTGCAGCTCAGCCTTGCTGCCCAGCATTCTGCAGGGATAACCTAAGGCACACATGGAGCTTCTCCACACAAAATGGGACTTGCAGAGGCTCAAGTCAGAGTTTATAGCCAGAAAGGAAAGCAGGAGTTTGTCTGTAGTTACACAAGAAGTTTGTGGAGAGGAAACAAGCCCAATTTTTCCAAGTCCTTGATTATTCCCCCCCAATAAGGGGATGCACAGCACTTCCTCTGGAAGCCGCAGAGATTCTGGAGGTGGGAGGTGCCAGGTCTCTCCCTCGGAGGTCAGGGAAATGCCGGAGGCAAGCAATGCCTCCCCCTGCTTTCCCACCTCTCCTCACAGAGCACAGGGAGCCGTGGGCAGGGGGCTGCCCCGCTGCACCCCAGGGTCCTGCAGAGCCCCATCCTGAGTCATGGAGCGCTCCAGCCCCTGCACATTATATCAGGATGAATCACTCACTGACCTCTGCCTTCCACAGTGTTCGGTTTCTAATTTTATGGGCTGTATCAGCAGGGTTATTGAATCCAGATGTCTGCAAAATGCAACTGCAGCACACAGAAAGCCACAAGGAAAGGCGTTGGTGGCAAGGACCGGAGCATGTGGTTCATTTTTCGTAAGCAAACCCTGGCTTAGGAGGGAGAGGAAGGCACCTCCTTGTCCCCTGCCTGCTCAGGGCTCTGCAGGAGCAAGTGATTTCCATAGGCCATCTCACATTTCCCTCCCTAACTTATCCTTGCACTCCCTTTTCCTGAAAGCATCTGTTCCCCCAGGCAGCAGAACGCAGTCACAGCAGGCCCAGGTGGCTCCCACCTGAGGAGCTTTGGGAGATGCTGCAGAAACATGGCTCCTGTGGAGCCTCTGTGCCTTGGCAAGGACAGGGTGCTGCCATGGCACGAGCACTGGACTGGAACAGAGCTTCAGCTTTCCCAAAGTGACCTCTCAAGCACAGATCCCTCATGGAACAAGCCAGCCAGGGGCAGCAACACCTGACAGCTGCCTGTGATGGGCATCTGGTTTGCATAGAGCACAGCTGGCTCTGAGACAACACCACTGCCTTTGTCTCTCCAAGGGGAGAAGTAAAGAAAAGAGAAAAGAAATATCCAGACCTTGCCTAAACATCAAAGAGAAGCCTGTGGTGTGACCTGCCTGCCATGGGGCACAGGAACCCACAGCACTGCCCGGACCACGTGGGTGGCTCCTGAGCATTGACACAACGTGGGATCAGAGGCACCAGGGGATGGAAAGGATTATTTATTTATTTGATGTTTTTAAAGATATTCCTGCCCCTTGCCTTCCCTGCAGCTCTGACATGGCAGAGCCTCTCCAAGCTGGGGATTCCCAAAGCTGTGTGTGGATGCATGCTGTGCCCAGCCCCCTCCCTCACCCACAGCTTTCTGCAGCCCCTGATCCTTGGTATGACAATGAGCAAGGCTGTGTTCAGGACCCAAACAAACAGCAACAGGTCATAACCCAAAGAACTGCATTTTCTGCTTGGCTCCATTCTACAGTGACTCCAAACAAATCATTCCCTCCCAGGTTTTAGTTCACCTGACATCGTGCTCTGACATATCTTCACTTTCAGGAGAAGCATTGGCCTCCAGGTGGAAGATTTCCAGTGGTGACTTGCTTCCTGCTAACTGAAAACCCCACAAACTCTTACTTGGCTCTTGCTAACTAAAAGTGCAAAACTGCTGACAGGAGATGAACAATTTGGCTGTCTTGTCCACACCTTGGCCTCTGATCCTACTGAATAAGCCCCCAGAGAACATCTGCCTTCTTCAGAGAGGCCAGCACTGGTCCTGTGCAAGCTCATGGGAGGTGGAGATACACCAATGCTTCATTCAGAGCTTCTCCCTGGCATTGCTGGGATGTCTGTGGGGAATTTCTCTGCACCCACCTGCTCTCCTGCTGCTCTGGGGCTCAAACCAAGCTGAGACCTGGCTGGGAAAGGCCTCCTTTGCCTTTCCCCTGCAGCTTGCACATCTCACAGCACAGGACAGATGGAAGCTGTGCAGAGAAGCAGAGAGCCAGGAACACATGTGGGTTTTTTCATTTTCTCCTTTGTCACCTTGGAAAGAGTGAGGTATAATACATAAAGCAGAGAGACAGTAATCATGAAGTTGACCTTCACCGTGGTATTTCATCTGACACGCCGAGTCTCTCCTGGCCTTGGCTGCTCTTAGGGCTGCTCCTGCCTCTCAGGAACCCAGAAATGAGCCTTTCAGAGCAGCCAGTGAATCTGGGCTGGTATTTCTCCTGCACACAAGTCACACACAAACACTTTGAGAAGGCTCAGAAGACCTGCAGGGGATGAGTTTAACCTACAGATGGACTCGGTGCCAAGTTTCAGCCTAATGGGAATCACAACAGCTGACTNATGGTATTTCATCTGACACGGCTGCGCCTACGCCAAGTCTCTCCTGGCCTTGGCTGCTCTTAGGGCTGCTCCTGCCTCTCAGGAACCCAGAAATGAGCCTTTCAGAGCAGCCAGTGAATCTGGGCTGGTATTTCTCCTGCACACAAGTCACACACAAACACTTTGAGAAGGCTCAGAAGACCTGCAGGGGATGAGTTTAACCTACAGATGGACTCGGTGCCAAGTTTCAGCCTAATGGGAATCACAACAGCTGACTTACAACACCCCTCTTTAAAGTCAGGGTTTATGGGGAAGGATCTCTGCCAGATCCAGAAACTATAGCAACTGCTGTCATAAAATAGCATTTCAGCGTAAAGCTATTTTTACAGCACATCGCCACGTTTGTGGGATGGCAGTTTCCAGTGTTTTTCAGATGTCTGCTGCCAGAAGATTTAGTTAAAGGGGGAGGGATCATATTGGGTTGTCAAATACACCCCTTTCCCTGCAATGGGAAAAATTAGATCCTACAAGTTTTTTCCTATAAGGTGATTCATCAGGTATTAAATTAATATCACACTTGATCTCGGCTGACTAAAAGGCCAGGCTTGCTGCAGGGCCCAACCTGGTCACATTGAAGTCAACATGACTTTTGCAACTGGCTTCAGTGAGGCAGCTGTGATCCAAGCCACAGCCAGACTTGCCTGAGGCCTAGAAACCCATGTCCACACTACTCACAATACAAGCAGCAAGGAGTTACAATCTATAATGGATTAAGGCTTATCTCAGATGCAAATTTTACCACTCATTTGCATGGGGCCAAAATGCCAAACAAACTTGAGTTTAATTCTAAATGGAACCATTTCTTCCTGTTGTTCCAGTCCAGTGTTTGCCTCTTCCACAGCTCTTTGGTCTTCTCTGTCATAGGAAAATTTGTTTCAATGTTTATGAGGGTGGAAAAGGTGGTCCTTTGAGCAGAAGAGAAGATTTACCAGGATCTAAACTTAAGTTTGCACCAATAGACAGAAAAAATGGTCCTACAAGCTTCAGCACTGAGAGCACAGAGGAGAAAAAAACACTAAAAAGAAAATCAAATTGTATTTCAAAGAGATACTGATATCATATCTGACACTACATTAAACTACTGCTCAGAGAGAACTGTTTGTTCCTGATAACTCAATGCAAGGGATCCTGGCATCTCTGTGGATATGACATACTGACATCCATAACTTGAAACAGGCTTCTTCTGTCTGCTAACCCCAAGATGCCTCAGACCTGACCAGAAGCCTCCCCTCTACACCAAGTCCCACATCCTGTATTTAATCCAGGCTTTAGTGATGGGAGAGCCACCTGATTTACCCCGTTCCTGGACCAATCTCTGTCTGTCAAAGTAACTTTCTATTAATCTGCACCTCCTTCCCACAATTGGCTTTGTTTTTATTCACTTTATTGAAGAGTTTGGAGCCTTGCCATGGTTTGCTGCTGCAGCCCAGGTCTCCCCAGCCCTACCTCCTCTCCTCCCACATGCTGCACTCTGCCTGCTGGAAGGGGTGCTCTGTACCCACACACCAGAATCCACAGGCACCACCTGAAGCCAAGCTGGCTTAAGCAGGGCTGAGGTTTTGCAGTTCACTCTCTTCAAAACTCCTCTGAAGCTGTGGCCCACCATGGAGCTGTACCTGCTCCTGTTTCCACTTCTGTCAGTCCAACACGGGTAAAAACCCTAGGGAAATCAGAATGATCATCCACAAGAGAGAAATTTGGTACTAACTTTTGGTTTCCCAAGAAATGTTGCCACTGCATGAGGCTTAAAGCGAGGGACAGATCACACCAAGTGTACATGCACTGTGTAAGGCAAAAAAGGTTTTGCCCTGCTTGGTTTGGGGGGCAAACCAAGCAGGTTTGTTCATACCCACAAACAAGCACACCTTGGGCAGCCTGAAGTGAACAAAGCTGGCCAACACCCTTGTTACTGTGTGGAAAATACATATCCTGCTCAGCCTCTTAAATAAACCCATCAATGAATGCCCTGCTGGGCTTAGGGCTGGTGAGGGAGAGCTGCCCTTTTACTGGAGCCTTTTCTGTTGCAGCACTCAAACAAATAGTGAAACTCTGTGGGTGTCTGGGTAGGGAATGACCCATGGGTGCCACAGAGACTGTGAGATTGGTGTCAGCTGTGCAGGAAGGTTTGTTCATCTCATCTCTCTGAGCCAGACCAAACCAGCCCTCACCTTGTTTATCCACCCAGGGCACCTGTGAAATGCGAGTGGGAGCTATTAAACACCCACTCAGGACAGGCAGGAATGACAACACCAGGTGCAGAGAGGTGGAGAAATGGACAGGGAAAGAGTCAGCCACGCTCCCATGGGCAGAGGCTCCTCGGCTGATACCAGGAATTGCACTGAACAGCCCCAAGGGCAATGGCCAGTGTAGAAACAGATTAGGAGAACCCCAAATCTGGTCCTCCTGCCCCGCTGGAGATGGTGGCTCTGGGGTGAGCTGGGAATTTGGGGTGGATGATGATCCCAATGGCAGCTGCACAGCTCAGGGATGTCCATCACCCAAATTGTGTTTCCTCCCCCAGCTTTGCCAGCACTCTCCCACTTCTCAGCATGAGCTGAAGATCAGACACAGGTTTGTGACAGGGTAACAGCACCCTTGCCACGCTGGAGGATGGGATAAAACCTGAGTGCTCCCAGAATTAGAGGCACCTTTCCAAAATGTCAGCCCAGTGCTGGTTTGCCTCTATGTAAAATGGGACTTAAACTTGCTTGCTGCCCAGGGGCAAATTCAAGTCTTCATCAAGCAATCTTCAGGGATTCCTTTAAAGATGGAAAGTTTTATTAAGTGTTAGAATGGAAGAAGATATTTCCATTGATATGAAAGCTCTCTACACAAAGAGATTTAATTCACTTGAAAAGTGTATCCATACTTTACAAAGTGATCTGCTCACGTGTAAAGCTGCCAAGTTGCTGTCTGGGGGCTCATCCCCAGCTCAGCTCTGAGTGACTGTGACAGCCCTGTCCTGATTCACACCAGACAGGATTCTGCCTGCTTCAAAGAAATGGGCCTGTCCTTCAAAAACCCATAGTTAGGCTGATCATCCAGCCTTTCAAATGGCTTAGAAGGGAGGAGTATTTTTTCTATTATTTAACAGATTTGGAAGGGAGACAAGGAAAGAAGAACTGAGTTACTCAAGGTCATGATAAACATTAGGGTTATTTCACTGAGGTCTCCAGGGCCATCAGCCACCTTGAGCCTGTTGTGTTGGCTGATACCCCCATCAGCCTCAGGGGTCAGTTCTTAGCAGGGGAAGAGCAGATTGTGAACAATGTTTACCCAGGAAATAGAACTGGTGCTGAGGAAGCTGAAGAGGGGAAAACATCAACTGTGTAGAAAAGATAACAAACACCTTCAATATCACCAAAAATAAAAATAAAGGGAAAGAAAGAGCACACCTCCATGGAATAAAGATATCCCCATGACTGACAAGCAATACCCACCACCTCCCCTCAGCCTCAGCACCTGTGGTTTTCAGTGCAGAACCTTTTTGTGTCTCACCACTGTTGTCTGATCTGGTTTTTGCCCGTTTTCCTCATTTTGCACAGCAGGCAGCTGCTTCCTGACCTGGCTCCTGGAGGAGCCCAAGGTGCCTCCCACTCCAGCCCAGGAAAAGCACCCCAAGGACACAGCTAAATGCACACAGGGAGCCACAGAGCCCAGCCTGTCCCCTCAGCCACAGCTCCTCACCCTGTCCTTTCTCTGCCATGAATTGCTTCACAGACACACAAGAGGCCAAGGCAGAGCTGGAATCTGCATGTCCAACACCTGGGATCCACAAGGGATGGAGGCCCTGCCAAGAATTATTTTAACCTTCAATATTTCTGGCAGCAGAACCTCAGTCAAATGGTTCCTACTGTTATTTTGGGTTATGTCACTCTCACATAAGTTGGTCCAGACCAAAACTATCCACGTGCTCAAAGAGAGAAGGGTTTGTTTTCCATCTTAATGGACTTTCAGTAGCAGGGGAAAGGATGCCTGAAATAATAATCCTTAATAAACTCAATAGCTTCAAGAAGGAAAATCAGGCTAGATGCAGCTCATGTCCAGTACAGATGCAGTGTGTATTTTTCTTCCCCAAACCACTCATCAGGCCAGTGGTGGGGCACTTCCCTCCTGCATCCCAAGTCCTCCCTGCAGAGCCAGGTGGAAACTGCTGTCCAGGGACCCATCCCTAAACTGGCATTTTCAGTGCAAGTTACTGGCAAAGAGTATTTCTTTCTGGAAAAGTAGAAATGTAAATGAAATATTTCAGTTGACGTGAACTACATTGGTTCCAGTTAACCATAAAATTTTTAAAAAGGAAATGGTGTGTTTTTAGAGTAATTTGGAAAATCTTAGGGAAGCAGCCACTATTAGGCAAGGGGAAGAGTGGCTGTGTACCATTTCTTGTGGTTTTCTGTGTGTTTGAAGCTGCAGGTGGAGCTTCAGAGGAAATTCCTGCCCTGTTGAAGGACACTTGGAGCTGTACCTGGGTTAAGGAACCTCTCGTGGCTGCCATGGGAGCAAGGGGCAGATGCTGATGCACTGAGGTTACTTTTGAAAATTACTTATTAAAAATCATGTGAAAAGCAACAAGAATGGCTTTTTCCATCCCATTATTTGAATCCAGCTGCTGACCTTGTCTCTGGGAAAATAATTATTCTTGACTTCGAAGTGGGGAGCTTTTTTGTGCCAAAGGCAAATGTCTATAGATTTATACTATTTGGAAAAATCAAACGGCTGCAAGCCAAGCCATCCAGCTTATAAAACACAACCAACCCTCCAGGGATAATTTAAAACTGACCCTGCAGCACTGAAATTCCAACCGTAGATGATGCGAAACATAATTCACCATTTTCTTATCTCCTGTATGCTCCCATCAGTGTGGGCTTCAGGGACAAAGACCAGCCAGAGGAGACTGAAAGAAAGTAAAAATAAAAATAAAAGAATAACTGAAAAAAAAAAATAAAGTCTCCAAAATAAGTTTGTGCTAATGAAGGCAAAAAGGCCTGGCAGGCCAGAAGGCAAACTTTGTCATCCACACAGCCAAGAGTTGCAAAGGCAGCCACAGTCTATGCTTTTTCCATTGTGCTCTGCCAAAATAACCCACAAAATTCTCCTGGGATGAAACAACCCACTCTCTGCTGCTCGAGCAATCCAGGCTTAGATGCTGCTTCTGACTAGCAGAGCTGTGAGCTCTGGTGCTTGGTTCCTGCAATCAGGACTCATCTGCTGGTGATTGGTGTCTCCAGCCCTCAAACCTCTAAGCACAGGGAAAGTTCCTTTACCTCTGTGAGACCTCCTACAGCCAGGAGACCTCCTGAACCAGGATGAAGCAGCACATGGTCCCACCACAGGTATCAGTGCTGGGGGTGAACCAGTTTGGCAAGGCAGAAAAAAAAAACATTTACTGGGTAAGAAGCTCTTGTGGAGCAGAGAAACTGGAGGAGATTTGCCCCAAGCAGGAGCACCATGAGGAGTGGAGCCTGTTGGGGAAGAAGAGGGTTTAGACTGCCAGGATTGCTGTGTACTCCACCTTGCAACTCACTGCAAGAGGATTCTGCTCCAAGTCACCAGGACTGGTGATTTCTTTGAAAAGCAGTAGCTACAGGGCTCATCCAGAGCAAACAGAAGCAAGCCTGACAGTAAAAAAAACAAGATACATGCTTAGGCTTCAGTAAGAACAGAGTGATCACTCCTACAATATCAGACTCTGACAAGGACATGGTGATGAGACATCCAGACTCAGCCATCTCAGCATTCAGCAAATACCCTCTCCAGATTTGTAGCACACGTAGCTCTACCTGTCAGGAGACCTGACTCATCACGTTTCAGATGAGAGTTTCAGTACTTTTTAATAAAAGAAGCTCCACCAGAGCAAACCCCATCAACAGCAGATCCCCCTCCACCCCTCTCTGTCACTGATGGCTCTTTGGGAGCCCCTGGGTGTGTGGGGTGCAGTCACCCCTCAGGGATGACCAATTCAACAAGGGAGAATTCTTCATTCTGAATTTCCAACTGGTTTTGGTCTCCAGCCTCCAATAAAGCAGAGAGTGGAGTGCTCTAGCACTTCCCAGCTGTAGACACTGGGGAGGAGTCACAAACATCATCTTGGAGCATTTATAGTGGTTCAATTACCCCATGTGCTGCATGCAAAACACAAGCAGCTGAGATCATCTCTTTGCTAATCCCCCTCTTTCACCCACAAGCCCCTCACAGATGTCAGAGCATGCTTTGGTTTCACTGATCATTCACACTAGGAAATTTTGAGGGACTGAGCTTGTGACTCAAAGAGTTTTGCCAAGTAAAATATTGGCCTGCAACGATGTCCTAACAATACAAAGTAGTTGACACCATAAAATAAACAATTGCATAAAGAGAGCATAGCAAAAGGGTGTTTGGAACCACCAAGGATCTCGTGGAGGTATTTCTGAGCCAGACTGGAGTTAGCAAAAGCATTTTTTGTGACAAAAACAAGTGTCAGTCTTTCCAACACCCCAGTCCCCACGTAGAAAATGCATCTTTGCCTAGAACTGGCCACATTGTTGGCTTCTTCCTTCAAGTTTCATAACTTTTACAGCATGGAGAAATAATAGAAACAGTGAAAACAGACTGGGAAAGAGTATTCATAAAAGAGTGAGTGTGCTTATGGTTACACAGCTCCACACTTGGATATACAGCTACAGATTGAAATGGCAAAAGGAGAGCTAGAGGCTGCCATGTTCTTGTAATATAATCACAAGAAAAATGCTCCAATTCCAAGCAGAAAATCTTTCAAAGAATCAGCTGGCCTCAATTAGTAGCAGCAGTGGAACTGCTTCCCCATCATGCTGAGAATATCAGCAGAGAGCAAAGGAAAAAAAAAATAAAGAAAATTATCATTGTTAATTGTCAACAGAACCAGAAAAGCCCTTACCAGGTATAATTTTATTGTCTCCAATGTCTGTTCTTGCTGTCACTATGAAGAGTGCTAAACTGCTCATAGTCAGCAGCATCAAGCACACCTGGAAGCCTCCCTTACCAGCAGAAGGACACAAAAATCCTCAGAGCACACCCCCATAACCAGCTGCTTGCCCTAATCACAATTTCCATGCAAGAAGTTATTTGCACTTTATTTTCAGAGACAGCTCAGATGTTAGGTCCATCTAGCAGCATCCTACCCTGTCAGATGCTTCAGGGCAGCGTGGGGATCTCCTAGCAGCTGGCTGGTGGCAGTGTCTGCTCATCACGTTGATCTCAGCCTCAGGCTGAGCTTGCTGGTTGAGCTGGACTAAAGCCTTGCACTAAAACACCTTTTTGGAAGCCATCACTGTGGACTAGGACAGCTTGAGTGGGTTTATCTGTCTTCAGCAGGGTGTCTATAAATGAGAAATCTAAACCTGATACCCTGAGCACTGGTGAAGTCCCTGATGACAAGCAGCCACCCAGAGGATGAGCTCCCACCTGTCTTAGGAAGAAGCACCTCCTGGGGAGAAGTCACTCTATTTTTGCCTATTTATTCTGATTACAAAGAAATCACCTTAGCCTTGGCTACCTGTAGATTTGGTGAGATGACTCCCACTGTCACTATCACATGAAAGGCTGGTACCTCCTTGGATCCTGTATTATTACAGCCTAAAGCACAATTCCCTCTCCTCAGGAGAAGGAGCATGGTAGAGAGCACAGCAGCTGAGAACAGCACCGTGCTGCCAGGCCACATGGAAATCCCAAAGATTCCCTTTCCCTCCTGAGAAGCTGCCCAGAACACTGCTCCCCGTTCCCACGCCTCCACTGAGCACATCTTCAACACCCTGCTCAGCAGAGCAAAGCCTGGACGTGGTTTTAGAGGCCTTTCTTTGCCAAGAGAGGGATATTTCTGTGACCTTTCTCACCATTTCCTATAGCAATCTCATCTCAATTTAAAATGTCATGCCCTGCGGCTTCTCCATAAAATTTTAAAAACACCCAACACACAAATAAACAAACAGACCAGATGAGTTTTTCTATTAGCCCCAGAAATAACACAGGGTAGTTTCCTGGGGATTTCTGCATTGTGGTTGGATTCTCTGGTGCCTGATAAAGGATGTGCTGTGATTGAAACTCCTTCTGTGGTTGGAGCATTTATAGCATCCCCCTATGTGGATTCTCTGCAGTCTGCTAAGGCTTGAGCTTAGATGTCAATCTGTGACTATTAATAGAAGGGCTTTTTATGTTTTGAGCTGCATATTTCACACAATTTTAGAGTTTCATAAACTCCAAGAACACTATCAAAATGGCAGTTTTTTTGCTGAAATTTGGGGCTCAAAAAGCAGCATGTAGGAGTGAATGTGGATGGATAAACAAACACGTGCAAACACACAGCCCCATATGAGCACACCATCCTTTCTTCCTTAGGGAGCTAAGATTTAAATAAAATTAAAATACCATTTAGAATTGAAAATATGCCATGACAGTCTACATAATTTCCCTTTTTTAGTTAACTTTTGTAGAGAAACAACTCTTTTGTGATCACACCCTGCAAGCCTCTCCGCAGCCCCAGCAAGGTTTGTGTTCAGCTGGCTGGGATCAGCAAGACATGAGTGCAAGTCTTCCAGGCAGAGTCACCACATGTTTTTGGAAAATCAGCACCTGGGTGAAAGGAAGAATCTGGACAATGCAGGAAAAGCAGAAAAAGCTTCTCTTGCCCAGCCACAACACAGGTATGGGCTGACACACAGCTCCACACCCACCTCTACAAAGGTTTTTCAAATGGCAAACCTCGTAACTGGAATTTCTGAGTGTGGGACCCACAAGAGGGACAGATTTCCAAAGGACAGAGCACCCCATACTTATATTTAGGTCTGTTCCTGCTCATTGTAGAAGTGTTGAGACACAGATTTCTGTGTGCTTCTCTCTAGAAGTGGTAGATGCCCAACTTTGAATCCTGGCCTGTTCTCACTACAGCAAAAGCAGTTTGTCATCTTGTTTTCCTCACCAAAATGCATTTTGGCAGCCCTTAGATATCTTTTTCACATTTGTAAAGCAGCCCAGTCTGTTTCATAGATTTGATAGTGCATCCACATCCCTTGCCTTGTTTGTCTGATGGTGTGCAGAGAAACAGGGTGTTTTCAAAAAATAGAAACTACTTCTGTAAATCACTCATCACACCATTGTCATCAGCCATTTTCCAGAGACATCATCACATCAAACTCCACATCCATTCCAGGCTTTGAATGATGACACAGTTCTGTTTAGCTGACTGAGAAGGATAGAGGGCACAGCACACAAAAATCAGAGTGTCTTACCTGTCACAGCATGTCACAGCTGGGACAGCCACAATACACAGAGTGTCACCATACAATTGCAGAAAGCTTCAATCCATACAGAGTAACACCACTCCAGAAGGCTGCAAGCATCTGCCCTTCTTGTTCTTTACCCAACCTTTTACACCCCTCATGTTCATGCACTGCACCTGGGTGCCCTCTGTGCCCTTTGGTGGTTGCTCAGGTGGTTGCTTACACCTGGGCACTCCATGGCTCACTGCTGTCAGTGCTGCTCACCTGCTTTTCACAGCTGCACCCACTGGGGATGAGGCTCCCCACATTTGGGGCCACAGCCCCAACCCCAATCCCACAAACTGTGTGCCACACACAGCCCCACTCCCAGTTCCCACAAACTGTGTACCTACACTTTCCAACATTTTCAGGTCAGGCACAGTTTTCAGGAGATATTCCTGCTGTCAGCTTCTGGAGCAAGATAAGAAATTGAAACTTTGAACAACCAGTGCAGATACCCTCAACAGCATCACACAGAAATGAGCAGGCAGCCAAACCATGGGCACAGACCAAGGCTGCTCCAAGAACCACACTCAGCTATCAAAAGGTGTCTCTGGTACTGTTAAAGCACTAAAAGACCACCACAGGTCCAACAGCCAGCATAAACAGCACCTGCCAGGTGACCTCCCCAGCCTCCCTGCTGGTTCTTCCAGAGCAGGGATGTGTTGGAGTCCTGGATGCTGAGAATTTCAGACTTTCTGTGCTGACAGGCACTGACTGCCAAGAGAACACTGCATTTCACCTGAGGCCATGGAGAAAGCTTCCAAAATTGATTGATAATACCAGGATTATGGGTGTGTAGTTGATTAGAAGTGTGTAATATCACAGCGTGGAAAACTTAAGAGTTTAAGGTTTTAGACTATAGTAATATAGAGAGAGAAAGATGGAGGTTTTAGGGCAGAGGCTCGTCCTTCTTCTTCACCTTCCTCTTCATGGGTTTGGGTGGTAACAGACAAAAAAGTCCACATTGTGGACTTTGAGTGATTAGTTACTGGGTTAAAAGTGAAAATAATTTAGGTGTAATTTCTTAATTGGATAGTTTAGGCTTAAAAGGCCTTGTAAAGAAGGATAGTTAGGCGTTTTGTGCCTTGTTAGTGAAATACTGCAGAACTCAATCCTGACCTTGACAGAGGTAGAAAAAAGAAGCAGGTATGGGGTTCAGCAGTGTGCATCCAGATCTCCCGTGTTTGACTGGCACTGTACTTCTTGCCCTGCACCATCAAGACCTGGCATCCCACCCAGGTGAAAATGTCATTTGAAGAGCCTTGTCAGAGCCACAGGACAGCGTGGAAGTGGCAGGTGCTGAGCTGTTTGCTTTCCCTGGCTCTGGAGCGCTCACTGGTGCATGTTTGGAGCAAGCAGGAGACGACACATGAATCACTGTGCCTAAAAGAAACTGACACTTAGGAGGGCCATAGCAAAAACAATGACAATTTCTCCCTTTTGGAGCTGAGCAGATGTTTAAAGCTATGTCAGCGACCTCCAAACCGTAAACATTTCTCAGGAAGATGTAGATGTGGTTTGCACAAAAAGAGTCCGATGTAAAGCAGAGGCCCTTGCTAAGCCAGCCCCCTTCCAGCAGTGGGAATGTCAAACATGCTTGACCTCCAAATCAGCAAATAAGCACATTATAAACAATGTTATTAATGGTCATGCTTTCCCTACAATGAGGAGTCTCCCTGTTTGTTTAACGTGCAGCGAGCTGGTTGGAGTGCACGTAGTTTCATGGCCAAGCCACGTTAAAGCAGGATGGGGAATTTGCTCTTGTTGTTTCCAGCTCCTCTGCTGGAAGGGGTGGTAGATGGCAGGAGGGAAGAGACACAGCTAATCCCAGCACCATCAGGATCACTGTCATCATTTCATGTTTAGGTACCCACCCTGTGCCTTGAATCACCAAGTGATCACCCCCCAGCAGCTGGGATGGATGTGAGAGGTCATCATTTCTTTATGAAAACAGAAAATAGTCTCCAATTTCAGCACAAGCAGATGTCCCCATCCACATGCAAAGTCCACTGAGGACTCAGCCAGCCCAGAAAACAGTGGTTTTGCCTTGAGAGGAGGACAAGAAACAAGTGAGGTGCTCTACCAGGACTTGTCTCTCTTCCCCATGTATTCCCATATACAAGGTGTATGTTAGAGCCAGTGTAACTGTACTACATTTCCAAAAAGACATCCCTGTGATCCTATAGCCTTCCTACAAACAAAGCTGAGCCTAGGCAGCCAGTCTGCATCCTAACTACATCCCAAAGGACTCTGGGGCTTGTCCACCACAAAAGTTAACGTGTAAAAAATTCCCTTTTTACACAGCTCTAACCCAGCTACCAGGTGTGGGGGCAGCTGGAGGGCACAGCAGCAAATGAGATGGGAAATTTCAGCTCAGGGTGTTGAGGCAGAAGTGTGCAGAGTGACAGAGGTGAATATTTCATAGAGGTGCCCAAACCATTGATTTCCAAGATCCTCCTTTGCATCAGCCAACATCAGCTGCAGGGAGGCCCATGGACACGTCCTGAGGAGTGGCTCTGGTAACAGCAGGATTGTTACAGCTCTCCCAAGGCCAGCAAGGAAATTCCTAACAAAAATCACATTGGGTTTGGTCATACTTGACCCAGCCCAGGTGTTGTGTCCCTGTAACCAAGTGGAGCTGGCTCTGATGCAAACAGGGAAGAGCTGAGCCACTTCTGTCATTCGTGAGTCTGAATATTTCAAATATTTCCAACCTGATCCTCAAACTGCTAAACCTACCCAAGTGACCACACTGCAGCAGCCAGAGATCTTGATGTAAGGAGTTCAGGCTCACACTGAAAGTGTGTCAGATCAAGGGTTAACACAAATTCTGAGAGAAAATACAAAATGAAATAGAGTTGTCAACAGTCTTCCTACCTGTGCAAATGATGTGCCAAGCACCAAGAAAAAAAAGTAGGAGCCCAATCAAGGAGCAAGGCAACAATAACAACAGCAAAGGGAAGGAAACAGAAGGAATTTAATATTCCTGCACTTTGAGATGGACTTTCCTGCACGACCTTGGGCAGCTCCCAGAGGCCAGGCCGGAGCTGTTGGATCAGGGTGGCCCTGGCAGGGCCCTGACGTGTCCCACAGGGCAGACAGACAGCAATCCCTCCCTGCTCAGCTCCTTCCAGTGACAAGGACAGGACATTCCCTTCCAGTTTCACTGGCACTTTGAGAAGATGCACAGCAGCACCAGAGAGGCTCTGGGGGACTGTGGTGAGGAGACCACACCGAGTGCTCACTGCTCAAGGCCACGAGCATTTTGTTTTAGGCAGCTGACTGATTGTTTTTACCACTTAAGGACTCATCCACTTCTAATGACATTCCTCCAGGTCAGTCCAATTTTCTCCACTGATAAATCCCTTCCCTTCGCTCCCAAGACATCAGTTACTGTCTGCCTTATTTTATGAGCACAGAAAAAAAACCCACAGCAGACTAAACACCTCCCTTGTCTTGTAACATTTTGTGGAGCAGCAGCTTGCCATTAAGGACAAAACAAGCTGATAGCCCAGCAGCATCCAAGGAAATGAAAAGCAGATGAAGATCCAGTTTCTGTAAGCTCCAAAAACATCCAGAGAGGCAGAGGAGAAGTGGCAGGGAATTGCACAGTGAAAGGACAGCACTCAGGGACCCCCAGAGGTAAAGGCACAACTGTGATTTACATGGAAAGAGTGCTGGGATAAAACTCAGTGTACCCATCCTTTCCCATTAGAGCAGCATTTGCTCACAGAAAAGTTCCTCTGCCTCCAGCTTTGGCCACATTATGGAGGAAGTCACAGGGACTGAGGAATGTGCACCAGGGAGAGCAAATAAACAGAGGTGTGCAAATCTGCTAAAAATAACCCAGGAATTGTGGCTCTTGGAGGGGAACACAGGCACTCGGTTGTTCACCACCATCTACCACAATTGAGGCCTTGTCTGAACAGGTGGGTGGCTTTCCTGGCAAATCCTGTCTTAGAAAAAACACCACACAGAAAAATCCCTCCTCAATCATTCCTGCAGCCCCTCTGTTTTCATCTAGATTCTTGCCAGAGGTTGTCAAAACAAGAAAGAAAAATAAAGCTCCAACATGTTGTTTGCTGTTTTCCCACTGCTTTCCAGGCATTGATGTGTTGATCCAGGCAGCCCAAAGCTGAGTGCCAGCCTCTGGTGACAAGGGCAGGGCTGGCAGGGGACACAGAGCCAGCAGTGCCAGAAACAGGCAGCAACCTGTCTGAGACTCCCATGCAAGGAGCCCTGGAAGGAAAAGGTCCTGAAGAACCCAGTAAGAACTGGAAATGGGATTGAATTATAGATCCCTGGGTTCTCAAAACTGAGAACAGCACAGCAGGAGGAGGGGAGCATGTGCTGGAAAGCTCAGCAGAGGCACTGGAGAGATTGGGTTGTGTAAGAATGGGGTTGCAAACCCAACCCACTGGTAAGAAACCAAAGCACTCTGATTTTTTTCCCAATTCCAGCCTCTAAGCTCAGTGTGGGTAAACCTCCCAAAGTCAGCAGTGATCTGTGTGTGTGTTAAGATATAGCCTTGCATCAAAATTTCCTGGTGATCTCTTTCATTTCTTTGACTCCTCCCTTAATTTAAATGTTGCAAACCCAGATAACCCCAAATCTCTCAAAGCAGAACCTCAAAGTAAATATTTCTTTTTATCTTTGTTTTTTTTCCTCCCCTTTTTGCCCTTTTTTTCCTCCCCTTTCCAGACTTCTTGGAAGTCTCCTTTCATCTCACCCAAGTCTGAAATTTGCTGAAAGGCTCCTTACAGGGTACTGAGCACATTTCCCAACACCAGAGAGCACACACAGCAGCAGGACAGCAATCTTTTCCATCTTTCACTTTCCATAGTGTAAACCCAAGCTTGGACTCGGATTAGCTGATCTCCCCTGGGTGCAGAGGATGGGCATGATGACCACAGCCATTATCTTTGCTCTAGCCCTTCACTGGGGATGCAGGCAGGCCCATCTCCTGCACTGTTACACCTCATTTCCTTATTTCTGGAGCAGACACGACGGATGGCAGGAGCCCAGCTCCAGCAAGAGCACTGAAACTCCTGGAAAGGGGTGACACAGCCAGACCAGGACATGGGGAGCAGCACAGAGCTTGCACCAGAGCTGTTAACAACCAGAAAAACACAGCACTGCTGCTTTCCCCACCCCCCATGGGTGCCAAACCCCTTTCTGGGCAGCATGTAAAGTGATTTCATTCCTGGTCCACAGCAGTGGTGGCTACAGCTTGTGTTGGCAGCAGAGACCAGGTACTTAACTGGCCTCAGCTCACCTCAACCTGCCTCCCACCCTTACTGGGGGCAACACAGCAAGGGCTGGGGTCACCATGCAGGGTTTGGGGTCTCAGGGCTCTGTGCTGGGCCACAGATTGGTTTTAAAGAAGTCAGGTGCCACTGCTCTCTCTGGTCTGGGACAGGGCCATCCCCTGTTGCAGCTCACAGCAACCCTGGAGCTCCCTGTGCTGGGCACTGGGGGGTCCAGGCACTCAGGAGCCAGGTCAGTGGAGCTGAGCAGGCTGGACAAGCATCAAGGTGTTCTTCTGATGCCTGGAGAGGCTGCCTAGAACAGAGGCTAGACAGAGTTGAAAGAATAAAGTGGGCATTTGTTAAAGGCCTAGTTACACCTTGGACAGTGCAAGAACCTCCCAGAGGCTGCACCCAGGATGGATGATGGTCACAAGTTTTTCAGACAGATAAAAGTTTGGTCTATTTGCATATCAGGGGTTAATTGTCCAATTAGAGCTTCAGGTAATGAAGTAATTAACTCCAAGCTTGCCCCCCCTAATTCACTGTTGTTGACATTTTTCAGGGCCTGAGACAGTAAGGTGTTCTTGAGAGAGAACCAGAGATAAACTGTTTTTTCTGAATAAAATGGGAGAACAGCAGCTGACAGGCTATGGAGTTTTGGAGTTACACCCTAAAGCAGTACTGATCTGAAAAACACAAAAGCTAAAACTTAAGGCATCACTTCCACTTGGTCCTGAAGACAAAAATCTGCACCTGAGGACACCAACAGAGAGAGGAGCCTGTGTGTACAAGGCATGATTCCTAGGGAGACTGCCCCAAGCTGTGGGTACCCCACCCACCCCAGGGCAGACTGGGGGTTCCCTTCCCTCAGCACAGCTCCCCAGATCTTCCCATCCTTGGCCACTGATGGAGTCAAACCCAGCAGGATCACTTCAGCTGCTTTCTGAGTGACTTCAAGGGCCTGACAGGGATAATCTGCACTCAGGGCTTCCTCTGGGTCACTGGGGATCCTACAGAGCCCCATCAAAGCTGGCCTGCAGATCTGGCTGCTCCTCTGCTGCTTCAGCAGTGCCAGCAGCAGCAGCACAACAAGGCTGGCCTGGGCCAGGCTGATATTAACTGTAAAAATAATTTTCAGTCTGTGTAGACATAGGAAAGTCTTTGAAGGGAATAAATAACTAACCTCACTTGCAGAGGCACATATCTGACCATATTACCTCATCTCAGCTGCAAACTGTCCAGCTCACAGCTGGTCCTCCTGATTTCTTCCCCTTGCAAAACTGCATCCAGCTCCCCCCAAAGCTGGTTTAACAGCCTGTTTAGCTGGTGATGTCCTTGGCTGTCTGCTCCCTATTTTAGATGAAGAAAGCACACTTGAAATTTTTTATGTATCACTTCAACCACTTTATTCCTTGCTGGAGACACCTGGTTATAGCATTGCCATTTCATAACTGCTGTAGGGTAGATTCTCTTTATAGCAGTCAGGACAGGATTTTTCTGCTTACTTAGTCTAGTTTTCAGTCTGGTTAAGCTCCAATGACTACAGGAATTATTTTTATTTCCAGTGCTGCATGCAAGTCAGCTTAGAAGCTGGCCTGATTCAGTTTCCAGGCACTTGGCCCCCATGTTTCACAAAGTTATGGGTAGGAATGGTATTCCAAGAGAGCTTCTGAAGGAGAAAAAACAAGGCAACAAAGAGAGGGAATGGAATAAAATATCTTTCAACTCAGCAGTTAATGTCTGGTCTGGGGTTTTAAGTTTTCCACCAGTTCAGGAAATAACATCAGGAAGGTTCAAGGTAACAAGAGCCAATCTTCCCTATCTTTAGTCATCAAGTGGTGCAAAATTTGCTGCTCTTATACACAGCAAGGAGAAAAGCCCTGTCCTGCCCCATGCCCTGCAAGGTGCTGCAGGAATCAGCCTCCTTGTGAGCACTGGACATGGGACATGGATTGCTGGGACACAACAGCCCCCATCAGGGATGGCAAACCTCCACAAGCCTTGGCTTTGAGGAGTTTTGCACAGCTACAGCTCCATTTACCCTGTGGATGAGGGCTGCCTGTGAAAACCCCTGAAATCCTTGGCTGTTGGCAGAAGGAAACTGAGGTAGGGTTGCTCTTTGTAAATTGCATCAAAGAAAATAGAGACAGCACTAGTGTAGGGTTCAAAACACTGTCAGGTGTGTGGTTAGTGCTCTCAGGACTTCTTGCATCCCCCAGTAAATCCATTTATGACCTCAAGAATGCATGTGTCAAACCAGACAGTCTCCTGCAAAGAGGGAATTCAGTGTGTCTGCTGGGTAGGTCACCCTTGTGGTCTCAAATAAGACATTTACAAAAACCCCAATCTAGCATAGCTTGAAAAGGAAGGGTCTTTCATCTTTAGTAACAGAACATAAATTCAGTTTATTTTTCTGCTGGTACTTAGTCTGTAGAGTGAAAAAGATGCACATTTTCCAGGTTTTCTCTATGATTCCAAAAGGTAAAGCAATTTCCTCCCTCAGATTTCCCCTGAATCAGAAGGGGGAAGAAGGATTGTTATGGGAATGTTGAAGTTGCCTTGATTTTGGTAAGGACATGGAAGCAGACACAGCCACCCTGGCATCACAGATGACAGAGGCAAAGCAGACTAGTGACTAATACCACATACAGCAAACACAATCCAAAGTAATTCAGGTCAAAAGTGCTGTGTTTTCCTCTTTCATTTATAAAGCAAGACAGGAAATGTATAAAAGCTGACAGGATCATTAGGGATTTTATAAATGCTGCTTCCTGTGGTAGAGAAAAAGGAAAGGAGAGAGGAATGGGGCCAAATTATGTGCTGGAGCAGACGCACGAGGCTGATGCAAAGCAACGCTCTGCAAACTGGTGGACCTGCACCCAGAAGGATAAGGTGATCCAGGATCTGGTCTGCTGTGAAAATCAGGGCAAAAGCTTAAAAAAAGCTTTAAACCTATCCCAGAGGGCAGGTGCTGAGGTGGTGCTCCCCACGGGAAGGCTCCAGCACCTGCACATTCGATGAGTCAGCAGCCTTGGCTCCAACCTGAAACCCGGGACAGGAGGCCCCAGGATGGGAGGGGGAGTTGGTTTTGTTTTATTTTCTTCAAGGCTTTCTCTATGAAAACATAACCTCCTACCAACATCAGACCGTTTTACCGAGCTGACAAAGTCAAATCATGAATTTTGGCCCTTTCCTTTGGTATCCACTGCCCCTCAGCGAGTCATGCTCTGGGAATCTGGAGGGAGAAGGGCTGGCAGGGAGGCAGGCTGGTGTTTGTCTTGGAAAGCTGCACACAAACCCAACGTGAAGCATCACTCAACACACTCCACTCTTCATTCTGCTTTCATCCTTGGCTGCAGGCAGGGAGCCCAGTGTGCTGATGGCTGCTCCAAAAGCCTCGTGCCTTTGGTACCCCTATTCCAGCATGCTCAGAAGAACAAAGTGGAAAGGAAGTGGTGGCACATGGATTTGTTGAAGAGGAAAGAAAAGAGCAGAGAAACAACGCTCCCCACAGGGCAGGGTAGCTTTACCAGCATGCCATGGCCTGGAGGTGTTCCCAATGGGCATGGCAGGGGAGCACTGGCCAGCCCCAGCCTCCCAGTATTATATTATATTACACTAATACTATATTAAAACTATATCATACTCAAAATATACTAAAGAAAAACCTGTGACTGTTTAGTTTTGACCTAATTGGTCAATCAGTTTAAACAACTATCACTAGAGTCTAATTAACATACCACTCTTTAGTAAACAACCTTTATAGCACATTCTACATATGCTTAACTACAGGAGTAGCAAATAGAGATAAGAATTGTTTTCATCATTGTCTCTGAGCTTTCTCACTGCCTTCCCCAGGAAAAATCCTGGGAGAGAGAATTATGTCTCTCTCTCTGCTCAGAGAATGTGAATAGCACATCCCAGTGTGGATACAGGCAGGATGGGAGCTCCTTATTTACCCAGTCCAGGTCAGCAGTGCCTGAGCAGGAGCTGCTGGCCACACCAGCTGCAAACCTCAGCTTCAGAGGGGCTCCAGAGCTGGTTCTTGAGTACCAACACACCAGCAGGGTCTCCAGGGCCTTTAGGAGTTTTGGACCAGTCCTACAATCCCTTTGCAGGTGTAACCAAGGGTAGTTACAGCAGACAGAGGGTGAGGGGTGTGTGAGTCGGGCTGAATGGTGGCTGTGGAGCTGCAGGGATGTGCAGCATCCTCGGGGCCCTCTGCACCCAGGTGGATTTGCCTGCCTGCTCCAACATGATCCCCTGATCCCCTCTCATCCAGCTGGGGATGAGGTGATGCTGGAGGAGCCCCTGGCTGCGAGTCTGACACAGCTCTGACACAAATGCAGATAAAAACCCACTGTGAGCAGCACGGCCAAAGCTCTCCAAGTGTTTAGGTTGTTCAGAAGCCAAAGCAAATACATTTGCTCTGCAGGTTACAGAAGGCTGTTAAACCAGCCATGCAACCAACTCCTGCAAGCCAAAAATTATCTTCTTCCTCTGCACTGGAGCCTCACACCTACAGTGATCTTGTTCAATTCTCCTGCTGCTCAAAGGATGCACATTATAAATAAAAGGATGAATGTGTCAAGCACGCATGTCAAACTCCAGATTCAGCCCAAAACTGGATTTTTGTTTAATGGGCTTTTTTTTCTACTTGCAGTTGAGCTCAGTCTTGGCCAAAACAGGGGAGAACAGCAAGAATTCTCCCTTAAATATTTGAGACTGAAATAAAAAGCTGATATATCCCTACAGCAGAAGACAAGGGCAGAATTCTTGCCTGGGTTTTATGTAGGGCGTTGTCAAGCAAACACCTCCTGCTCACCACTGCATTTGCTCCTCCAAGGAGCTCCTTTGTGACCACGTTCCCTGAAGGCTGGTGAGACAGGGCTGGCACCAGCTCACTTGGAGGGTGGTGGCAGGAAGTGGTGCTGGACTGTTTAGAGGGAAGGGAGGAGGCCCTGGCTGTCCCTTGCTCCTCTCTTTGCACAAAGAGCAGGTCAGCTGCAGCTGCAGGCACCAAGGGCCCAACACTGCCCAAGAATCAGATGCCAGGGATGCTCATCAGAGGTGGCACAGGGCAGAGCACCTGCCTGAGGTGGCAGTCTGGCAAAGGCACTTCCAAGGCACATCTGCCTTGGTAACAGGAGAGACTTGGAGGAATATTAATTACAGAGCACCTATCCTGTGAGGTTTTTCTGATCTCCAGTGTACTTTGTGCCTGATGAGTCATGCTTAACTTGCAGCACCAACCTCTGCCCCAACCCCATCAGGATTAAATTGCTGCTTTCCTTGCCCAGCCTGCCCTGGATGCTCTGCAAACACATTCAGCCTCCAGGAGGAAAACGACCCTGCTTCTCTAAAGCCATTTTCACAAAATACTTACAGCAGCTCTGAAATCCCCCCATCTCTCCAAAACACCCATTGTAGGAGTGTTGTTTGTGTGGACCAACAGCTCCTATGCCACGTGCTGTTGCAATCCCTGCCTATCTCATCAGATCTTCTCTTCTGTCAGCAAACAAGTCCTAAACACCACCCAGCATCCCCACAGCCCTGCTGGCTGCCTCAGCATCTCCTCACACAGCCCTTGCACAACAGCCAGACAGTCTGGATTGCTCACTGGCACACGGTTTGCTCAAGTTTCTCTGCTTGTCAGAAACAAAAGAAGTTTTTTTTTTACATTTGTCAAGATGACAGCACCTAATGTTGCACCTAATGTTTGTCAGGGTTACAAAGCCTGCAGCCTTCAAGCCATAAACCAACCTTTTAGGGATTAAGGAAAAAACTTTCCCCTGAGTATAGGTTACTCCTCACTTACTGACAAGATATTTCTTTCCTCTTCCTCACCAATGTCCAGCCAGGCACTGTAGGAGCAGGGGGTGGCTGTGGGACTGTGCACTGCTTTACTCAGAGGCTTGGGGGAGCCAACCATTTAAATAACAACAAAACAGAAAGAAAAAAAACAAAAAAAAAAAAAAAAAA
>VZRH01007518.1:535018-566890 GCA_013397555.1 Urocynchramus pylzowi
AAAAATAAAAAAAAAAAAAAAAAAAAAAAAAGAAAAAAAAAAAAAGGAAGAAAAAAATAAAATAGAAAAGATAAAAGCATATTCTTCTCCCATATACACTGGTGTGAAACCAAGAGATTGGTTTACAGTGCTGTGACTGGAAGCACAGATTATCTTATCATTTTACATGTTTTCATCCAGATTAATGGAGCTTTCATACTCAGAGCATTTTGGTCAACACTTAGCAGTAACATCCCATGTTTAAGTGTTTGTAAAAGCATTTGTAAAGCGATGAGTAGGATTGTTATTTCTACAGCCAAGATTCCAAAGAAAACGAGTCATCTGCAGCAGCACTGCCTGTTTCTTTGTCCCTTCCTCTCATTACTCCTACCCTGGAACTCTTGAACCTCACAGCACTTTTCAGTCATGTTTGATAAAGGAATAGGCATCAGGAGGATATTCAGACTCCACCAGCTCTGCAGTTTCCAGGCACCCCAAACAGCATTTAAACCTCCTCAACCCTCCCTGCATCTCAGAGAGCTCCCAGCTGCACTGCTCCAGCTCTGAGCACATTTCCCTACCTACAAATGAGTACCAGAGAAAACCTAGAAACCATCAGCTCTGCTTTCTGCCATGGTTTGTTCACATAAATGCTTCTCCTGCCTCTGAAGCAGGTGTACAGAGATGCCAGAACACATGCTTTTCTGGTGTAGCATCTTCAACTAAATGGAAACATAGGTTGGGAAAGACCCTTAAGGCATCAAGTCCAACCTTAAATCTGAAACAATGAGACCTTCTCCTTCCATGAAGAACAGACCTACCATTCCCAGGTGGAAGATGAGCTCTCAACTCCTGAGAAACCACATCCAGGGCTGGAAAAAGCCCTTATCACATGAAGTTACACCAAAACACCCTTTTAGCAGCCCCTGCTTACCACTTTCACCTTCTCCTCAAAGGCAAGATATTAAAACTCCTTGCTTGTGTCTTTTCCTGAATTTTGCCATGAACTTTGGGCTCCACATCAGTGAGCACCACTTGCTGCTCTGGGAGCTGCTAGACAGGCAGTGTGTGTCAGGTTCTGGGCATTGCAGAGGGCTCTTCCTCCCCAGCAAAAGGGTGTCACTCATGCAAGGCTCAAACGCTGCACATACACATGCCAGCCCCTCAGAGCTGACATTTAACATCCCAAAGCCATTTATCACTCAGCATCCTGGTTTAAAATCCCCAAGTCACAAGGCAAACAACATTTTTCTGTGCTTTTGTACGTTTCTGACTGCCTTTCTCCTTCCCATTCAGCCTCTTCAATGAGCCCCCCCAGCGATCCCAATCTCGGCCGTTCTCCTCAGTGCCACCATTGTGCACCCACAATACCTTTGGGGCTGCCCCATCCAAGCATGTCCAGACCAGTTTCCCCATCAATTCCCCCACAATTTAGCAGTGCCATCTGATTCACAGCTTTTTTTATGTTCCCCCTGATAGCAAGAGACCCCAGTGAGCTCCTCTGGCTGCCTTAGCATTTTAAACAGCTTTACCCTGAACTGGTCAGCTGAAAAGCACTTATTTCTACAGAAAAGGAGATGACATCAGCTGATGTGGGATAACCATGACAACCTCCCCAGACCAGCAGGGCCACATGCTATTTGAATAAGAAAGTTTCACTCTCAACAACTTTCTAGGCAGGACCTCCAGTTTTAATTGGCAGAGTGAGCACATGTCACTTTTGCACACACATGTGCTCCCCCCAGCATTTTTATGAACTAAAGACTCCTGAGATGTGGAGAAGAAGGGGTAAAAGGAAATCTTTCCAAAGTGGCATTTTGCATTCCTACCTGCCTAATGTGCAAATAAAGAGGATATTAGCTCCAAATCCTTTCTTCAGTTTGTTCTCTAGCAGATTTGCACCAGCACCAAACAATTGACCATTTTTCCTAAGAAATGCACTTTGGGATTTGATACATGACAGGACTTCAGGGGTCAGGCTCCTTATCTTTAATCATCTGCTAGGAAAGCAGAGAAGTGAATGTATTTGAAAGCTTGGGTTTGGATCCAAAGCAAGACCAAATCCATCTTCTAAATTACATCTTCCTACAGAAAGGGGTCCTACCTGATTGGTGTTTTCTTGCTCAGGTGGGGTGGAATCCCTTTTAAATAGGCTGATGTGCAGAATCTAGAGGCGATGTGCAGAATCTAGAGGCAATGTGCTGGATCTGGAGAGGTTAACCCTCCTCTGCTGCAGTTTTGAAGCATGGTTGCATTCTGGAAAGCCCCATGCTTACTTTCTACACCATTTCTTTCCAACATATAAACTCTTTATCAAAATAAATAAGTGTAGGAGGATTAGCCTTCTGGATCCAGAATCTCTTACTCCCCACTTCTTCATAATAGTGTATTTATAGAACACATGTATCCCATTTTGGGGCAATTTAAAGTTTGCCTAATACATAAATGCTTCATTAAAACAGCTGCTCACAATCTGTTAGTATAAATATTTTCCACCACTTTCTGAAGATCATGAAGGGAGGCCAAAGCCAGAGCCATGGATGCAAACAGCTCTGCATGTCAGAGGTGTTCAGGACTTACATTCACATAAATACTTCAGGGCTTGAGCCTGCCAGCCATGGCTCCCTTCCAGGCTCTGGAACAGCTGTTTTGCACCCCTTGGGTACTCCCTGATGGAGAAACCTCCGTGAGAGGAGGGCAAAGAGAACCCAGGTGTGTTTGCAGGAGCCCTCTGGAGCATCTCTGTGCAGCAGGACTTCACTGGATACAGCTGTGCAGACATTTCAGTTCTGCACTGACACATCCACTGCCAAAAAGGAGCAGTTCCTGCATCACCCCATGTCCCCGGAGCAGAGTTCCAGACCTCTGCTCCACACCTCTCTTCATGCTGCCCTACAGCCCAGTGGGTCAGAAAACTTTAGGCTGAAATAGAAGAATTTTTTCCCCCCTTTCTCGCCTCTGCTTCATGTGTTTATTGCAAGTTTGGAAAAAAAAATGAGCAGAGCAGAAAACAAACCCCCAAATATGAAGGATGGAGCCCAGATTGTGCAGCTCCAACCCTAATACACACTCCCAGCCCAACATCAGCAGATTGGATATAACTCACAGACAAAATGAACCTCTCATCACCTACAACAACATCCTAATTTGAGACCAGCAGGCCCCGAGGGATCTAGCTGGGAACAGGGAAGTCTCCTCCTCCTAACACGTCCCTGCCAGTGTGGAACAAAGACTTGTTCACTGGCCCAAAAGATCTGTTTGACTTGGAAAAATTAATCATGCCCAGAAAGCCAGTCTCCTTGAGATCAGGAGGCTCAATTCCACATTTCATTAAACCCCTGCCCTTCTGGAATAACTGCAACCAAGGCAGCAGGGTCACATCTGATTCATACTGAGACTGGGAATGAAACCTGAACCGCGGGCTCAGATCATTAATCCTGTTATCTGCTGCCTCCCTGCATCAATCCAGAGAGGAGGAAGCCTCTTTATCGCAGCTCTGTGCCTCATGATGAAATAATTCAACTGGATTAAATCAGCTCTTTGGTGCATCAATCACACCATTGTCCCTGGAGCAGGAAGTTTCCTCCTTAGCCTTTAGCCACCTCTGCCCTGACCCATATTCCAAGGACTTCCCTGCACATTTTGCTCACCTCTGTATTTTGCATTTACCTACACAAGCAGTCATGTCCCGTGAGCAAGAGCAATAAAAAAAAAAGCTAATAAACAATAAAGTTAGTAACTCTTAAAGTCATGCAAGATCTAATAGATACAGACAGAGATGCCTGGTGAGATTTTCATCAGAAGCAACTTAGAACTTGCTGAGGTTTCCTCCAAGTAGGGTGTTGAACAAAGCGTTTTGGCATTTTGAAACTACCACTAAGCACCTGGCTGAATGGAAATCTCACTCAGGAACCCACATCTTCGAAAAAAAGTTGACTCCCAGTAAGACTTAAGCAGTATCAGCTGCTGAATGTGTCTCTAAGGCAGCATTGGAGCAAGACACCAGTCAGATACACAGTACATGTGATTTCCCAGCTAGAGCCTGTGGGTAAGAACTGGAAAACTCAGGGACCAGAACAACTAAACGTGACAACAATGACTCTAGTTCTTTGCTAAAAATCAATAGTTAACATTGGGGTCTCCAAAGGAGAAGCTTTTTATCTTACAGCCCTTTCTTGACATGGACATGACAGCAAAATCCACATAGCACTTCATGGCTCAGCTGCTGTGCTTTGAGAGATCAAAAATCAGACAGCACAGGAGCAACTTTTCCCTCAACTTTGAACCTGTGGGGCTTCTGCCAGGCTCACAGGATGAGTCTGGGGGTGTCAGTGGGGTCTGCTTGTTCAGCAGTGCTGTTGGAGATAGGGAAAAAGCATAGGGGCAGCATTTGGGAACTTTGCACCCAAAAGCACTTGTGTTGTCCTAGCAGGAAACACGGCCTTTCTCCCAAAATCAGTCCAGAACTATCAAGGTGCCTCCTGCTCCTCACTAGCCCCTCTCTGAGCTCACACCATGGAATCAGTTGTTGCTCTTTAGCAGAGCTGTGGTGCAAAGGGGAGGGAAGCAGAGTGATCAGAAAGGATCAGCTGTTGGGCTGTTGTGGGATTTGGAATCTGTACATGAACTTCAGAGTAACAAAATGGGCTTTCCATGGCATTATTTACACTCCTGATGCAGAGATAAAACACCACTTCCTTGCATTGCCCTCTTCCAAGTGAGAGCAGTGAGAAACATGACAAAAAAGCATTCCCATTTCAATTCATGCTCTTTTTCCCCCTCTCCCTCTCCCAAACACACATTTGCTTTGAGCCTCAGGTTAACAAAAACCACAAAGCCCCATTTAGCCAAAACCACAACATTTTCCTTGATTTGGGGTCAAAACTGACAAGTTCTGCCTGTTTTCCTCTTGCAACCACCAGACTTCTCGGGTTCACTCTCAGAGCACCTCAGTAACGCTGAAAAGTTCACAGAGCTGGCACAAGTTTGGGATTTATTATTAAACCTGCCAGATTTCAGGTTTGATTTATGACTCTTTCACAGGGCCCTGTTATCGAGTAGAGACAGGCCCTGCAGTGCATGCTGTGAGGCGTTCTCAGAGCTGTAAACCAAAGCCAAAAGGGACCACTTAGAGCTGCTCTGCCCCACGTAGAAATGCAGAGCAGCCACCACCTACCAGGACCAGGCCTGTAGCTTTTAGCAATACTTCTGTATTTTCTGTTTCTGCAGCTTTCTGTGGTTTCTAGGGGCTCATAGCAGACACTGTGGAGTGGAGGACAGGGTAGGGACACCTCGTCATGGCCTTGGTTCTCTCGTGGCTTGGCCTCTTTCTGTGGTGGTGCTGAATGCTGCAGGAGCCACCCTGGGAGGTGAAGCTGTTCCTCTCACCAGGGTGTGAGTTACAGAATTTCTCCCCTGGTCAGAGCATTTCAGCTTTCTCCACACCCACAGCCTTGCTTTCCCCTCTGTGGTTGAGAAGGATGACAGCAGTTTTACACTCAGCAATAAGGCTCATTTCCAGCTCCACCCAGGACACCCCAAGGTCCAGGGAGCAGGCAGGATTCCTGCAGCACTTCATGAGCACTGCTGCTTTTGGGTACCTCCCTCCTGGATCCAAAAGGCACAACTTCAAGCACTTCTCCAGGATTGTGGAAGTAGGGATGGGCTGTGCACACACAGCCCCATCCTTGTAGACCTGTCTGCAGAAAAATAGAGAAATTTAAAGAAGCACCCAAAAAACCCCACTCGGTATTTCTGCCACTGCAACCCACAGCAGAAACAAAAACTGGGACCAACTGCCATTGTCCTAGGAGATAAATCTCCATTTATGTGAGCTTCCAGAGGTCTTGGAGAGATTACAGAAAGTGTGGAGAGGAAATAGTAAAAAGCACACACAGGAAACCCTGACGCGGTGTCGCTAAGCCATATGGTCAACATAAAACATTTAATACTTTTGTTTGGATTTGCAATGTGACATTTATATTATTTTTATACGTTTTATGTGCATGTATATATACATATAAGATAAATATAATTTATTTATTTTACATTTTAAACTCCGAGGATGTCAAAGGCAATCTGCAGAGATGAAGGGTGATTTACTGCCAAGGTTTCAGGAGCAGTCCCAGGGGTGAGTTCACAGTTATAACAACACATTTTATCTCTGCTCAGGCAGGAAGGGGGGGCACAGCGAGACAGAGGGGCGGAAGTAAGAGCTGGCAGTCAATCAGATGATGCATATTAGGGAGATAATAAGGAGAGATTACGGGATTGGCAACAGCTTTGTGCTGTGCCCTCGCTTGGTGAAGCTCAGGTTCCCCCGCCAGGATTACTGCTTTGCAGTGCCTCCGGTGGTTTAGTCTAAAAGCAATCCCGCCAGGAAAAGCTGCTGTGGCCAAGGCTCCTCGTGCTCTCTCTCCCCTTTCAGTTTCGGTGAAACTCTCATCTTCAGGAGAGCATCAGCACCAGTCAAACACTTCAGTCCCAGCCCCCCACAACTTCCGAGGGCTCCAAGTGCTGCACATCCAGCACTCCAAGTGGGTGGCATGCCCAGCTGCCAAGTTCTCATCTTGAACAGCATCATTCCAGCACCAGGATTTTTCTTTTTTTTTTTTTTCAAAGCAAACAGCTGCATGGCAGACATGCAAAAGGGCTCAGCAGGAGCCATCACCATGAGGTAGCTGTGCTGCTTCTAACAGTGCAAAATATTCATTTAGGACGGGGTCTTGGCCACCCCACACCCTTGTTTAAAGGACTTGGAGGTCCAGTGGAAGACTGTTTCCAGTTCAAAGTGGCTGTCACTAAGAAATTCCTAATTTGACAGTGTTGCTTAATAAAAAAGTAAAAGTATGACCCAAAATTTTTTAACGTTTCCCTGTTCACGTGAAGACAAGGTGGCCAAAGCTTCATAAATTATTCAGGTGAGGTCCAAATGTTGCATTTCATTTCTTTCATAGAAGGGTTTGAGATGGAAGGAAATATAATTATCATACAGTTCCATCCCCCAGCCATGGGCAGGGACACCCTTCACTAGACTGGGTTGCTCCAAGCCCTGTCCACCCTGGCCTGGAACACTTCCACAGATGTGGCATGCACAGCATTGTACTGCAAGTCTCAGTCCTGGCTCCTATAAAACTTCAGAAGCTCCAAAGGAGCAGCACTTGACTCTAAAATAAGCATTTGCTGACTTACCACAGTGACTCACTATTTTCATCATTCCAGTAAATGGTCACAAACCTGTTAGGTTTTGCAGATGCTCTCTGGATTCTTGCAAGCATCACTCTGCCCTTTTGCTTTGGCACTTGAAGGTTTCTTGCAGCAAACCACAGTGCCACGTGCTCAGGAGGGACCAGCTAAACCCACCAGTGGTAACAGACCTGTGGTAACCGTGGGAGCAAGGAAAATATTGTCCCTCCTCCTCCATGAGGTTTGTGCACTTAGTTGTCTGCACTAGAACCTTAATTAAGTCAGGTACAGCTGCAGGAGTAAAAGCAATGAATCAGCAACTCCCCTTTGCCACCAAACAATTTCCCAGCACAGAGCAACAAGTGTGGGAGGCAAGAGAAATAAAACCTAAAGCAATTATTTTTAGTAATGATTTTTTTAGGTGGTAGAACCCCAACTGCCCAGAACAGGAAAGTGATCAGCACCACCCTCTCCAGCAGGGAGGGAGGCAGGGTCTCTCCAATATATCTGCTGAAGCTTCAGTAGGAGATGCCAAAACCAAGAGGTAAATTTCTTTGGCCAATGTGGGGAGCAAATATAATCAGGTGACTGGAGTAGACACAATAACACAAAACTGTGAAAATGCTCAGGTTTTCACTTAATCACGTGCTGAAACACTTTGCTCAATAGTTCTAACTTAGATACAGGACTAACTATTTAAACATCTTTTAGAAATGAGTTATAACTAATTTCTTTTTAGTTCTCTAGCTGTACAGCCTAATGAATGAGTTTTGTCCCAAGTACATCCACATCCTGCTCTGTTCTGTGTATTAATTCTCAAAAGGAGCTTCAGTAGAAGGAATTCTTATCTGTGCATTCATCAGTTCTAACTCCCTAGTGAGGTTATTTCTGAAGTTTTTAATAAAAAGAGACTTTTGATTCTTGGGGTCATGTTGCAAATTATATCTTCACTAATCTAGCAGAGGTCAAAAAACAAGTTGGAGCCAAAGAACATCTCTGACTCCTTAGCACACGTGTGTCTCGAGGCTTTTAAAAATACACAGTCCTGCTGTTATAAATAGAGCATTCTTCTCAAAGGTCAAAAGCTTTCAACGTCCAGGAAAGCAACATTTTCTTTCTCTTTGTAATTATTACCTGTTTTTTCTCCCCAAAATAAGGGTGCACTAAACTGGGCCAGGAGTTGCTCTCGGGGGCATAATGTCAACCCATCTATTTTTACACTGTCAGAGAGTTAACATGAACATCAGTGCCATTTCCTCTGTCAGACACTTCAGCAATGCAGCACTGAGAACAGCAACAAGACATTAACCAAGAAGAGAATAAGAGCATAAAAAGTCAAGAGGGAAGAGGAACAGTTTTCCACTAAACCCTCTTCAAGGGCTCGAGCGTGGGAAGGTACCATGGTAGGGTAAATCCCATGCTTGAGGCTGTGATCAGTTCTCTGACATTAAAAAGGTGCTTGAACATGTAGAAAACTGCTCAGGGGAGTTTGAAGAAGTAAAATCTGCTGAGTAACTGCACAAAGACAACAAACTATGTGAAAAGAAATCCAAGATGTCAGCTGGCGGTTGAGATGTCACGAGTCTAAGGGATTCTCTGCAAAGGGGTTTTTCCACACAGTGGGAATTCATTTCCTTCTTGGTTCTCCAGGTGCAAGAGCCCCTTTTCCATCTCCAGTACTTCAGACATCTCCATTCCCTCAGAGATTGATTAAAAGAGCAACCTCAGTCAGTTCTCTAATTGGCCTTACTCGGGAGTGATCTCATACAGCAACTCACGTCTCTACATGCAGGATCCCTCCTTGCTGGTCAGGTGGAACTTTGCATGGAGACAACTCTGGAGAACATGGCCCCAGGTTCTGCCTGGAGGGCTGCAGGATGAACAGGACAATGCATTTGAGTGCTGCACAAATCCAGGTTTTATAAAGAAAATTTGGTTCTTCCAAGGATCAGATCTGCAAACAGCACCTGCTCTGTTCACAAATTGTTTTAGCTTCTACTCTTGAACTTGTTTTCAAAACACTTCATGGGGTTCTGTCATGGGGTTGGTTGTAGTCTCTGAATTTGACCTAAAATAAGGGAATCCACATCAAGTAAGAGGTGCCACCTCCTTTTCTGTTACTACCACTTTTCTGTCAGGCTAAGCTTGGCATGACTGATGAGGGTGGTGGGATCTCTGAAACAAGAACAGCATGTGCACTCTTCCAAAAGAGCAGCATCAGGACACCACAGGCTCACTGAGGGATACCTTACCATGCTGACCCTTTAGTTTACTTGAGGTTTAAAAATGTCTCCTTTGGAGAAGCCTGGGAAGGCTTAGCTGTTTTTAGGACCTCAGCTTTTGAGGAGCTGCTCTACAATGTGATAATTTATAAGCTTTCTTCAAGCTTTTCTGTTCCTGTACTGATGCCAGGAGATGAAAAGGGTGTTGAGTGGTGCTGAGCCTCTGGAGGGGTCATTAACATCACGTGCAGCACTGGAGTGGTTTTCACTGGCTCAAACCATCCCAGCCTGCTGATGAGCAGGCAGGGGTCAGAGGAAGTTGCTGTGGTCATAGAAACACATCCTTTGGGGTCTATCCTTCCTCTCCTTTCTCCAAGACACGTTACAGCTCTTGGCCAAGCCCAAAGCCATTTTTCCAACCTTCTGAGCAGCACTGCCCACCATCACAAGTGCTTTGGAAGTGCAGCAGCAGTGCAAGGGCTGCATTTGGGGAGCTCTCCTGGCAGAGCCCTTGGCAATGTGTGAATTTTACCAGTCCCAGGAGCAGAGCTCATTATTCATGCACACACCACCTCCTTTCACATGCTCAGACAGCTTCCCCCAAAAGCAGTGTCAGCTTTACACAACCTCAGCAGCTCAGTTGTTTCACTGAAGTTAACACCCAAGGGCAGTATGGATGCTACACCTTGAACCTTAGGGAACTGTCAGGTGCTTTTCCCAACCCTCCTCCTGCACCAGTCCTGCAACCCTCTCCCTTGGCCAGTCCCTCCAGTGAAAACCTATCTCAGCTGGCCAAGGGGATGGCTCCCAGGCTTAGAGATGGTCCCTGTGTGGAGACAGCAACCATCCACCCATCCCCAGCACTGCTTTTGCCAAGGGTCACCTCAGTGAAGTCTTTCCCAACTATGTTCTTGCACTGGCACAACAGTCATGGCAGCTATGCCACCACCAGTGCCACCAGGCATGGCAGAGGGAAGGGGTGGCACCTGCCTGTTGAGAACCTCAGGAAGCAAAAGCTGTGAGCAGCCACTACATACAGGTGTAGGGGTGGGAGAAAAACAAGACAGAGCTCAAAAGGGCTTAACAGAGCTCAAAAGGGCCTGCCAGAGCAAAGCCAGACCTTCTGCCAGAGCAAAGCCAGACCTTCTGCCAGAGCAAAGCCAGACTTTCTGCCAGAATATCCTCACAAGCAACTCAGCACATCCCAGGGGACAAGTTTCAGTCTAAAGGCAGGATGAATTCTGCCCCTGTGCCCCGCTCAGGTCAGACCCCACCTGCAGAGCTGCCCCAGGCCTGGGCCCAGCACAGGGAGGAGCTGGAGCTGCTGGAGGGAGCCCAGAGAGGCACCAGGATGGGCAGAGGGATGGAGCAGCTCTGCTGGGAGGAAAGGCTGGGAGAGCTGGGATTGTGCAGCCTGGAGAAGGGAAGGTTTTGGGGTGACCAAATTGCAACCTTCCAATACCTGAAGGGAGCCTACAGGAAAGATGGAGAGAGATTCTGCAAGGGCCTGGAGTGACAGGACAGGGGGAATGGCTTCACTGACAGAGGGTAGGTTTAGGTTAGATATCAGAAAAAAATATTTAATGTGAGGGTGGGGAGGCCCTGGCACAGGGTGCCCAGAGAAGCTGTGGCTGCCCCTGGATCCCTGGAAGTGTCCAAGGCCAGGTTGGATATTGGGGCTGGGAGCAGCCTGGGATGGTGCTATGTCCATGCCCATAGCAGAGGGTGGAACAAGGTGATCTTTAAGGTCTCTTCCAACCCAAACCCTTCTGGGATTCTGTGACAATGGTGTCCATCCCTACCACCCACGAACAGCCCCGACTCTTCCCAAATCTTGTTTGTCTCCTCTGCTCAGCACTGACAGAACCCCATGCCAGCACCATGGCACCCAGCTCACAAGGATGTGTGGTACTGTGACATGGGGTCACATAAAATCTAGTAGTTAATCCCTCCTTGAGACTTACATATCTGTAGCATTTTCTCTACCAAAAGACTGTCAAAACCACACAGTCTCTCCCTGGCATTATATCCCTTTTGGTAGCCTGACCTTTCTGCATGAGCAAAAAAAAAAAAAAAATTAAAAATCCACCTTTCCCCCCTTCCCAAGCAGCAAGTCCAACAGGAGATCAAAGCACACAGTCATTTAGCCCATGGAATAATAAAAGTCAATGAGAACAGTGTGCTGCTGACAGGGGAGTTGTGCCATGCCACAGTGGGGAGGAAGGTTCAGGCAAGCCAAGAGTTATTCCCTGGAGCTGTAGAGACCAAACAGAGCAGGGACAGAGGGAGCTCTTGTTTAAGAAAGTTCTAGTTTTTAAAGAGGACCATGGATTAAACCACAAAACCAGCAGTATGAATATTTATGGGGTCAAACTCAGCAAACCCATACCCCATGAAATTTTCCACTGGCTTTAATAGGTGCTTTGCCTTCCTTTTGGTAGAACCCCCTTACCACCATGCCATTCCACACTCTGGAGTGTGGTTGTCTTCTCCACTGCGTGGACACTGGGCCTTGCATCTGGAGCAGCTTCAACTTTTTATGCACATCAATTCTTCTTTTTGAGCTTCCCTCAGACACAACTTGTGTAGGTGGGAAAAGACTTTTGGAATCTCCAGATGGAGAGAAAGAGGAGAACAGAGTGCACTGTAGAAGGTGGCAGGTCCAAGTTTTTGGTCTTCCTCCTGTTTGCTTAGAAAAATCCTTGGTTTGTTCCCAACAGGGAACAATTTGCCATCACCCAAAACACAATGAAATGAGAACAGCTACATAAATCCAAACCCTCCCACCATCACATTGGAAAAGAAAATCAAGTTGCAGGACAGAGTCAAAAGTAACTTCCCAGCTGGGCAAGAGGACAGCCCAGTCCCCACCTCCAGCAGAGGAAGCCTCTCAGCCACGCACGCTCATTCCACATGAACTTCTCATCTGGAAGAGGAGGGAAGGAAGTGACAGCTCCACAGCTGCCAGCTAAGGGCTAATGGGTTAACGATCCACCTTTAATATTACACATGGAAAAAAAAGCCAAGTTTTCCTTGGCCTGCCACACATCCCAGGAGATTCACTGCTGCTTTTCCTTCCTCCTCCAGCCTCCGCTGCCATCGCGCCAAGAGCGCGGTGAATGGAGCGAGCAGAAACGCTGCAACGACAGCCTCCTGCCAAAGGACAATAATCTGATCAAGTGCTCCTCAGCACACATTCCTCAGGCTGCAGAAACAGCTGGGGCTTTCCAAGGCTGCTCTGGGAGTCTTCCCATTTGGGAAGGCTGGGGTGAGGTTCAGTGCTGCCCCAAAGGTGATCAGGCAGGCTGAAGTTCCCCAGAGAGCCAACACAAGCCCTGCCCGTGTGCTGCAAGAGGAGCCCAGCCCCACCTCCCTTCTTCTGATGGAAGGGTGGAAGCAGAAACACCCAAACTAAACAAACTCCACGTTTGGGTCTGACATTATGAGCTGGACAAAGTTGTCTCCTGTTCCTGCCTCACAGGAGGAGAAGATCCTCAACACAGCCAGCAGACACACAGGGATCAGGGTTAGCTTCTGGATTCAGCACAGGAAGCAACCAGCCCAAAGATGAACCAGCCAGACTCAAGCCAACCCTCTACTGAGGTTAGAAAACATCAAGCTAACATCTTTTTTATTTCAGCATTTTTGCACATCTCTGCATTCTGTTGGCTTTGGCAGGTACCCGAAGCTACAAGAGAAGCTGATCTCCTCATGCTCCATTCCAGCAAAACCAAGGAGCAGTGGAAACTTCATACGAGTTTGCTTCTAATTTTGTGAAGTTTCCAGATCTCAGTCTGGACCAAGAGTTTCTAATGAGTTTGGATAAACTCTGGATAATCCTCTGAACTCTCAAATATCTCAGAAAACAGAATCAAAACAGAATCAAATAGACTATCTGGGACTTGGAAATGTGCTTCAGAGTTCAGTGCTCCTGGATCAGAACAAGTATTAGAGATGCAATAACCATTGCACACCCACAACTTTTATTGAAATTGAAAAAAAAAAAAAAAGATGAAGAAAACAAACCCACACAAATTGTTACTAAACTTATGGGAAAGAAAGACAACCCCAATTCTCTCATTATATACCAGCCTAAACCTGCAGGGGAGTTCACCAAGGCACACCAGAAAAGTCAAAACAGATTTATCTATCAGGTTTAAAGAAGGGAAAGGATGAATGACAGCTCCTTTCTTAAAAGGGAAAGAAAAGAAACATTAACTCCTGGTGTTAAAATGCTGTAAAACTGGCTTTTGACTCAGCACAGCATAATGCTGCTTGTAAATGGGGTAATTGGTTTGTGTGAGGTCATGAAATGAAGCATGCCCGTTCCTGCCCGTCCCCTGAAGCACAGTCAGCTGCACAATACTTGCACAGCACAGGTGAGGGTGAAAAGACTCAGGTATCATCCAACCCATTAATCAGGGATAGAATATATTAATAAATTTAATTGTGTGAGGAGCTAAATATCCAAGAGTTTGGAACTCCCTTACCCCTGGGGGTAACGCAGCTTTCTAATCCCATCCCTCTCCAGCAGTGCAGGGATCACACAGCCCCCTTCTGCTTTGCCACCTTCCTGGGTTAGAGGTCCTTTACAGACCCAGGCTCCAGCAGAACTGAGCGTGCAGAGAGCAATCCTGTGCTGGAAGTGAGACAAGCAGATGTTGGAGGGGTGGCAAAGCTCTGAGAGTGAAACACACAATGTGGTTCCAACATCCAGACACCGGGAGAGCTGCTGGAATCCCTTCTGTTTATGTTTCCAGACATCTCCATCAAGTAGGGGGTAATTAAACACTACAGCAATTGGGTGATAGAATGATTTATTTTAAAGCACCCTCGCAGCCTGGGGCTTTGGGAAGCACATGGAGACACAAATGTTTCTCCAAAGAGAAAAGAGAGCAGAGCACTCCGTGGAACCCCGACTGAGGGCAGGCAGAGGTATGGGAAGGAGGAGTGAGCAACAGGCCTGCATGGAAAAGTGATGCAGCTCCTTATTTCACTGTCAGCTCAGGCTCTTTAATCTTTGCAGGGTTTGTTTATGAGTTCAGAGGGAAGAAGGGAGTGGAGCCAAAAAATGTGAAAAGAAAATAAAATTACATATTTGAATAAGAAATGTCCCACTTGGAAAGCAAAGTCCAGCACACAGAGAAGGAATCACAGAGACCACGACCAGAGATCAGTGGACAAAAATGAAAGAGCCAAACCAGGATGGAAGAACCTGCCCAGGGTCACCATGGCAGGTCTGGGGTGGAGGTGAGAGAGGTTTTTCCAAGCTTCTGTCTATCTATCAGCTGCACTTCCCCAAAAATGACTGTCCCCTGGGTTCCCTGGTTTTAAGAGAGAAGAGAGCAAGGGGAAATATGGAAGAGCTTGGTCATAAGAGAGCTGTGACAAAAAACAAAGGACTTATTCCAAAAGGAACAAACAACAGGGGCAAAGGCTGCAGGGGTGACAGAAGAGGGATGTTGAAAAAGGCATTTTTACCTCCACAGTGTTGAAAAGCAAAGGTTGAAAACCATGAATGACATGGGACCATTCGCTCCAGCACCTATCCAGTCACTGGAATTCTTCTTTGGTCTTGCTTGTCCTGAACCCTTTCCCAGTAAAATCATGGAAGAAGGAAAGAGAGAGAGCAGCCTGACCATTTGAAATACACAGAGCACCAAAGGCATCTTGTCCTGCCATAAAGGTCAGGAGAGCAGATCCTTGAAGCCAAGGACCATGGGAATTCAGCTTTACATCCAGTCCCGCTTCAGTCCGTTTATTTTACATGTTTATTTAACATCTACATGAATCAAGGCAATATTATTTCATGAAAAATAAAAAAGGGAAAAAAAAAAAAAGAAAACTTGGCTTCACTTACTCAAACATTTGGACAAGGAAGGAAGAAAGCCCAGCTCAGGATTTGGCTGGGTGGAAGAATAGGAATATGCAGTTACTACCCTGTTGTCAGTGGTTCAAAACCAGCCTGATTGGAGGAACTGAAGTAATTTTTATCTGGCAGCTGTTGGAGGAACCTCCCTAAAAGTCATGGCCTTAGCTCAGATCCAAGCAGATAAGACTCCTGCAAGGACAGGGAGTAGGACAGTGCTTTAATTTTTCCTGGAGAAAGAGAGAAACTATGGATTTTCTGTAGGTTTGAGTGTCCCAGTGAGAAGGTGTTCACACAGCTCTTACAGTGCCCGTTCTGGACTAAAAGAAAATCAGACCTTCACTGAACCTATCCAGACCCACACACTCTTACCTTCCTGGCATCTCCCAAAACATGTCAGTGCCCAGAATAACAAACACCCAGAGCAAAAGCTGGTCAGGGAAACACTGCTAAAAGCTGGAGAATAATACCAGCAGCACAAGGTCATAAACTAGAGCTGCCAAGGCATCAAAACAAGCAAGGGTTGTTATTCCCCCACTCCCCTCCTCTCCTGAGAATAACATTAAACACCAAGGCAGCTGCAGAAGCCATGTTTTTCTAGGCAATCCCCAAAGCTGCTACCACGTCTTCCCTTTAAATCAAGGCTGGATGGGTTTTTGGAATATGTGCTTTTGTCAAATGCAAGTTATTGGGTTCAATAAGGGTTGAAATGCTCTGGCCTGTGCTGTACAGGAGGTCACAACCTGGATGATTTAAAGTCTCTTTTGGTTCCAAGAGCTATGGAAAGAGCTACGAAGCCTCCTGCACTAGAAATAAAAGAATAGCAGTGGCAAATAATAAAATTGTCAAATACAGCCAGCCTTCACCCACAGAATAATGAGCAAAATGAAGGCTCTTTGGTCCTGGTTCATTAATCACAAGGATTCAAATTCATTACTGAGGTCTTTTATCCCACTTTCCAAATGAAACAGGATTTATGGAGTCACACTGCACACTCACTGTCCTATCCAGTGTTTGGGCCTATCATCCACATCCAGCAAGGCATGCAGGTCTGGGATATCAACTTACTTCACTTTTGGCAAAAGAAAGTTAGTGGGTAGAAGGAAAGAGAGCTCGATTGATATCCCCAGTGCAAGAAAGGCAGTAGCATAAAAATCAGTCCTTTGCACACCAGGAAAATCCTCATGGAGCAGGGGAAGGGGTTAGGCCCCTCACCTTGGGGAGGGCAAACCTCTGGTCAGGATTGTCATACCCTGAGGAACCTAATCCAGCAGCATTTCTGATTGGTCTGGATTTTCTGACTTCTAAGGACAACAGAGCTCATGCTGCAGCTTTAATACAATTAATAAAACTTGAACGAGCCACTAGACACCAATCAACGGTAAACTGAGCTCTAGGAGTTTCAGAACTCACAGAATTACTTTTATTTATGGTTAATAAGCCACAGCACGCATGGCAGAGCTTCAAAGCAGTTCACAAGGCCCTCCATCACACAGCCTGCAGTGGGGATACCTCTGGGAGTGTGGATGGGCTGGGGCCAGAGCCCCTGCAGCCCCCTGTGCACGTTCTCCTAATGAGCAACAGAGCTTTCTGCAGGCTTTATATAGTCTCCATCAAGACAGGACCTAATTTAACAGTTTATTCTCTCCATGTTCTTCTGGGGAAGCAGAGCAGGGGGAGTAAAAACCGCCCCAGCCCCATTTAGAGCTCCCCATGTGTTGGTTATTGCTATGGTTTTACTCTCGTTGCTCGGGCACCCCGTGCAGAAGGCAGAATGTAAAGAATTCCTGCAATGACCTCATCCTGTGCTTGGCAGGCACTGCTCTGGCTGTGTCCTCGGGTGGAATTCAGCATGAATTGCCTTTTGCTTGTGTCCTTGCATATGCAACACCAGTGACATCAGCGTGGCTGTGGGAGCAGTGGCTGCTCACAAGCTCTGGTTGCAGAGGCCTGAGAAAGCCAAATGGTGATTTATATAAAATACTATAGAAATTTCACCCCCACCCCTGTGCCATTTAACACTCAGATTTAAAATACCTTTTTATTTCATATAAAACCAGATATACCTTTGTTGTAGTTTCATCATTTTTAATCAGGGATGACCCCAGTGCAGAAAGATTAGTTCTACTTGCCTGAATTCAACACTGCCTTGACTAGAAACCCCAATGAAATCAAAGGATCTTTCTGGCATAAATCCAGAGTGAACTTTGGGAACTGTAGGAATGCCTAGGGTTGGTTCTGACACACAGATCACCCAGGATAAACAGGTGTCAGGGGGTGCAGGTTCACTCCAGGGCTGTCCTGTAGTCAGAACAGAAAAAAAGAGCTCCTAAAAAATTATTTTTTTTTTAATATTAACACTCATGCCTAACCTGCACCCCATGATTACTCTACTTCACAGTCAAAGCTAAATTTATTTTCCAGAGCATTGCTTTGCATCCAACATTAATTCAAGAACCTCTGAAATCCCAGTAGTTTGGTGTGTTTATCCAAGTTGAGAAGATTTAAAAAATCTGTCTGTGACTGTAGATACCTGCAATTTTTGCTGGTTTTCTCCATCAACATATAATACCACTGGCTTTCAGTTGGGGTCAAATCCAGTTTTCTTCACACCAAATCATCTCAACCCATCTTCAGAAAATTCATTTCCAGATACTCTGGAAAAACTGGGTTCACCTGCTGGGTGAACTACTTTGTTCACCTGGAAATGATGAATGACTAAAATAAGCTGTGAATGGGACAGTCAGGAGCAATGGTTTCCATGGAAAAATCTGTAATTTTAATGACCAGGTGCTGGAATCAACCCACAATCCTCTTCCAGGCTGAATCAGCTGCTGCAGTGGCACAGTCCTTTCTTATTCAGAGTTCTCCCTCACTAAACCCAAGCCAAGCATTCCCCATCACCTCCCCAGGCTGGTGTTTTTCTCATTTGGGCTCTCACTCCTGTCTCTCTAAAGCCCAGTGGGAGAATCATGCCAAGTGCATTATATTTAGATGCTGGATGGGAGAAACCAAGTATTTTTCCTTCCCTGAGCCCCTCTTTTTGCAGAGCTCTGCTGGACACTGCTGTGTCCATCCCATGGGCTGGCAGGTGTCACCACTGAAGGCAGCACCATTTTCTTACAAATTTTTCCTTTACTAATTTTCAAAATATGTTTAAAATCCATCTGACATGACTAACTTATGATTCCACGTCAAGGTGTGGATTTATGGTTTGTTTAGAGAGCTGAGCCTGATATTTAAATGTGTTCTCTGTGCTTTTATCTTCTTATCTTATCTTCTTCTACCTGTGTAGAAGATTAGGGGGAAAATTAAAAGAAAAGTCAGGAGAAAATGAAAATTTTCTAGCTGAGAAATAATCCCTCAGCACTGCATGGTTCTTGCACTCAGCTTATCCTCATCCTGCCTTACATCACAGCACACACATGCAGGATGTGCATTGCAGAGCCAAGACCACATGACAAAATCTCATCCACCAGCCCCTTGCCAGCCATCTGACCCAGCCCAGGTGTCCTCCTGAGTCCAGGCAAAGCCCAAAGACCCTTCTGCAGCCTCTGGCCAGGACCAAGGTGCCCATGGGGCTGGCACACGCTGGGCTGTGCCAGCAGACCTCTCCAGCCATCAGGGAACCAGGGCTGGGGTTCAAATTAGAAAGCAGCAAGAAACTTTCAAGCCAAGAACAACAATACAGCTGGAAACAGTGCAGTGCTTCACACTGAACAAACACGAGATAATTCAGCAGAGCACTGACTCCAGCTCCTTCCCGAGATAGCACTGGCGGCACCTCTGAGCACAGCAGACAGAAGCAGCAGAGGGGAGGGCAGGCAGGGCATGGAGAGGGAAATTCAACCAAAATTAGAGTGAATTAGACTAAACCAAAACAAGGACAGAGGGCTCAGAGCTCCTGTTGAGCTTTGCTGCTGACTGCAGACACTTAACCCAAAGGATTGGCACAAGACAAGCACTGGAATAACATGAGTGCAAAAAAAGACTCAGATGCATAAAGACACACACACTGCCCTGTCTCACTGTGCCAGGCTGCTGGACACACCTATCCTTTAGGAAGAGAGCAGCTCAGCAAAGTCATTTCAGCTTGCTGTAGGTCACTCCTGCGTTGGACTTTATCTCAATTTGTTCTCGTACCTTTGTTGTACAAAATTTGGCTTGGATCTAGGAGGGTTCCAAACAAAGCTCTGTGGAGTGAATTTACAAGTGAAGAATGAAAGGCAAACAGAGCTGCCAGTGGCTTCCAGTGTCACAACCCCTTTCCTGGCAGCAGTCAGAGGAGTAGCATCAGAAGGCATCACAAGAGGCATCAGAAACCTTCAGAGATGGCCCACTCCTTGCTAAACTCCTTTTTACCAGCTCTAATGCCCCTGTAAGGATCAGGAAGCTTGGATGCTTATGCTAACCACATCTCAAGGTTTCACTGGCAATTCCCATGAGATTTCAGCTGAGTTGTTCCTCAGTGTGGGTTATTTTCCCCACACCAGCATGGCCAGGCTCAGTTCCATGCTGCCTGTGCCACCTCCTCTCTCAGTCACAAGCCCCTTCAGGGACAAGTCCCTTACTGCTGGGCTTATATTTGTGCTCAGTGAAAACAAAATGTCACAAAAGACAGAATAAAACCTCTACTTTTTCTCCCTACTTGGGCTTTTTTGCTTCTTTAACCACTCCTTTATTATTGCACCAAATCACCCCTATCTCTTTACAAGTAAATATAAGCTGTCCTTTCTTGAGGGGGTGGGGGAAGAGAGGACACTGTTTTCCCTCTGCAGTATCAGTTTTCAGTGTGACACACAGTTCACTGTGAAAGCAAACAGCCCTAATGAGAGTGGCTGTGCAGTTGCTGCTCCCTGTGTCAGCTCCTTAGCAGGGTCAGTGCCAAGGAAATGGGGAGCAGGACGTGTCCCACATCCCTCCCAGCAGACCCTCCTCTCTGGGGGACAGAGCTTGTGCCAAACCTGCTGGGACTCCAGTGGAGCTGGGGTCACTGCACCCTCTGCTGTGTTTACACCACATCAAAGTGTGCAGAAATGGTGCTGCCTGACTTTGCATCCAGAGGGCTGGAGTGCCAGGGACACAGAGAGCTGTTTTCCAGCTTTAGATGGTGTTTGGATGGGAGGACAAGCCTGGGGTACTTCATGAAGTGCCTCAGGCTGGGTCAGATGTCCCCACACTGAGGAATCAGCCTGTCCCAAGGAAGGTGTAAGAGTAGCAGCCTAAAAAACTCCATCCACAGGGGTGGGCAAGCAAGCTCTGCAGTCATTTGGAGCATCACTGGTCCCACTGCCCTCAGCCATGGCATCTGCAGCCCCTGGACCCTGCTGGGCTCTGGAGCACTTTCCCAAAGCATCTCTTTCCCTGCTTACCAGAGGCAGGTGTGAGCAGGCATCTCCACAGGCTGCTGAGGCAGACCCCAAGGCAGACCCCACTCCTGAGGGGTGAGCTGCAGGTTGCATGGCCCTGCCTCCAGGACCCCCCCAAGCCCAGGGTCCTGGAAGGGGGCAGAGATGCCCATCACTCCCTTTTCCCTCTCAGCTGGAGGACCAGAGCTCCTCCTCTCTGTTTGCTCACATGTGCCTATTCTCAGGCTGCATTTTTCTTTTCACTTTTGACCAACCACCACCTTTTTAATTAGCCTCCAGCTCCATCACAATTATATCCTTATATATCCTTGCCTTTTATCTGCCTATCAGAGAGCTGTCTGTCAGATTTAGGACACCCCACAAAGCTGCTCCTCATGCTTTGAGTGTCCCCATTGACTCAGGACAGGATCCCAGGCTGTGGAAACCACCATCAGATCCTCATTCTTCACTCAGCTTTAATTTACTCCTGACACCAGGAGTCCCAAGCTTCTCCTCTCTGCCTTCATTGTGGTCTCCAGCCACCAACACAGCCCAGCACCAGGGGCTGGGGGCAAATGACACCCGGGGAGCGTTGCCATGGGCACAGACAATTTGTCCCTCTGGGTTCCCATGGCACCAGGCCAGACATGCAGTGGTGATGAGAGGGAAGAATACACACCAGCCAAGCTATTTGTAGCCCATCTAAGCATCTCACAAGTTAAACAGTTTGTCTTTCTTCCCCCTGCTCCCAGCACCCACCCAGCTCAGGGAGCTCCCCCACTCGCCAGGGCAGCACTCACAGTGCACAAAAGGAGAAATAATTGTCCTGACTGACCTGGAGACAAAAATAAAATTCAACACGGGTGCTCAAGCGTGGCCAAGGGCAGAATTTGGCTCCAGTGAGCTGCCTGTTGGCTGGTTTTCATTTTGCAGTTTTTGGCATGAAGTCTCATCTTGGCCCTTGCTGCAGGCAGGGGTAGGGCAAGGATTTGTGCCCAGGGCTGGACCCTCAGAAACCCATGGGGGAATTTCTCCACCCTGGGAAGCACTGAACACAAGAGAGCACTCAGGAGGCACAGGAGGAGGATTTCTCTAGACCATGGGAAGGACGTGGCAGTGGAGACTCATCCCTGTGGCAGGGACAAGAATGTGTGGGACAGCTCCTGTCACCCTCTCCTTTGCAGGCTGGCTTGAAGAGAACAGGTCATTTTTCCATTTTTCCAGTCTGGGGTGGTTTCCAAGGGTACAGAAGCTTCAACCAGCCTATCTCCCCAGGAAGGTTCCCTGGGCTGTGCCTGCAGACCACTGACCACCCTGCATCAGCTGCCAGCACTCAAGTCCTGCAGCATTTTAAACCCACTCTGATGTCCTGCTGGTGATGTCAGCCAAAAAATATTTCAGCAGAGGAGGGGGAAACAGCCCAGCAGAAGCTTCTGGTGTGATCAAACCCAGAATAAACTCTGCATACAAATTAAGCATCTTCCTTCTTTAAGCTGATCCCCCCCTTCTCCAGGCCCTCAAACTCATATCAGCCCTCAGATCTCCCCACATGCAGGGGAAATCAGCAGCTAGCCAGTCCCCTGGACATGGTGGTGAGAGCAAGAGGAATTAGTCTCCATAGTACATGAAAAGAATTAGGACAGTTTAATCTCCTTTTCCCCTTATCAGTGGTCTCAAATATCCCTTTGAGAGGGAAACACAGTGGAAATTCCTGCAAATCTTGCCTACAGTTAAGGAATTGACAAGATTTTTCAGCTTTTTCTCTCTGTGTTTGAAAAATTACCACATAAAGGAAACAATCTTTGGGGCACATATAACTCACAATAGGCTGAAACATTATCTTAAACTATTCGTCTGCTTCCTGCTTAAGTAAGCATATTAGGAATGTGTGTATATATTCTTGGGCAGCTTAAAAATAAAAAGAAGAGGTATATAGTCTGTCCTGCTTTTGAGGAGCATATTGTTTATGTTGTTATAAGCACAGGTCATATTTATAGCTGAACACTCCATGAAAGTGCAGGCAGGCTGGGAAACATTTGTTAGGTTTAATGATCTTTTATTTAACTGGTGCAGAAAAATGCAGCCCTTTGGATTGATTCATGACATGAATTGTATAGAAACCTCCTTCCCTGAGAAAAGGAAAACTTCAAAAGGTCAATCTGACATTTCAGCTTTCTCAAACTTCCAGCAGAGAGATGTTCACACAGCAAAATCCCAGCCTGACAAGCTGGATGGGGTCAGGGCAGGGAAAGGCTAAACCACAGCCAGAGATACCTTCCAGGACATAAAGCAGAGCCATTCAAATCACCTGGACTGGAAGGGACCCACCCTGCACGACAGCCTGTGAGATGCACCACACTTCTCACAGCATCCTGAGGCAGAGAAAGGGACTGACACTTCCTTTTGCTGGGTGGCACCCCTCCCATTCTAAAGCCAGGCTTAGCAAGGCCCAGCCTGCCTCTCTGGCTCAGCCACTGAGTCAAAACCAGAGCTGAGAAGAGCTTTTCTCTGCTCCCAGTTGCCTGGGCTGGCTGCAGCATCTCCTCTCCCCTCAGTCAGGGGATCACTGGGTTTTACAGCCTGCACTTCTCCTCTTGCCAAGGTCTTGCATGTCTGCACTGCTGCAGAAGTAGCTCAAGCCTGGGCCAGCCCTTCCTGAGCAGGGCAGTGGCCATCACAGGACTCTGTAGCCACTGCTGAGCTTCCAGCCCTGCTCTGGGGTGCAGCATGTGCTCACACAGGGGCCTGGGCTGGCTGAGAGCTGCTTTTGTGGTCATGGAGAGGGAATGAGGTGCAGAGACCTGCACCAGAGCACTCCCACCTGCAGAGCCAAGCCAGCCCAAAGGGACCTGGTGCAGCAGGGGCTCCCTGGCAGCTCTGCCCACACCATGGAATGACCATCCCTGTGGCCATCCACAGGGAGCAGCCAGTGCTCCAGCCAAGCACATCCTTCTGCCTGTGGCTTGTGCTGAGCACCCACCAGTCCTGTACAGACCACTTCCACTGTGGGGCTGAGCACTGATCACTCTTTAGGTGCTGCACATAAAACATCTCCCAGTTCTTCTACAGACAGTGGGTTGCTTTGTGGTGGGAGCTCCCAAAGCCCAGGGCAGCCAACACCATTAGTATTTCCCTTTAGAATCCCACAATCAGTTAGGTTGGAAAAGACCCTTAAGATCATGGAGTCCAACCATTAACCCAGCACTGCCAACCTACCTCTAAGCCATGTCCCTAAATGCCACATCTACCTGTCTTTTGAATCCCTCCATGGATGATGGCTCCATCACTTGCTGGCAGCCTGTTCTGACTCTGACAGCCCTTTCTGAGAAGACCTTTTTCCCTAATAACCAACCTCAACCTTCCCTGGAGCAACTTGAGACTGTCTCTTCTTGTCCTATTGCTTGCTGCCTGGGAAAAGACATCAGTCCCACCTCACCATAACCTTTCAGATAGCCTCCCATTCTCCAAGATAAACAAGCCCAGCTGCCTCAGAGTCTCCCCACACAATTTGTTCTCCAGAGCCTTCACCATTTTCATTGCCCTTCTTTAAACACTCCAGAATCTCTGCTGAAGGTGCCTCAGTTCATCACTGGTGTCCCAAAAGGAATAGAGGGAGCACGAGTTTGGTACTTGCTAAAAATGCTTTAGAGGCATAAAAAGAGGAGATTTGCTTCCAGAAATCACCCAGAAGAGTGGCATCAGAAGGGAGCAAACACCACTTTTGCTCTCTCTCCCCCAGGGGTGGCTGTAGGTCTCCAGCCTCGGAGGTTTGCTTTGTACCCTGTGAGGGTCTGTAGCACTCAGGGACAAGGACAAAGCCAGCAAAGGGCAACTGCTCCCTCACAAAGCTAACTGCCTTCAAACCAGCTTAGAGATAACCATGAACCTTTATTTGCTGCTCCTGCCTCTTCCCATTACCCACAGCAGGGCTCTGGGTTAGGGAAAGTCAGGACAGCAAGAATTGCTCCACACTGGCCACATTCTAGGAAAATCTCAGCATTTTCAGTACTTGGCAAGTCACAAGTTCAAGCAGCAAGTAAACAAAACATAAAAACCAAAACAAAGCACTTAGCTACTTTGTCCTTATCTGCCTGAATTCTTCCTTTTATCCCACAGCTTCAGGGGGAACAAGCCTACAGGCAAAGGAAAGTTAGTCCACAGTGCCAGTTACAACACCAACATCACTCTGGCCTTCCCCACGAGACAGCTTTTGTCACAGCTGAGACAGCCACAACACACAGAGTGTCACCATACAATTACAGATAGCTTCAACCCATACAGAGTAACATCATATCACACCAGGAGGCTGCAAGCATCTGCCCTTCTTGTTCTTTACCCAACCTTTTATTACCCAACCTTTTACACCCCTCATGTCCATGCTCTGCACCTGGGTGCCCTCTGTGCCCTGTGGTGTTGCTCAGCACACCTGGGCACTCCATGGCTCACTGCTGTCAGTGCTGCTCACCTGCTTTTCACAGCTGCACCCACTGGGGATGAGGCTGGGCCACAGCCCCAACCCCAATGACCCCAAACTGTGTGTGACACACAGCCCAACCCCAATACCCCAATCCCCACAAACTGTGTGCCTACAAGCTTTCACATGGATTAAATTGGATCTTTGAAAATCAGTACCCTCTAAGAGGGCAACCCCAGGGCTCCTGCCCAGGCCTGGCTGCTCTCAAGCCAAGTAAACTTGATTACTCCAGTTAAACCTCTGCTGTAGTAGTTCTCCTCTGCAAATTGTAGCAGCTTCTGTTTTCAAGGAATCTAGAAACAGATGAATGCATGCAAATTCATCATTCTTTGCAGGAGGAGTTGTATTTACCCCGACCAGGCAAGGTGCACAGAGCTCTCTGTGCTGCCCTGCTCCCCACGGTGCAGTTGGGGCAGTGGAACCAAAAGTTTTGGTTGGAAACTTCCTTTAGTTTTTACAAGAACCAGATTTGCAGTGCAGGATCTGTTTGCTCATTGACTGCTGTGTCTCCTACACCTCATTTTTGGGCTTTTCATAGGCTGGGGGTGAAGGTACTCTTTCCATGGTAGGTAACAGAGAAGTCCCATGAAACACCACGTAATGGCACTGTGAAAATAAGGTCAGGATGAATTTTTGCTGCCTCCACAGCAGCATCCAGCCATGGCCAGTGGCTGCAAGAAAAAACAGGAGGTTATACCAGTGCCACTGAGCCTGGTGGGACAATTGTGTGTTTGTCTTTAGGATGAAAGAAGGAAATCAGTTTGGACTCTGTCAAAGCCCGGAAAGCACAGTGGGGAGATGTAATGAGAGTTTAATCACCACTTTCAATGGGATTTGCTACAGGTCCTGCAGGGCAGAGGAATCATAGACTCATAGAATCATTAAGGCTGGAAAAGACCCTTAAGATCATCAAGTCCAACCATTGACCCAGCACTGCCCAGCCCACAACTAAAACATGTCCCCAGGTGCCACATCTAACTCTGCTTTTAAATCCCTCCAGGGATAATGACTCCACCACTTCCCTGGGCAGCCTTTTCCAGTGCTTGACAGCTCCTTCCATGAAGAATTTTTTTCATAACATCAAATCTAAACCTCCTCTGATGCAGCTTAAGGCCACTTCCTCTTGTTCTGTCACTTTTTGCCCAAGAAAATCAACAAACTGGAGCTCCCTGCTCATCACTGTGGTTATCACAGCAGGACTCAGTGTCCAGCTCCAACATGGAGCAGCCTCAGGTCCCACTGCTCTCTCATGCCTCAGGTGACCACCACCTGGATATGGTGACCATTTCCAGGTGAGCCCTCAGGACAGCTTGAAAGGGCCTGTGAGGGGGAAGGTGTTTCAGAAATGGAAATGGTCACTGTTTTTCTCCGTGAAAGATGAACAAATTTCACCATGAGAGGATCAGCTTCATCCATGGGTGTTGTAACCTTTTCTTCTTCTTGGAGCAATTTTTCTCCTGAAGAAGCAGCTGCCAGGCCAATTCAGAGGGATTGCTCTTTCCAAAGGTGGAAAATGCCGGGCATTGTGTCCAGCCTGTGTTTGAAGTGGGAAAAAAGCAACTTTGAATAAGCTTTTGATGGGGCCCATGGCTCTGCTTGACCATAATGTCAGCTTGTAATTAGCAACAGATACCACTTCTGTCACTCCTGATGTTATCATCAGCCGTCTTGCGTTTCAAAGTGAGGAGAGGCATGTAAATTATGGGCAATTTGGTCTCTGAAATGGATTTTATGGGTTTTTTTCTGCTGGGCAACCTGGGAAGCCTGGGGTTTTTTACAGAGATAGTTGTTGAGCCAGCAGAGGGGAGCAGGAGGAAGGCAATGAAAGTTCCAGAGCTGCTCCAGCAGATCCCTGGAGGGAACACAACCCTGCCAGCTCCTCCATGAAGGCAGAGCTGAGTGGTGGCTCCCACAGGGGCTCTGTATTTTGAGGAAGGAGAAGGTTTGGAAGGAGCCACTGTCCTGCCTCTGAAATGGGATCTCTGCAAGGCTCCATTCATACACCAGTATGTAGATCTGGGTAGGAAGAGGGTGGCTCGACCCTGGGCAGCCAATGCAGACTTATTTCTGCTCAACATATTGCAAGTATTCACCTCACTGGGGCTTGGTTGGCCTGAGAACAACTGAGCCAATCTTTTCCCTTCATTGATAGAAAATGTTGCCTTCAATTAAAATTCAGAGTGAAGGAAAGGTTTGTGTTTCCCAAAGCAGGTATAAATTTTTGTAAGAAAAAGAAAACCCCCACACTCACGTGATTTCCAATTTTGACCAAAAGCAATTCTAACTTTTCTTAGAAAAAAAGGAGCAACATTTTTTTTTGCTTCTTTTTTGGAGTGGGGTGGAGCAAGGGAAGTCTATCTCTTGCATCAAGTCCAGTCAGTTTGCCAGATCCCCTGGCACTGCTCTGCAGCTTAACAGATCCCACTGCCAGAGCAGTGGCCCAGTATTAGATTTCATCTATTGCTGTACCAATTACCAAGTGTCCTGTTTCTCCTTGCTCTGGCCTTCTGCAGAAGGACTCACACCAGAGCTGCTCTTTTCAAGAGCTCCCCAGGAAATGGGCTAAAACAGAATTTGGCCCCACATTGACTCTGTGGTGTCAAGTTCTCCCCTTTTATTTGCAGGAGGAATTCAAGCATCACTCTGCTGCACCAATCTTTCTATCTACCACTGGCAAATAACACAGCCAAGGAGGTTATCTGCCTCAAACAGAAATAGCTTATGTTTAGAAAAGAATTAAAATTTGTTCCCATTAGAGTTACAACCACATCCTCAGAGCTGTTAACCTGAAAGTGAACTTCAGATAATAAAACTCTAACCTCACCCCTGCAGAGGAGCCAGCAGTCAGGAGCTACCTTGTGTTCTCTCCCCCTATCTGCCCCATCGATTGCCTGATAGCACAGCTTGTTTTCCTTTTTTTCCAAGGGAAGACAGCTACTAAATCTATGCTCCCCATCCCTCTCAGCACTCTTGGGCTTCTCCACAGCTGCAACGCTTTTCCATCGTCCCTGCTCTCAGTTAAATAAACATTATGACACATACTGATTGCTTTAACAAACTTTACTGTTCCACGTCCTCGGCAAAGCACGGTTATCTTTTTACAGGGAACATTCCTTTCCTGTTGCTATGCCTACTTCAGCACCATCCAGCATGATAGCCAAGACTGCTGAGCAAACCCACAGTTTCCAACCACTCCATTTTGCTCATCTTGAAATAGCTCAGGAGGGGTGTGGGGCCAGACTGCCAGCAGATGTGAGCTGTCAGAGCTCCTCTGCCACAGCTCATCCCAGCAAGGACCTGGCCATGCTGCTGTTGTCTTCTGAAAACGCCTCAGAGCTAAAAATGTCTTTGTGGAGTGAGGTGGGAGAAGGAAAAGAGGGGTGTAGTCATAAATATCCTCCCAGCACAGCAGGGGAAGGTTGGTTTTATCCTCCCCATAAGGCTGCGCTCGATGTTCTATAATTTGCAACTAAATTGCAGAATCCAGAAATATTTCCGGCAAATGGTATTTCACAACCATTCATCATCGTCGTGCACAATTTCCTTTGCATGACAACCTATGTTTTAAAACTCACAAAGAGAGGGGAAACTGCCATTTGTTTTGGCCAAGCCAAAATCGCCCTTGGCCCGGGGACTGGTGGTGCTGTGGCTGCTCACAGAGATAAAGGCTGGCAGGGCAGGTCCTGCCAGGTGGGCCAGGGCATCTCCTGCTCCACAGGTCACCCAACAGTTTGAAGAAATGAGTGCCTTTCAGTTTCCCCCCAGCCAGCCCATTTTTCACCTCCAACACAGCAATTCTATCACCCTTCTGCTTGTGCCACTTTGTTAATTACTGCCAGGCAGCCCAAAGATACTCATGACAAATTTCCCCAAAGGCTGTGATTTCACCTTTTCACGTGTTCTTTTCACTTTCCCTTGTGCAAACATTTTCTTCTCTGCCAAGGACAGGTTGGCTCCTGAGATACCTCAGTTCTCAAAGGTCTGATTGTTTATGTCTAATGAAGACCCAGATGCTCCAAAATACATCTAGTGTGTTGGACAACAGAGGGAGAGGCCAGAGAAGCTGAAGAGGATTTCTGGCAGATGATCAACTGTAAAAAATAGCTCTTCCTCCAGACATCAGCCAGAGTATTTTTGGGTCTGCAGGATCTCTTCATGTACTGCCCTCACAGCTCTCCAGGGTGTGAGCAGAGGAAAGGATTTGGAAGGAAGCAGATAAATCCCAGCCTGAGTCACTTCAAGTCTCTATTCCACCAGGAAGAACGTTTACAGCTCTGCAAGGGCTGGGGACAGCCCCCTTTCCAGGGCCAGGCCAGCACTCAGCTCTCCTTGGGGGATCCACCACCTTGTCCCACCTCTCTCCATCCCACCAATCTCTGCACCCAGAGCTGTGTCCATCTCATGGGTCCAGGAGCTGCAGGCAGAAGTATCCCAGGGTCGGGGGGATGCTACACACAGTTGGAGAGGTCACCTTGGGATAAACCCAGCACTGGGGGAAACTGAGGTTTCTCTGCTCTCCCAAATGGGTTGTGCATGATGGCCCTCTGCAGACCCTCCACCAACCCTGCCCCAAGGGATCCAGCCAGGGCAGCCAACTTCTCCCAAAACCAAGGATGCTTCTGCTGGCAGGCAACCAAGGGCTCACCTTGGCCACAGCAGCACAGCCAGGGCAGCACTGGGAGCCTGCATGGCTCAGGAAGGGAAGGGATCAGAGAGCTGGACAGGCCCAAACCCAGATGGGGAGAGATGGCCTCATGAGTGGAGGAAATTGTTCAGAACCTGGAACTGTGAGCAGCACAGGCTGCATGCCCTGGGTCTTCTATTGGCCCCTCCTGACACAGAGTGGTTGGGGTTTCCTTCCAGGACTCAGACAGGGATTCTTGGAAGCATGTCAGGGCTGGGTGTGTGCAGCTGATCCACGTGGAGAAAATCTGTTGTCTGATGTCTGGAACATCAGCTGAGCGTTTTTCCATTTCACTCTTTGCAGGTTACACAAGCTGAAGATTGAGCAGATGCATTCCTTGTGTTCATTTGCCTTTATTAAAGGAACAATGTGCCTGCACCTTACCACCAAGCCCTACACCTAGGAGAAGTGCTGTGGGTTATAATGGGAGCAAACTGGCCTCCCATGGAAAAAAAAATGTCCAAAGGCTTTTCTGATCCATCAGGAACAATTCTTTGTTGCAATTCCAGTCCTTTTCCTCACTGGTCAAGATCAGCAACATTGGAAAGGGCTCTTTCCCACCATACCCCACCAGAACATGCTCTGCCCTGCTCTGGAGTGCAGCTCCCTACCCCAGCCCCCAGCTCCTGTGCCAGGCCCCCTTCACCACCCTGTATTTAAGCTCAGATTAACAAGCTGGCACTACTGGTCCCTTTTTCAGGTTTCCAGCCCATTTCCTGGGCCCAGGCTCTGCTGCCCCACAGAATCACAGAATCACACAATGAACGAGGTTGGAAAAGACCTTTGAGATCATCAAGTCCAACACCTCCTCATCAACTAAACCATGGCCCTGAGTGCCACATCCAGGCTTTTCTGAAACACCTCCAGGGATGGTGACTCTACCACCTCCCTGGGCAGATCATTCCAGTGCCAAATCACTCAGTGAAGAATTTTTTCCTGCTGTCCAACTTAAACTTGTTGCAGCTTAAGGCTGTGTCCTCTCATTCTGGGGAAAGAGACTGACCCTCACCTGACTGCAGCCACCTTCCAGGGGGTTGTAGGGAGTGATGAGGTCTCCCCTGAGCCTCCTTTTTCCCAGGCTAAACAACCCCAGCTCCCTCAGCTGTTCTTCATAGGGTTTGTGTTCCAGGCCCTTCAGCAGCCTTGTTGCCTCCTCTGGAGCCAGGGCAGATCCCCGTGTCCCACCACCCCCATCCAGCCCTGCTCCACCCTGCACATGGCTCTGGGACAGTGAAACCCTCTCTGGCTGGGTTTTTGTTGTTGCTGTTGTTGTAGGGCAGCTTGCCAGCCTCCCTGTAATCACTTCAGAAGTGCAAAACAGCCTGATCTACATCTCTGGTTCACACCTAGTTTTTCAATGATATTTCTGGAGCGAGCCAGATTCTTAATTGGAAAGGATGTCACACTGTTACCTGCAGTGAGGATCAGTGCTAATGCTTCCTCTCTTATTCTCCCATTCGTTCTGCATTCAAAGCAATCCTAAAATCTACACTTGAGATAGAAAAATCTCCCAGGAAGATCCTTTCAGTCTGATAATGGCATTTTTCCTCATCTGCTGTGGGTGTCATTGCTGCAATGTTCCCTTTTAGCCCTCTGGGCTAAAAGCTCTACAGCTCTATATTAGGCCAACAAAAATAATAAGTCCTAAAATGAAAACCTCCAGATGATCTTGGCAGAAATGGAAATCACATTTGATACTCCACAATGGCAGGAAACTCACCTGGTTTTATTTAGTCTCCATGCAGCTATGTGCTATTGGCACTTCTCCAGAGTATCTTTTGAGAGGGATATTTTTTTTGAACTCTCAGTTAGTGTCTGTCTTTTCTTATCTAGAACAGCCCTCATGTTTGATTTTCACTGAGGCCCTGTGCTGATTTTTTTGTTTGTCTACTGTAAAAGGGTATAAGGGAACTCAACAATTCATGCATTTACAGCTCAGTTCCCAGAACAAGGTGCTTAAAATAAAGAAATTGTCTCAGGGTAATTGCTTGATATGAGAAAGATTATATAGGCAATGAACATCTGTATCACAGCTACAGTTGATGGCTCTGAGTTCTGTATCATGTGCCAGGAGCTCCCTGCCAAAAAAAATACTCAGAAAAAAAAAATTT
>VZRH01007518.1:567071-593585 GCA_013397555.1 Urocynchramus pylzowi
AAAAAAAAAAAAAACCAAAGAAAAAATAAAAGGAAAAAGACAAGAGTGTTGAAATAACACAGGAAATTATGCAACTGATACCTGAGCCAGAGCATTGCAGCTCCTATCCGGGAACCTCCCTATCTCACAAAGCTTTGGTAAAATAAAATAAGTTATCCTGCTTTTTGAAACTGAACTTGTTGATACGGAGTCAGATGGAGGTTTTGCATCAGCATGGCCACTGCAGGCCAGAGCAGCAGCAACACAGCCAAGTTTTGTGTCACCCCCAGCACCTGGGCATGGTGATATCCCCTCAGTGGGGGGATGTGACCCCCCATTGCATGGGAGCCCCCAGGGCTCAGCACACACCCCAGGGGCACAGGGACACTGGCTGATCCCTTGAGTTGTGTCTGTGGCTTTTAGCATGTGAGCTGCATGGATTAAAGGGAATGGGGAAACAAGTTTGGAATAAAATCAGCTGTGAATTTTTGCCAGAAATTTAAGCTGACCCACAGAAAACTAATTTCTGAGATGAGTTCAAGAACATTTCCCACCCTATTATATCCATGTTTGTGTTTGGCATCCAGGAGGGTCAGATTCCCTTCTCCTCCAGGAACCTCAGCTCTGGGAGCTCTGTAATCCCCACTCAGCTGTAATCCCCAGCTCACCTGAACCTCTCAGAAGTTCACTTGGGAACCTGAGGCAGAGCCACAGAGCCCACCACCCTCATGGGTGAGCAGGTGAGGGTTCTGTGAGCTGCAGTTCACTCTCAGCACACGGCAGGAGCCGGGCTGGGACTTGCCCAGGCACAGCACTGGGAGCTCAACGCCACATCCAGACTTGCCACGGGGATCCCTTCCCACCTAGCAAAGAGGAGGAAAAGTTCTCAGGCTCCCTTGTGCTCAGGAGGGGGGATGCTGACCAGAGAAGCTCTGGTTCTGCTGTGTTTTGCTGAAGAGCTCACCCATCCCATGACCAACTACCCTTGCTAATGGTTTATGTCTGCACTAAGAGTCTGGACACCAAGAGAAGGAAGAGAGAAGCATCAGACACCCAAACCTTGCCATGCAGTTGTGTAGTGAGGGGAATGGAAGGCAAAGGCAGGACAGGAGCAGAACAATCTCCTTGCCCTGAGTGAAACACTTACACTTGCCTCCTGAAAGAAAATAAATCTTTTTTACAGGGAACATGCTGAATGTTCCCTGCAAAATGCTTTGAGGGGAGCCCATGTAGCATGGTGTGAAGAAACATTACAGGCTTGGCCTGGAGAGGCTTGGTTTGGAGTTCAGTGGAGCTGATGGGAGTTTCCACACTAGCTTCAACGAGCCAGAAGCTCACCATGCTGTTGCTTAGCCTTTAGGAAGCCTTCCTAAATCCATGAATCAGGGGGATTCATGCCCTTGCCTTCACCCAGGTCTCTCCCTGCTCCCACACTACCCACCTCACCATTACGGTTGTCCTCTCCCACTGGTCCAAAACCACAGCCCACTTTCTTCCTTCCAGCACAGCTCCTTCCCCATCAGCCCATGGTGAACATTCACAGAGCCTGCAGAGATACATTTCTCCTCTTGGGCTGTAGAGCCCCAGAACTGACTAAAACCAAATAATTAATTTAATGTCAGGGAGGGAAACACGTCCCCACCGCTGCCTTCCCAAACCCACAGCACCTCATAAACAGCCCCACTGTAGGATCTGGCCCTGCCCTTTGGCCCAGTGGGACCTGAGCCCTGTGATCATCAAGGAACCCTTTGTACCTCTGAAATGCTGTGAGCTTGTGAAACAAAGTTCCAGCAGTCCCAAACTCCTTGGTGCCCCAGAAACAGAGTGAGCAGAGGGGCTGGGAGAGTTCCTGAGCACGTCTCAGTGGGCAGGAGGAGGACAATCTAATCAGATGTGGATGGAGAACAAATAAAAACCAGCTGCTTCTCACCAGATCTTCTCCCAGCTGGAGAAAAAAAATTGCAAACACATACAAGAACAAGGGAAGAGGCACTGATGAGCTGTTATCTGAATTTATTGCCATCATCTGACCCACAGTGGGGTCTACTTTTTTTTTCCTCCTGTAATTTATAACCCAGTTTCTCATCACGTCATGACATCACCCAGGGAGTTAGATTTCACAAACACACACACACATCTCACTGGCAACAGGATGAACCCCTGGGCCATCCTGGGCTGTGTGCAGCATCACCCCAGCAGCACTCCCCAGGCACCCTCTCTTCCAAAAAATCAGAACCACCCACTTTCAAGCTGTGAGGGCAGCTTGGGGGGATTTTTGTACCACTGCAGTCTCAGGCAGCATTCACCCTCATGTCCTCTTGCTCCACCCTCACTGCACTTTCCTTCCAAGGGCTCTGCATAGCTCTGCACTCCACAATGATCTATGCTGTGTTCTCTTGGCAGTACAATATATCAAATCCTTCAGGGACTGGGTGGAACCAGAACTGCCTCCTCCATCACTCACTCCAGGCTCAGGCTGGAGGAGCCAGTGGTCAGCACGTCCTGACCAACACATTCCCTGCTCCAAGAGCAGCACTGCCCATGTGGACAGCCCAGCAGGGAGCTCTTGGCTTTCCTGAACCTAATATTGGAATGAGAGAGCTGCCATCCATTTGTCTGAATCCTCTGATATTTGGCTGCCTGCAGCTTCCCTTGGTGAGAAATCAGGAGCTGCCCCTCTTCACAGTGATCTCAGCTGAAAGGCCAGGGCCAGGTGAGCCCTGGGGTTTAACTTCCCTCTGCTTTCAGAGGTGCCAAGACAAGCTGCAGCTCAGGGGGGCACGTGCAGAACACTGTCAGCATGGGCAGCTTAGCTCCAAAATGCTTTTTAAACCAATTCAGCCAAGCCAGTGTGAGGCTGGATAGAAACCAGCCTTGAGACCAGCAGCAATAATGCACCTGCTGAATTCTGTGCATTCAGCAGGGATGATTCAGGCTGCTTTTCCCATCAGCTTGATTACCTGTAAAATCAATTCAAACCAGTGGAATGTGAAATGGGATGAGAATGAACTTCCCTACGATGTGCAGGCAGGGAGAGAAACACAGCATCTCCCAGCTGGTTCACCTTTCCTTCAGCACAGAAACGTCTGGGCAGGGCTTGTCCTGGGGCTGGCCATCAGCAGGGCCAGCTGGTGGCCCCACAGGAATCAGCATCGAGTTGTTCCACCCTTGTTTGTGCACACAGCCTAAAATCCACCCACCCAACTGCTCAGCTCCACACTGATGCTCTCATGACCCCCCAGGCTCTCTGCAGCAGATTTAACCCAGCAGCTCTGGGATAATCTCCTGGAAGAGCAGGAGCAGCTTCCTGCAGCCCATTTGCTGCTTGGGATAAAACTTTCTTTGACTGATGATCAAGAAGCTATTATGTCCTGAGAGGGCAGTGATTTGTTCTATAATGCTCATGGCACTGCTTCAGTGCTTGGCAATTCTGTCTTGTTATCACTGGTGGAGAATTTTACAGGCCACTGACAGACCTTCAAACGCAGCCATTGCTGTGTGGAAAATCCAATTTGCTTTGGAAGTCTCCTGACACAAGGCCTTGTCTTCATGGTCCCTTGGCAAACCATTTTCAGCACATGCATTAGTTCATGACCCTGTGATTTAACGGACATCATTAAATTTTAGCAGAAGAATCCATCACTTTGAAGGAACCCCTAACAAGTGTGTGACCTAAAAGTGAGACCTAATATCCTGGCATCTTTGCACAAAGGGCTCCTTTTCTCTTACCATTTGGCTTATCTCCACGCCACTCCCAGGTCAAGTTCAGCAGTGAGCCCTGGTCCTCAATGCACCATTGAGCTGCTCCAGGAAAAGCAAATTGCATCAAAGCAAAAAATGTAAATGTGCATTTCTTTGCAGCATCCCCCACTGCCAAACAGATAACAAGTTTATGTAGGCACAGAAAAAAAAAATCCCAATTTGAATAGTAATTGTTTGCTTATAAATTAACCCACAGAACCGTGCCACATGCCATAAAACAATTTTACATTACATGGGCTTAAATGGTGGGGCTGGTATAATAAACTCTATGTTGAGTCACCAAATTCCTCACATTCTTTGACTTCCCATTATGTCTCAAATGTCAGATATTTCACTGGGGTAACAAGCAGTAGCAAGGGCTGGGGGTTTGCGTGGGTTTTAATTGTAAAAGCAACATTCTCATAGAGGACAGGCAAGGTTCACAACCTCACTCTGCAGCTTGGGCAGATTAGAGGGGCTTCAAAGACTCCTTGTCTCCACACTGGGTTGTTTTGGGGTTTAAGGCCCCTCCAGTCTGGCTGAGGGTCTCAAAGCAGTACAGCACCCCCAACCCCAGATCATGAAGCCTCTGCAGGCTGCTGCCTTCTCATGAAAAAATGTGTGTGAGGGCATGGCTGCAGCCTGGGGAGGCTCCTGGCTTTGGGCAAACCACTAAATTAGCAATAGCCTGACAGCTACTCTCCCTTCCAATCATATTGCCAAAGCAAGGCTTTATCACTTTGAGATTGTTCAGTAAAATCTAGGTTTCATTTACTATGAAACTTGAGTGTTTAAAGATTTTAAGATCTTGTGGATTCTCCTCTTCCTTTGTATTCTGGTGCAGAGGAAGCCAGACCTTCCTTAGAGAGCATTTGTGCTGCTGTGCTTTTGGTTGGTTCTCTGTGTCCACATAGCATCAAGAAAGGTGGCAATGTGTCTTGGCTCCCTTTTCCATAGAGCCAAGACAAACCTGTAGGCAATTTTTATATAACCTTCCCCTAAAATTCAAGTGATGCTCCAAATCTCTCCATGTCCTTAAGCATGAATGCTTCATGGAGGCAGCTGGCAGAAGCTCAGGAAAAAAAACAGGAGCCCAGAAATACCCTGTGATGTACCCAAAACATGTGCATGTGCTGAATTAAGAGAGGAATTGCCCAGGGGCAATAAAAAGAGAGATATTTCCCTTCCCTAAGTCTGGAACACAGGTTGGGCTGGCGTTTAACATTGATCCAGGGGTGAAGCAAAAGAATACTGGCAGGGTCAGGCTATCATGATTCACTTTTTCTCTTCCTCCTCTCTTATGCAAACAGAGAAAGGGAGGGGAGAAAGGGAGGGTGTTGCTCACCACGATGGCAGGAGCATCCACAGCTGAGCCCTGTGCCCCACTCTGATTTCAGCAAACCTAGAAAAACCACAGAAGAAACACATGGATTTATCATTTATGGTCTCTTCTCAACTATAACCAACAGAAAACATCTGCAGGGGGAAGGAGCCGCTCGTTTGCTATCTGAAATGTCAGTGAAATGCAAGAAAAAAGGAAGCAAATGTAGCAATTAGCCAGGGCTCCTCTAGCCCCCTGCAATAATAAAATATAGTTAATTTTCACTAACTCCTTTTTGTGCTAACTCCTGGCATGGAAGAAAAAGATCACAAAGGAAAATCACCCCAAATCCTCCAGTCTTTCTCAAAAATTGGGAGCTGAGGCTCACTAACCCGTAGGAGGAAAACACACAGCCAGAAGGGCAGGAGCTTTAATAACTTAATCCCTTCAGACAAATGTGAAATACTTGTGTTTCAGCTGGACTTGTGAATCATCTCTGAATCAGAGATGATTCTCAGCAACCCCTGATTTAATAACAGCAAGGGCTGGGTGCAGTGGATGCAGCTTTTCCCCCTCCCTCTACCTGCTGAATCCATCTCCAGCTTTTGAGGCTGATTTGGGGCTGGCCATGGTACCATTAACTCAGACCTAAACAGCCTGCTCCCATCATCAACAGGGAGCCACGGGGTCAACTGGAAACCAGAGAAAATCTGTTTAGTCATTTCTGAAGGCAAAGCAGCCCCTGATGATATCACTTACTCGTGCAGACACTCCGTCGGCAGTTTGCTGCCAGAGCACCTGGTCCTGCTGCCTCAAAACACTGTGAGGGAGCCCCTTGCACTTTATTAACCAAATTCACAGGGTTTTTTCTAGAAAACACAGTGAAGATGGTGTGCAAGTGGGACCACCTGGCACTGAGCTCAGCCCCAGCACGGTGAGGGTCAGCCCTCCTTCATCCTCATGGGTGTTCAGGGAGTGCTCACCCACCCCAAGCAGAATCCCCCACTCATCAGGGGTTTTTGTGGTGGAAGAACAGCCTTGTCCTCCAGCTGCCTCTCAGCAAGGCTGGGAGCTGCCCCCAGCTCCCTGACCACGGCTGGCCACTCCATCTCTGAGCAGCTGGAGTGATGACCACGCACAGCAGTGGGGTGGGGAGGGAGGACAGGGCCCCCAGGAGCCCCCAGGAGCCCCCAGGAGCTTTGGATGGCAGGTCAGGGAGCTCAGGAAACCTCCCACTACACAAAGGCTGCACCCCAGTGCCCCTGGGTGGAGAGCCAGCCTCCAGCAGAACCCTCTTCTACCCCAGCACATGCAAAGGCAGCAGGGGAAGGTGTGAAACAGCACAGAGGGGACAAGGGGACATAGCCAGAGCCAGCAGCTGCCAGAGCCAGTGTGATTGTCCACTCTGGAACCAGCAAGGGGACAAGAGCTGGCAGAGGGGGCTGCCTGGCCTGCCCACCTTCCCCAGGGTGTTACTGACTGAGGAAGCAGCAGATAAACCACTCTAAAGTGAGGATGTTCTCTGCTCAGGCCACGGAGCAGGAGCTGAGGCCTGCTACCAGTGAGGGCCCTGCCACCAGTGAGGGCCCTGCCACCACAGCCAGCTTGAGGCCACCAGTGTGGGACCTGCCACCAGTGAAGGACCTGCCACCAGTGAGGGCCCTGCCACCACAGCCAGCTTGAGGCCACCAGTGAGGGCCCGGCCACCAGTGAGGGCCCTGCCACCAGTGAGGGACCTGCCACCAGAGCCAGCTTGAGGCCACCAGTGAAGGACCTGCCACCAGTGAGGGCCCTGCCACCAGTGAGGGACCTGCCACCAGAGCCAGCTTGAGGCCACCAGTGAAGGACCTGCCACCAGTGAGGGCCCGGCCACCAGTGAGGGCCCTGCCACCACAGCCAGCTTGAGGCCACCAGTGAGGGCCCTGCCACCAGTGAGGGACCTGCCACCACAGCCAGCTTGAGGCCACCAGTGAAGGACCTGCCACCAGTGAAGGACCTGCCACCAGTGAGGGCCCTGCCACCAGTGAGGGCCCTGCCACTACAGCCAGTTCAAGGCCACCAGTGAGGGCCCTGCCACCAGTGAGGGCCCTGCCACCAGTGAGGGCCCTGCCACCACAGCCAGCTCCATTTTGTGCTACCTGGAGGTCTGATCTGGGCTGAGCTCCCAGGGCACAGCCAGCACCACCACCCTCAATGGTTGTGGCAGTAAATAAACACAATAAACAGGGGGAAAGGGAGGCTCAGAGAGAGGAAACAACTTGTCCCTGAGTCACCGACAGCTAGAAGCAGGTTGCAGGTCTCCTCCTCCAGACCTGCTCTGCTGTCCTGCCTGGGAATGTTGCTCTGTGGCTGTATCACCTTCCCCAGTCCCCCCCAGCACAGCTTCACCTCCCCTTCTCCCCAGCACTGAAGTGTCTAAGCAGCAAGCCCAGGGTTGGTGGTCCAGTAAGAAATGCAAGGAAGGAGGCAAGCTCTCTCCTGGGACCAGACTAGGTGGCCCTTTTTTAGTTCATGTGGAAATCAAGGGGGAAAAATGAAAATAAAAAAAGAGGAGAAAAATATCCATGTCCAAAGCTTGTTTTTTCTCAGCAACTCCAATTGTTTCTGCTTCCTAATAAATCATGTAGGCCAGGGACAGCCAATCTGCACAGCATTATTATTGTCTCAATACATTTGTTGAAAGAAAAATAACACTGTGGCTTTGCTGAAGCAGACAGGATCTGCTTTTCCAAAGGTTTGTTGATATTAGCCCACAGTCTTGTTGGGCTCCATGTATACTCTGGACTCAAAGAGCTTTGCTGCATTCCCATCTCTAAGATACAGAGAGTCACCAAACCTAAATATTACCCTGAGCAGCTGAGACCTCAAAAGGTCTTTCTTTGTTTTGCTCCACACTCTGTTTCCCATTAACTCTTCAGCAGCATTTGTGTGCCTCCAACTTGCAGAACCCGGGGCTGAACTTGGCTCCAGGCTGAACTATCTCACATCCATCTAAACAACAGCAAGTTTGCAACCTGCAGGATTTACTCCAGAAGATTTTCCACTGGATGTGAGCAGCACAAATCCCCCCTTCCAGGGGCCAAGTGGGGGCAGCCCAGGCTCTGTTTGGAGGATAAGCAGCACTTTGGTACATTTCAGCAAGTTATTGCCATCAAACACCCCCAGGAAGTGATTTTCAGCCATCCCACATTAGGAGCTGCAGGTTCTGCTCCCCACCAGCCCAGTCCTCTGCAGCTCCTCATGATGCCTTGGAGTGGCTGCCTAGAACAGAGGCTGGACAAGGTTAAAATAATAAAGTGGTGTTATACTTTGATAGTATTTATTAAAGGCCTTCAATTAATTATAAATTTATTAAAATTATATAAATTATATGTATATGTATTTTTATCTATATAGATTTAATATTATATATTATTTATATTATATTTTATATTCTCTAGTTTATACAAAATATATAATATATAATATATAATAATAATTTATTAAAGGCCTTCAAATTATTACAGTATTTATTAAAGGCCTCAACAGGTACACCTTGGTCACTCAAAAGCCTCCCAGAGGCTACACCCAGAATGAACAATGGTCACGAGTTTTTCAGACAATTTTAAGTTTGGTCTCTTTGCATATCAGAGATTAATTGTCCAATGACAGCTTCAGGTAATGAAGTCTTATTCCCCCGGTTTGTGCTCCCCAAATTCACTTTTGTTTATACTTTTCAGGGCCTGAGGCTGTAGGGTGTCCTTGGACCTCTGGCCTAGAGGGATTGTTTTGTCTGACCAAAATGTGAAGGCAGTAGCTGACACTTTATGTGGAGTTCAGAGCTGTGCACTAATGCAGTGCAGGAGCTGAAAAATAGAAAGGCTGAAATCTTAAGGCATCATTCACAGTCAAAAACATCAGCACATTGTATGGAGAGACCATCTGCTCAAATCCCCAGAGCAGGGGCCATCAGCACCCCTGTGCCTGTCCTTGGTGTCCCCAAGAGAAGCAAGAAGGGTGCAGAGAGCAAAGCCCTGGGGTCAGTGCTGTGCCCTTGTCTGTCCATGCTCCCCTTGTGCTACAGCTTCTTTCTCAGTGAGAAGCAAACAGCCTGGATTTTTTTGACTTTTTTCCTTTCCACAGCACGTGGAAGCCAGGAGAGCTCTCCAGCACACCCAGAAGGATCCGGCCAGGGCATGGATCAGCCTCAGCTCCCACAAGGACAAGGATGTACTCACCCCACCATGAGGTGTGTCCACAGTGTGACGGCTGTGGGGTGCACAGACCCTCTGAACCAGCCTGGCAGAGCTTTGGAATCAGGTTACCTGACCCAAAGGAGTCTGAGAAGCAAAAATGAGATGCCTGACCCACGGCCCAGCCTTGCCTGCCAAGAAGGGACACATTGACAAAGGGAGAACCAAAAAGCCTTGGGTGGGCAGCCACAGGGAGCCAGGCAGGGCACATCAGCCCAGGTGTGCCTGTTCACACCCACAGCAGAGTGATCCCAGCCTGGAGGTCTGGAAAGAAGGAAACACTGAGGCAAAAGAGCCAACAGCAGTGAGCACTGCCCCAGCCAGAGGCAGCCCTCAGCTCTGCACGCTGTGGCAGGCACTGACCATCTCTGTAGCCACTGAACAGTGCCACAGCAGATAAAACTTGCCCCTGATACTCCCAAGGGTCAGACATTGTGATACCTCTAGCTGTGAAGGAAATGATAATTTAATTTTGGATGCTAAGCCAAGGCTACATGGGGTTTGGAAGTTGAACAACACACAGGGGTTTTTCCACCCAGCTTCACTTCTGCTGCCTCTGCAGCAGTTCCCCATACCAGGCTCCTTGCACAGGGCTTGACATCATCACCCATTCCTGCTCTGAGAGGGCCCTGCAGCATAAAGGGGGAAGGAAAGGGCATGAGTGTCACAAGGGAGATAAGGCAGCAAGCCAAAATAACCCTAAAAAGGTGGGCAGACACAGCCCATCCCTTCTGAAGGGCTTCAGAAACAGAGGAAAAGCTAAGTGAAATAAAGGCCAAGGTTTAGCTGAGGTTTGGCTACTTCTAAGGATTTTTTTTTAAGCATGATCAATACATTTACTAGATCCTCTGAGCCCCAGGAGCCAGGCCTGCAGTGTTTACACCCATGGTACAAGGAGGCATTTGCAGCCATGGGTCTGTAACAGGCACTTGAATAGACAGAGGATATCTCCACAGACCCTGGCACCCACTGGCTGAAATCAGCTCCAGTCTTGCTCACCCAAAATCCAGCATTCATCCCCAACTCACCAGTATCCACCAGCATTCAAGCAGGGATGTTCCTGTGACACCCCGAAGCACTGACAAAAATTCAGATTAAAACATCCTCTGGGGGATTGAAGAAAACTGTTACAGGGCAGCAACATTTGTGGGGGATTTTGAAAACATTTTTTTTTTTTTTACACCCTGAGAAGGACAGAAAGTCTTTCTGCATTTAGGGCACAGTAATAGGCAGATAGGATTTCTCTGGAATAAGCAGATTAAGAACAACCCAAGGAGAGGTGGTAACACTGCAGAAGGAAAAAGCCCAAGGGCAAGGCAAGCTTGGCTCAGTCACTGCTGTTTATCAGCAGTGGTGATAATGGTTTTGTGTCCATGCTGAAATGGTTGTAATAGGTGGGTGTAATGGTTTTGTGTCCGTGCTGAAATCTGCCCCCGAGATGGGTCCATGCCTGAATTTCCTCCTCCCTCCAGCCAAGGAGGCAAGCTGTGTTACCAGCACTCTGTGCAGCCCCTCCGAGGAGTTGACACCTCTCCAAGAGCAGCCACCGTGCACATCACAATGAAAGATGTGTTTGTTTGTGTCTCGCTCAAGTCCCCATTTGTCCTCTCCAAAAACCACGGAGTAATCCAGCCCCAGGGCAGGCTCCAGCCTGGCGACAGCCCCAGAGCAGGGTGGGGAGTCCCCAAGACCTTCCCCATGCCACTCCCTTTAAAAACAACTCTGGGCTGAGGTGGCTGAACTGATTTTTTTTCTTTAATTATTATTATTTTTTTTTCCTCTCCAGGCAAATATAGGCTCTGCACAAACCAGTCTGACTCCAGCTCAGTCTGGTGCTTCCCAAAGGAACTGGAGGAACCGGTTGGTGATGGGGCAACCCCTCCACAGCCACCACAGTGCCTGGGTGGGCACCTGTGCCAGCCCCCACACCCACAGAGATGGCAGTGACATCCACACTGCCTCATCCACCTTCATCATCTCTGCCATTTTTATAAGGAATTTCAGCAGGTTTCCATGCAGTCAGCAATGCCCTCACCTCTGTATGTGGCAGCAGGGCTCTCCTTCCAGATTGGCCCAAAGCCCTTCTCCCTCAGCTCATTTCAAGTGGGATAAACATTTTTATCACAGGAGCAGCCTGGACCAAGCAGGATTTGGCCTCATGGCTCCACTTTTCCATACAGAGAGGAGCCCACCAGGCTGCTGGAAGAACCAGGAAAGAACCACCTCCCTTTCAGGACGACCTGGAATTGGCAGCAAGGCTGCTGGGCTCAGCATCCCTGTGGCTGCAGCAGGGTCCCACCACCCCAGGCTCCAGGCTAAGAGGTCAATCCTCATCACTTGCACAAGATGCTCCCCACATCCCAGCTCAGCACCTAAAACTGACTGGCTGCAGAGGGCAGAGCCAAGGCCCTGGTGTCCCAGGTGCTGGGACAACCTCCATGGAGTGATTTCCAGCCCAGAAGCTCAGCCTCACCCAGCCTCCACCAGAGCAGGGAGCATGTTCTGACACGAGCCAAGTAACACCATGAAATTACACTCCAGTAAGGCCAAGGGAAGATCCTCCCTGCCCCAATCCAGTGAGGGGACAGAGCAGCAGAAGCAGCACTGCTGCAGCACACATCCACCCCAGGAATTAGCCCAGGCTGAGCAGCACGTGCTCCCCAGCAGGAGCACAAAACACACCCAGAAGCAATCCTGAAGCTCTTACTGAACTTCTTGGCTCTTGCCCCAAAACAGGCAAGGCGTGACTCTCCCAAAACCAAGTAATGCTGACTCCTGCTGCACTGCTACGGCCTCTGAGCCCCAGGAGATGCCTCTGGTTTTCAGAGAAGCCAGGAAAAGGCAAAGCAGCTGAGTCAGCACCCAGCCCTGGGGAGAAAGCCCTGAGTCAGCTCTGCTTCCAGCACAAGTGGACACCCCCCCTGTCCTCTCCTCTCCCTTCTCAGCACTGCTGGCAGCCCCTCCTTGCCCTGGCAGCCCCACACCAGCTGCACACACAGAGCACACCAGTGAGGCTTTGCAGGCTGGCTAGACCTCAAACACAGGAGCAGCTCCTGCTCAGGGCCAGTTAACTCCCTGCAAGGAGAAGGGGTCACCCAGCACCTTCTGGAAAACCTCCCAGCAGAGAGCAAAGCTATGAGGAGAGCTGTGGGATAGGTTATAGTGATGCCTCAGGTTTTAGCTTTTCTATTTTTCAGATTCTGTGCTGCTTCAGTGTGTGGGTCTGAGCTTCATATTAGGGCATAGTGAGCTCTCTGCACAGAGCAGGGAGACAAAACAATTCCTTCTCCAGCTGGGGACCAAGGACAAATGATCCAAATCTCAGGCCCAAGAGCACAAACAACATGGGCTGAAGAAAGAAAAACAAGAAGGATGGGACTGCATGGGCTAAAGCTGGAATGGGACAATGAACTCCAAGGTGCAAATGCAGCAGAACTTGTAAAAGTGAGAGCCCCCCTGAGCGGCCGTGCATTTTGGGGCCATTTTGGTTCATCTTGGGTGCAGCCCTGGCTGGGCTCTGGTGCTGCCCAAGGTGGATCCATGGAGGCCTTTTAATAAATCCCTGCTTTATTCTTTAGCTCTGTCCAGTCTCTGCCCTAGGTCAGCCTTCAGAGGGCATCAACAGAGCACCTGTGTCCCGCAGCAGTTCAGCTCAACGCCCTTCAGCTGGGGAAAGGAGGCAAGTGGGGGCCCAGCTGAAGCCCCAGCAGCTGCAGTCACTGCTGGTGCTCTCATCACTGTGGCTTAGGGCCATAGGCAGGCTCCCAGCATCCCAGGAATGGGCTGTCTGCCTCTTCAGAACCCTCTGAACCAGCCCCACCTGAGGCTCTGCAGATCTCCATGCCTGCAAAGGCTGCCTGCCACAGCTTCCTCATTGTGATTGGAGGTTCTGCTCCTCCTTTGCTGGACAGAGGGAGAGGAATAACAGATGAGACAAATTTCTTTAAACAAGGTGAGACTGAAATAACTACTGAAAATTGCTCTTTCTTCAGTTTTGCCCCTCCCCAGCACTCTCAGAGCTCTAGCTGAGGTTCTCCCTGGATGCTCCTGCCCCAAGGTGAGTGAGCAGCCAGGTGCTGGCCACAGCAACCACCACGTGCTGGTGCAGTGGGTGCTGATGGCTGGTGGGTTTCCAGCCTGCCATGGGCAGCCCACACCTTTGCTCAGCTCCAGCACAAAGCCCAGGAGAACCTCTGAGGAAGGACACCAGGCAGAAATCCATGTTTCCTGTTCAGCCTTGGCTAGAGATTTCCAAATGCTGACTGGGGCAAAACCAAGGCATTTGGGTGATTTTGAGATAGGTGGGTGTGACACTCCAAAATTAACTTCATAGAGTTGGGTTTTTTTGCTGTCATCAGGCAACTTGGTTTTGGTAAGGTATGAAGAAAGGGAGAGGAGGAGGAGGAAATGAGTGCTCACAGTTATTCATTGAGTCCCCTCAATGTCTCTCAGTGAGACTCTGAGGTCAAGACTGATGGTGAAGGAGAAAGATTATCTGGAAAAGGCTCCTTCTTAAAGGACTACCCCAGAGTAAAGCCAGCTGGTCCTCACAAAAAGGAGGTTCAAAGTCAGCTGAAGGGAGCAGCCCCTGCAGCAGGAAGGGGAATCACTTCTGTCAAGCTGGAAAGGAGAAACTTGATTCTTCTCCCTCCCCAGCAGCCCCACTCCTCCAGGCCTGAATCTTGCTGCTGTCGAGAAATTTCTTTGCTTTGGCTCTGTATTACTTCTAACCACTCTCAGACTTACACACAGCTCCCTCCTGATGTTTTTCTGGTTTACTTCTCAACCAATTTGGTTTTCAATTTGCTGTCCCCTAGAACAGCTGGTCCCAGTATTGCTAACCTTATTTACCACTGAACCAGCATCTCTGACACGCATCACCAAGAGACTTTTCCAGTTCCAGAAATAAGTATTGTCTAATTAAGTTTACAACAAGCAGGAGAGCTCCTATCTGCCTCGGAGGTGTTGCACCACATCAGCTGGTCAGGCTTGGAGCTCAGACAAGCCCTATCACACTTCAAAGGGCAGGTCTGCAGGAAACACCTGCTGCATTGCACCACGGCACGTCCCAGCCTCCTCCCCGGGCGTGAACAGCCCTGGACGCTCAGCAGAGCTCGATGCAAGAGCCAGATCACGTCTGCTGCCTCCTGCCAGGGTGACTCACTGCAAATCACAGCCTTTCCCCTCCAAGATCTGTGCTGAAAAAGTCACCCATGCTGGTGTTCAAGGTGCAAGCAGCTTGGCTGTTATTTAGCTTGAATGTGGGCAAAGTGTCCTCGCCCAGAGCCCATCTGTGTCCTTGGATGAGGTCCTGAGTTCCACACAGGCCACAGCATGGCCCAGCACAGGGCTAAATCAGGGCAGTCCCCTCCTCCAGAAAAGGCTGAGCCACGCTGATGGCAAGTGTTTTATCAGGAGAAGAGACCAGCAGCATGCTGGAGCTAAAGCAATACCTGATGCTTCCCAGAAGGAAAACTGGGATCACCCATGGGAGTGAGACAGCAGAACTAAAAAAAAATTGTGTTGATGAAAAGGTATCAACAGGCAGCTCTGACCTTACAGCCAGCTGGCCTGAAGGTGGGCTGGGACATCACTGGGGACAACTGTGACCATCACACCTCCCTGCAGCCTGGCCGTGCCTCACATGCAAGAAGCAAAATGTGTCAGCATAGCAAGGGGGGAAATGGCCTGTTCTTCCTGAATGGGAAGCAAACAGGTGAAATAATCATGTTCCTCTGGCCTGGCTGTCAGGCACAGTGACCCTCCATGTAGGCACTGAAGTCGTGGTGTTTGAAGAGATGACCCTGTGTCCCCACAGGATGAAGAAGGACAAGTTTTCCCCCAGTCAAGCAGCATCTGATAAACCTCAAACAGACCCTGTAGGCACCCACAGGAGTTTCCCAACCCACCTATGTGTCACCACAGCAAGCTCTGCGTGGCTCATACCTGGGAGCTGATTTAGCTAACCAGTGGGCTCATGGAAAATCAGAGAAATTGAGGGTTACCATGGAAATTGTTTTCACCAACAACCCAAACCACACACTTGCCAGAGTTCAGACACAAGAGCACAGCACATGCCTTGTGCCTATTTATGGGTAGTGTTGCCCAACTGGAGGGGGCTTTTACAGAGGCAATTCAAGTTCATTAGTTCTGCTTCCTAAGGAACAGATAAGTCAGCCTGTTGCTTTTAAGAGGAACTCAATTATGCTAATTAGGTATCAAGAGGAAGCCCTTCATCTTCAGAGAGCTGCAGTGGTAAGGAGAGCAATGCTTTGCAAGCACCTGCTCCACCTCTGTCCTGAGTCACCTCCAGCCAGGGTCTTTCATTAGGTGGCAACAAGCCTGTCCCCAATGACCCTGCAGCAATGTGTCATTTGCCTCTCATTACAGAGTGCAGTCAGCACATGTGAGCAAAGACAGTCATTTTTAATCCATCCTTTCCATCCCTGACTCCTCTGCCAGACAAGGCAAGCTATAATCATGTTTCAAAGACTTAAGGGTGAGCATTTGGGCACTGGATTTTAGGGCAGTCAGTGAAATCCTGGCATTGACCTCCCTCAGTACAAGGCACAGGGTGCAAAGGGTATTTTTTAAAAAAACGTCTACTAACAACCTAAACTACCATAAAAATTGAACTGCAGCCAAAGGTGGAGCTCCAGGGCCAAAGCCTCCCCAACTGTTTGTATTTTGCTCGCACTGTCCTCATAAAATACTGGCTGAACACTTAATTCAGCCTCTTCCCCTTGCTCCTGCAGCCTTGCAGGGGAAGATGAGAGTGGGCAGGTTGGAGACAATTCCAGGAACATATTGTTCTCCTCTTCTCATCCTGCCAGCAGTCACTCAGTGCTGGAAAAAGCTCACGAAGCATAACAGGGGAGGAGAGGTGAGGTACAGGACTTCTGAACCGCCCACTCAGCTGTGCTCAGGAGGTACCTCAGTGCCAAATCACTTTTTTAAAAGCCTGAAAAAGGCTGGGTTGAGATCCTCAAAGGAAGCAAGGCCACAGAGAGGGGTTGGAGTGAGCCATTTTACCACTCTACTGGCCCTGGCCAATTTCTCCTAAAAATTCCAAGTAGGCTGGAGGGAACCTTGAACTGCACAGAACGGGGTGCTGGGTTTGGAGCTTTGGCTTACAGGAGGCTGGAAAGCAGAAGGGGTCAAAGCAGCAAATAGGTGGGTGCTAGATGGGGTTAGAGGTCTTTGCAGAAGTAGTCACAGTGCCCTGGAGCCTCTTAGGATCACCTTGCCACAGCTACAAGAAACTCTTCTTCTCCCACCGGCCCACAGAATGATCCCTGCTGAGAGGAGTTCACAGAAACACTGGCAGAGGGATTTTGGTTTCCCTTCAGGCCAGGATTTTGGTACAGCCCTGGGCTTTTACCCCTGATAAGGGTCATGGGATATCTCCTTACCATCCATCTCAGAACCTCCTGCACCCACCCAGGACCATCCCCTGGTCTGCCCTCCCCAAGCCTCAGAACCAAATTACACAAAGGACAGGTGAGGGACCAGGGAGAAAGGGACACTGAGTAGAAATTTTTTATTTAAAGAACCTGATGGCCTAAAATAAAAGTTGGAGCAGTGGAGAATGCTGAGGAATGAACATGGACAAGAGATTAAAATCCTTGTGAAGGCACCATCAGTGATGACTTGCAGGCTGTGGGGAACAGCAGGGCTGAACAGAGGGGAGAGCCCCTGGGGACAGTCCCTGCAGAGGTGGCACAGCCTGATTCAAGTGTTTATTTCTCACAAGGTGGCCTGGTCATGTCCCCCAGGAGTCACAGGCATCAACAATCACCTCATGCCAAGCTACCACACTTAAAAGCTTCAAGCTAAACAAGAAGGGGCAGCCTGCCTTTGGAGCCAGTCCCAAAATAACACCGCTGGCATCAGAGAGAAGAACACTTGAAGCCTCGCCTGCACACATGTCTAAAAATCTCCAAAAATAGCTCTTGCTTCCCCTTTGAAAAAAACCTGTGGTTCCCAATGCCTCACAGGAACTCTGGTTCTGCTCAGTGAAGCCACAAAATAAGCAAGCAGCCCAGAATTGATCTAAGAGCACATCTGGACTAGCTGAGATCAGCCTTAAGAAGAAAGAAAAAAATAAAGATTTTAAACAGCATGTGTCAAATCCAGGGACCTTTATTTCTCTGGAATGGAAAGAATTTGCCAGCCTGGACAAAAAATTGCAGGTGGCAATTGTACATTCTTTCAAATAAAAAAAAAACCAACACGCACACATAAGAGTTTGGCTCCATAAATTTCTGTCATAAGAAACAACTTTGAATTGTACACCAAGCTTTTTACAAAGCATCAATGTTAAGATGTTTTACCGTGCTCTATCACATTCTTGGCCATTTATACAGAATACGCCATACCAAATGCTACATCAGCTTAAGACATTTTTAAAAATTAGTATTAAAAAGATACAAAGGCATCTTGGCTTTCATTTGGGTTTTTCTTTTATTAAGACATGGGAGTTTTCTTTGTTTGTTTTCCTAAGGAAGTCACTAAAAAAATATAATAACTTAATTCATCAGGACAAGATTGGTTAAAAATCCAGCCTTTCTTGCTTGGCAGCCCTCTGAGCTCGTACCTCTGTTGCTTCCATGAGCCTGTGAGCAGGCTGTGGGGTCTCAGCCTCCAGCTCTGTCCAGCCTCAGTTACCAGCTTTGTTCAGAGTTTCCACTGCAGCCAGGAAATATTCCTGGCCAAATGCTAAAAGCCATCTTCAGGCAAACAGGGGGTTTCAATCTGGGCCAATCTCACATGGGTTTAGCCCTTTGTCTTTTGCCTCTTTGTACATCCTTTGGAAGTCTTTGAAACGAGGGGCACAGCCTAACCTGGCCTCCCCAAAGTGCATACGTCCCGTGAAAAGGAAGTCTCCATCTCCTGGCTTCACCCCACACTCCAGCAAGGTCTTTATTTGTCCTCTCCAGTTCCCACTCTCCCCTGTCAGCTGAAAGACTTTGCTCTTCTGCCTGTACAGTTTGTTGACACCGACGTGAATTATGGATTCTTGCTCTTCTGCCTCGTTCGTTACGTTTTGAATGGAGCCTCTGATCACTGGAAACAGAAAAAGGTTTGAAGGATTAATTACTCAAAAATGCTTTGGAAGACCCTGGTCCAAACTCAGGCCTGTGCAACCAGGGGAACTGACTTCACCACAGCAGCCCAAGTTTGTTTTGGTCCTTTGTTATTCTGAGTTAAGATTATCCAGTAACCTCCAGTATATATTTGCATTTCTTATAGTTTATATTTGTAATCTGTCCAGCAAAGGGCACCCACATATTAAATTTAAACAGAAAAATAATTACATCAGAAAAACAGCATTAATCATTAAGAATTCTAACAAGAAGATTTGTGCTAAATGCTCCCTGACAATGTACTCTCTGTTCTTCAGCCATTACAGATACAGCTAATGCTAATTTCCCTTTTAGAAAGGGAAGTGTGGACAATTAGTGAAACTTTTGGTGTTTTGTCAAGTCGACCAACAAGAAGTAATGGGCTCTCCTGGATGCACCCAAATCCTTGACCTTCTGCCGTGGTTGCTGTGTCACTCTGTCCACCTTGGGGAGGTGCCAGCTGGGCAGCAGCTCTGAGCTCCTCAGGCCACATTTACTGCTGCTGGAGGCTGCCAGGTGTGAGGAGGGGTCTGTTGGTGTTTGTGGGAGGAGAGGGGATGGGGAGACAGCAACTCACCAAAATCACTAGTGCAGACAGCCAGGAGGACCTCAGTGTCACTGCAGGGTCGGCAGGGAGCTGCACAGGAAGGGTCACAGTTAGCAAAGGACTAGACAGCAGCAAATAAATAAATTTAAATAAATAAACCATTTAAACTAAACAAAAACGTGGCTGATAAACACAAACAGCATGGGCACAGTCACTCCAAAGATCTGTCTGGCATCTCCACCACCACAAGAAGTGGGGGCTAACCCTAGTTAACCCTGGAGCCTCCAGGAGATTTTTGTACCCAGGGAATATGGATCTCTTTACCAATTTTGTACCCAGGCAGGAATAGGGATCTCTTTACCAATCCTGCTGGAACATATTGTCTAGCAAACATTGCACATACTCAATGCACTCACACAAAATGTATTTTTGGTACTGGGTGCATTTGAAGGGCACTCTGCTGTAAATTCACTCAAAAGCCTTCAGATCAGGTGTCTTTTATACTCTGATGGCAAAACTTCTCTCTTACAATTTCTATCAAGTGCTGTTGGGCCATTTAGTCATCACCACATCAAAGATGCAGGAGGTTACAGAGTGGGGGAGGCAAAGAGGGGAGGGAAAAACCCCAATGCACGTGTTGGAGGGCGATGAGGCAAAGCGGAAACTCGAGCCCATATCTGTTTGAGCTCAAACAGCACAAAGACCATTTCCTGTACTGCTGGAAACATTTGGATATCTGCACTAATCTAATCAATGCAAGAATGTGGCTCCTCTTTGTACTCAGCCAGATATTTCTGAGGAGAAGGTGCTGTAGTTGCAGTACAGATGTTTCTATAACACCCTGTTGAGTTCAGGAATTTGCTTATTGTCAGGATCTGCCCTGACTGGCCATGCTCAGCGAGTCTGTCCATGGTGGCACAAGGATCAGAACCTTGTCTGTCACCTGGTGTCACCTCAACACATCACCCAGGAAAATGGAAACCCTGGATCAGCACAGGCACAGACTCCAGCAGAGCAGAGCTCTACTGGAGGGGACTGGACGATGAGATTCCACCACACCATTCACCACCACACTGCAAACTGAAGCCACCCCGCTTCTCCCCACCCCCAAAAAAATTAGTTTTTGAACCTCAACATCTGAAAACACTTAGTTTAGATTCCCAAATAGTCACAGCCTTCCTCTCCCCCCCCTGCTTCCCAAAGTTGATCCATTGCACTTAAAAGTAGATTTAAGCTTGTCCACACAAGACACAGCTGGTGCCTCCGATGCTCTGCCACCCTCCTGTCAGACAGCACAAGCCACCCTCTGACACAAGACATGGCAAATCTCTTCTTTTTTCCAGGGACCCAGAAAGGCAGTGATCCAGAAAGAAGGATTATTGAACCAAATCCACCAGATTTGCTCCAGTCAGATGATTCATACACAGTGTAACACGCTGTTTAATAGGATTAAAGGAAACGTAAAATGCACATTTCTGGGCAGGGATATTTGAAGGAATAATTCAAGGAGCTTAAAAAGCTCCAAGAGACAAGGAATAGGCAAAATAACATCTGGATCAATCACATTTCTGTTTAGTTTGAATACCTCCAAAGCTTTCAGAAACAAGCCAGCTTTCCCTGCCCTTCTTTTCCCACATAGTATTTCAGCTCTCATTTTCAGAAAAGTTTGGAAAATGTTTAATATAATGAGCAATGCAAAACCAGATGAAGCCTGGACATAACTGGAGTACTAGAATAAATTCAGGCTAAAGACACTTCAAGTTTTAGACTCAAGAGATTTTGATCAGTGGCTTGATCAAATATACAAGCTTCATCTGACAAAGAAAATTATAACAGAATCATGGAATCATTGGGGTTGGAAAAGACCTCTAAGATCATCGAGTCCAACCATTACCCAGCACTGCCATGTCCACCACTAATCCCTGTCCCCAGGTGCCACATCCACACAGGTTTTGAACACTTCCAGGAATGGTGATTCCACCACTTCCCTGGGCAAGTCTCAGTGTGTCAGTCACTAAACATCCTACTAGGGATTTGTTTCATTCATGGCACCTCCCAAATCCATCCAGGGCAGAAGTCCCTTTTCCCCAGGCTCCCTCTGTCCAAATGAGGACCTGACTTAGATCAACCACACAGAGGGAACTTGCACAAATCCCACAGCATTTTCACATGGACACAAGCTCCAAAACAAAGTGCAGCTGATGGACATCCTCTAAACCCACAGCTGGGTTTCAGATATTTCATTCTGGAAAGACCTTGTAATAAAAAGGCATCTCAGCCTTTTTAAGTCTTGGTTTAGACCAGACACCTCTGTAGTTCATCCAGCCCCATCAGAAAATTGAAAACACTGAAATGACTAAGGCATTTCTGTACTCCTTTCAAAGGAGTGCAACACAAGCAACAGCATTAAAGATGAAAAACAAAATGCTTTAAAAGTGGTTCCTTCCATTTAAATAGACTGACACGATAATAAATCAAATGAACAAACCTCCATGTGTACACAGAATCAAATCATTTTAATTGTGGACCCTAGGCAAAATTTTAAATACAAAAGGAAATTAAAAATGCTCAGCATTGCTCACACTAGATCGTTACTGAAAACCTGCTTCAGGTCCAGCTGACTCACAGCAGTGTGGTGGCATGTGAGCCGCTTTAACAACCATTCTCCACCACCCATCTCTGCAACTCCAGACAGATGAGACCAAAAATCCTCTTCTGTGGGACAACTCCCACATCTGCATTCACAGAGTATCAAATAGATCTTGCAAGTGGCAAAAACAAGGTATGGAAGCACAGATGGGAAGCAAGTTGTGAAGGATTACTGCTGAGGTAAATGGACCATTAAAAAGCAAATAACATCCACTGGCTACAACCAAAGCCTGATTTCTATAAAGGCTCATAAAAGAAAATAAATCCTTGGGAGGTGGCAATGCCTACACTGTCTTTTGAATCACAGCCTTGAAGGAATCCGTGTGTTTAACACAAAAGTTCATAGCTTTAGCTGCAGTTCAGCACTCATTCCCTTGGATTGGGCAGCAGGTGCTCTGCTCCACCCATAGTTCAAAATAACACACACACCTCAGGCTAGAACAGGAAGCATCCTTATAACTATAAAAAAATAAATTATAAAAATAAAAACCAGCCCCAAGAAAAGCACTTCACTCATGCACAGCAGGTGAAGATGTTCATTTTCTGGAGAGCTGGGCCTGATTACTAAACAAGGCAGCTGTGTTTGCCAGATCCTGACTCCCTGGGGATGTCTCGAGGGCTGCCCAGGTTCTCACATCCAAAAGCAAGCCTATGAACTTGCAACAACAACATCAACATCAGCTGCTCTAATTCCTTTAAACTCGATGAGCCAAAGAGCCTTAATTCATACAGCAGCAGGAGAGAGGTGGGGGGAAAAAACCCATAGAAAAGCAACATTTTCCTGAAGTCCTCTAAAGCCCAGATGCCTATAACTCAGCTCCACCAGCAGTGGCATAAAGCCTGCATTGTGCACGTCGGCCGCCGACTCTCCTGGGAGTGCCTTTGATGGATTCTGACAGTATCCTGACCTGGAGTAACCTGAGGCAGCCCTCTCCCTCTGACACCCAGTGCCTCCAAAGGCCTCTCTATTCACCTCCCCACAGAGGGAGATGTAATTACATCATTCCTCACAAGCCTGCAGTCATGTCCCAGCTGCTTTGAGCGATTTGCCCTCTGAACCTGGTGTTAGTGAGGAGGACGAGGCGATGCTAACAATAGACCGCACTTGTTGGCCAACAGTTTTGTCAAACACGTTGCTGGTCCTCTCCTGGACCTCTCCACAGGGAGGCAGAAACTCTTGGTAAGAGAGGGATGTGCCCTGAAGAGATGCCATGAGCCTCAGGTGGCTCCCAGCTCTGCCAGCACCAGGGAGCTGGGCTGTCTAGAAAGGATTTTCCCCAATATTGTGAATAATTTGAGCACCCCTTTAGTGCTGCAGTTTACACTCTGCCCAAAGAGTGCTGGGAGGTGTCGCTGGCCTCTCTCAGCTCACACACACAGCTCCAGTCCCTCCTCCTTTGGTTTGTGTGCACACAACCCTTCTTTCCTTGGAAAAGAGGAGGTGGGGTTATGGAGGGGCCGTGGCGGAGGATGACAGCTCCCTGCAGGACACATGGAACCGAGACGTGCTGGCTCTGCCTGCAGGCGTCACAGAAACCACATGAAGGGGCCTGGTCTTCTTTTGAAACATTTGTGTTTCAACAGCCACCCATGGGTCTGACTGACCCGACCTTACCCCAAAACCAGCTTCCAACCCACAAGAAAGAAGTTTCCTCTGCCTGTCCAGATTTTTCTCAACACACTCCATGGCATCACAGCTGTCAGAACACCCCACGAGCCCTGCTGCAGGTCCCTACCCACCATCCCAACACTCCACTCAGTGAGCCCAAAAGACCTCCTCCATCCTGTGTCCCCAGAGAGGCTGTGCTGAACACTCACCCCTGAGCTGGCAGCACACACAGGAAGAGACACATTTTAAGCAGAAGTGAAAATGTTGAACACAAAGTAATTGCAGAAAACCACTTCACCGAGGAATACCCTTTGGTTTGGTGAAGAAGCGGGTGCACGCGTGCCGTGTGGTGAAGGTGTGGAGGCTGGGGGAGGAAAACACACAGCTCTTTATCTGCTCTTCCACACACAGCACACATCACCCACACCTCAGTACTTCTGAACAACCCTCTGATGAGCAATCAGACCTTTTTAAGCATCAAGAGCTACCAAGGAGGTCCAGGCAGGGCTGAAGCGTTTTCTGTTCATTTTTCTGATTAAAATGAGTAGTCTTTTCTCTTCAAGACATTCAGATGGGTCTTGTTGCAGTCCCAGTACTGCAGCACCTCCAGGCACACCCCTGTGGGGCCACAGACCCATTTCCCTCAGCCTGACATCAGCTTTAGTTCATATGGAACAAAGAAACCCACCCACACCTTTCTAACTCTTGCTGCCAGCTCTGTAACTGGCAGCTCTTGCTGGCAGGACCCAGACTGGAAAGGGCATCATAGGATGAGTCTCCTTCCTGGAAACACAGAGTGCAGACTTCCCAGAGCAGATTATATAAATAGAGTTGTGGTTTCTCCAATAATGGTGCATTTCTCTGTTATTTCTCTGGGTCCTAAGCACAAATTATTATGTCTCAACTGCTTACTGGATCAGTGATTTAGACAGGAGACAAGAATTTAGGGACAAACATCATATGAGCAAGAAAAAAAATAGTAAATCTTGCCCTGATTCTGCTTTAACTAATTATAAAGTGAAATAAATCCTTCTTTTTAAGTATGCCTGTGCTTCCCCTCTGAAGGAGCATTTCTTCCATGAAGCAAACCTCTCACAGCTCATATCCTAGACAAAAAAAACTGCTTTGCAGTGGAGGTGGACAAGAATTTGATAACCACTCTGGTTTACCAGGCTGTGACTAGTCCTTTCCTTTCTTGATACACCTCAACTTTCCTCACCACCTCAGAAAGCTCTTCCTGAGCAAGCCAAAACAACACTCAACCTCAAAACCCTCACAACCCCCACACTGAAACACCACCTAAAACTACATCAATGCAGCTGCACTGTCAGTGTATCTCGTATTTAGGAGGAACTGGAGCTGAGGCCAGCAGAGCTGCATCCAGCACACCTGCATTTAACATAATACCTGCAGCCACACAGTGAGGGAAAGCAGGGCCAGAAGACACAGAGCCTCTCCACAGCTGGGCTGGAAATTACTGACACCCTGTCACAACACACAGAGGAGCTCTCTCATCACTCCTTTGTTTTACAAGGTTTTCCTGTCTTTGGATGGGGTAGGATTACAGGGCTTTCTGCAAGCACTGCACTTTTTCCAGCATGTCAGTAGGAAAACAGCAAGTCAGGGAACAAACAGGAGAGTTGGACTCGCCCTGCTCCCAGCCCTCTGGATCACTAAACCTCAGACATGGGACCACAGAATCACAGGACAGCTTGGGACAGAAGGGACCTTAAAGATCATCTCATTCCCACCCCCTGCCATGGGCAGGGACACCTTCCACTAGCCCAGGTTGCTCCCAGCCCCATCCAGCCTGGCCTGGGACACTTCCAGGGATGGGGGAGCCACAGCTTCACCTGCCAGTAACCTCACTATCCTCAGAGCAAAGAATTCCTCTTTAACATTAATCTAAATCTCTCCTCCTTTAGTTTGGAACTGTTACCCCTTATCTTTTCATTATCTACCCATGTCAAAAGACAGTCTCCCTTTTTTTTTTGTTAGCCTCCTTTAAGGCCACAATGAGGCTGTGCTTTGATGAATACAAGGTTATCTTGAGCAACATAATGAGAGAGTTTAGTGCTCTTCTGAAGGCAGACATCGTGTGTTCATCCCCCTGTTTGCTAGAGAGTCAATCTGAGCCCCTGTGCTGAGCAGAAGAGGTAACTTGGGACAGAGATCTTGAGCACAGATACAAAACTCAAAGATTCCCTTCTTCTCACAGCCAGGATTTGGTACAGGACAAGGTGGTGATGGAGCAGCTGAACAACATCATGATGCTGCAATGGACATCCTTCCCTGACCTCTCTGTATGAAGAAGGGACACCAGTGGTTTTACCCCTCCAGAAAAGGAAGTGTCAAATCCCATTCCTTGTCTTCTAACACTCAGTTCAAGTTGCACATATGTACAAGTTTCCAGAAATAACTTGGAAAATATAGACACTGGCCAAGAACAGTTTAAACCTGCAAATAAATTTAATGAAATGCAGACTTTTGCAGGCTGTGGCATGGACTGTGACAAGAGAATCGAGTCAATACCACTTCCTTCCTGCAAAGAAAGGATAAAAAAAGCATATTATAAAACCTCACTATTAGAGATGTGATGACCTTTGAGTTCTGAGAAACGTTAGGACAAGAGATCATAAACCAGAAATTTATCTTTTCACAGAACTGTCTTCCAAGAGGGTATTAAAGTCCCTAAGTACCAAAGATTAACTATTTATGTAAACAATGTGAGGAAGAGATTTGGTACTAGGCAAGCTCCATTTGCAACAGCTTTCAAATTGAAATTGGCTCAGCAGATACAGAGCACGTAAGGATCCTTTGGGATTGATGCCTTTTTGCTGTTCCAAGATGCAGCAGCCATTTTAACAAACGAGCTGAAAGGTCATCTAGAAACACAGCCATTTGTTTAAAATTTAAAACAAAAGGAATGAAAAACCCACAGAGCAGTTTTTATTTAAGCAGCATTAAACATTACTAAACTCTACCTCCATGCATGAGTTGCATCAATGCAGGAGAAAGGATGAGAAGTGTCACAGCTTCAAGACACTTCTTGCTGTCCCTCCTCTTTCCCCTCATTGCAAACCCAGCAGTGGGGTGGGCACAGACAGAATGGTGACTGGATCAGTGCCAAATCCCAGCCCAGCTCCTACACTTACCCATTGCATCACAGCTCTAGCAAAACCCTCACTTACAGTCAAGTCTGCAAGATATTGTGTCCAAAAAGCCCCACTCAGCAGATCAGATGGCCAGTTCAATTCCTCTCTCTGCACTGCAGCAGCAGAGCCCAGCAAAGCAGAAAAGCAGAAGTGTCT